>CM042246.1:28916517-29264017 GCA_023566225.1 Romanogobio albipinnatus | reverse complement strand
AATTATATTTAGTGTCCAATTTATTCATTTAACATATTTAATATTGGGGGCATCCAAGTTTTGAAAAAAAAAAAAAGTAACGCAGTTATTACTTTCCCTGGTAATTAGTTACTTTTATAATGATGTAACTCAGTTACTAACTCAGCTACTATTTGTAAGAAGTAACTAGTAACTATAACTAATTACTTTTTTAAAGTAACGTGCCCAACACTGCTTCCAAGTCTTCAGTGCGACACGCCCATAAAAACTGAGCGTTTCTTCAGAGCCTCAAAACCAGGGCAGAAAATAGCCTACTACTTATTCATTATGATGTTTATGAATGTAAAACCATGCGAACGCATTAAGTTGACCTCAGACAACAGTATAATTTTTGTTCATGACCCCTTTAAAGAAATGCTGAAATATAAAAATGCATCACAAAAATATTAAGCAGCACAACATTGATAATTAAAAAATAAATGTTTTTTGAGCACCAAATCAGCATATTAGAATGATTTCTGAAGGATCATGTGATCTGAAGAACAGAGTAGTGATTGCTGAAAATTCAGCTTTGCCATCATAGGAATGCATTACATTTTAAAATATACTAATTTAATAATAAAAAAAAGTTATTTTAATATTTCACCGTATTACGTTTCACTGTATTTTTGATCAAATAAATGCAGCCTTGGTGAGCATATGAGACTTCTATCAAAAACATTTTTAAAACATATTTTTCTAACCCTAAACCTTTGAATGGTTGTTTCATTTCAATTAACAAAACAATTACACTTATGACCTTGTTATTTAAAAAAACTTATGAAGACTTATGAAGCCATTAGTTATCGGCTTGATTCAGTCAAATGTTTCATTTAATGATCTCACTGAATCTGTCAGAGTGGTTATTGAATCGACATTTGAAACACTGCTGGCAGAACTAGCTGTGAGAACCAGTATGACAGGATGCTCATATGCTTTTGTTGTTTGGTATTGCAGTAGCAGTGATGAGGTTCTTACTGCAGAAGACTGTGAGAGTGTGTACCACCTAGTGTATTCAGCCCACCGCCCCGTTGCTGTGGCAGCAGGAGAGTTCCTCTTTAAAAAGTGAGTTTTGTTACTATATCTAGAGACATGAATGAATAGACGTGGTTGTTAAACAATATTAGATTTAGTTAAACATTTTCATCTTTGTTTGCAGACTGTTCAGTCATCGAGACCCTGAAGATGACAGCATGCCCAAGAGAAGAGGCAGACAGAGCGCAAACGCCAACCTCATCAAAACCACTGTCTTTTTCTTCCTGGAGAGTGAGGTGAGGTAACATCAACAACATCCTTGCAAATGATGCGACATTACATCAAGTCAGTTCTGTTTGCATGTTAAAGGGTGCAATTTCTGTGTGACCTAATGTTGCCAAACAGAAGTTTCTCAAACACGCTCCCTCTATACATCGCAGAGTTTCAGTTCTCTTCTATTCTCAACAGTTTAAGTGAAATATAAATCATTAATGAAGCATGATATGAGTTTAATATGTCGGCACTGTATAATTATATTCTAATGATGCACATACACTGAGAGTTTATATCGTGTTATGTTTTGATCCTCAGCTTCACGAGCATGCAGCCTACCTAGTGGACAGTATGTGGGAATGTGCAGCAGAGATCCTGAAAGACTGGGAGTGCATGATCAGCCTGCTGCTGGATGAGCCACTGCCTGGAGAGGAAGGTCCGACTCAGTGACACACCAGCAGAACTTTTACTTGCTCTAAAGGGGTTGAGAGATTAATTACCTTTGTGTGTTTTCCAGCTCTGTCGGACAGACAGGAGACAGCTCTGATAGAGATCATGCTGTGCACCATCCGTCAGGCTGCAGAATGCCATCCCCCTGTGGGCAGAGGCACGGGCAAGAGGGTAAAACCTGATGCCACATGCATCAACCAGCCCTTGATGACAGATCCCTGCTTTCACACATTACCTGTTACATGCTGTTCTCAATTCTCACTTGATCTGGTTTCAGGTTCTGACAGCGAAGGAGAAGAAGACTCAGCTTGATGACCGGACGAGAATGACGGAGCTCTTCGCTATAGCACTGCCAGCTTTACTTGCAAAGGTTAAAGCCCGTTAAAAGTCAAAGGCAACATGAAATGGTATTTAAAGAGCGCTGAAACTGATAGATACACTTTTTTTTCTTTCACACAGTACTCTGTAGATGCAGAGAAAGTGACAAATCTGCTGCAGCTGCCCCAGTTCTTTGATCTGGAGATCTACACCACAGGGCGTTTGGAAAAGGTCTGAACCGTTTAAACTGAATAAATGCACACTGATTGTCGACAATAGACTGATTGTGTAGAATGTGAATGAAAGTCGTTTTTTTTCCCCCCTTGCAGCACCTGGATTCATTGTTAAGACAAATCAGAGAGATTGTGGAGAAGCACACGGACACAGATGTCCTAGAGGCTTGCTCTAAAACCTACCACTCTCTGTGCAACGAGGAGTTCACCATCTTTAACCGGGTGGATATTGCCCGTAGCCAGCTCTTGGATGAACAAGTGGACAAGTTCAACAAGCTTCTGGAGGACTTCCTGCAGGAGGTGAGGACAGCAGGTGGCTCAGGGTGGAGATCCAGGAGCACTTTGTTGTTCTGTGTTTGCATAGGACAGAAGTTTGGAAAGAGTATTTCTGCTCCGCTTCTACTGCAACACTGTGTTGTCTGTTTTTCTGGAGGTCTCTTTGGGGATGGTCTGGCCTCCATTTCCAACGTGACAAGTTAATTAGTGAGGTGCACTAGTTTATTTAGATATTTTCCCTAATTCATATTTTTAGCAGTCATGCTCTAAAAGAGTGTAGTATGTTTTGCATCTCAAAATGTCTCCGTGATAGTTAGTAAAATCTATATTATGGGTTGGCAACCTATGTCACACGTGACAGTGTTGTAGGGGTAATCACTGGCACGTGAGCAAAAAGCGATAGGGATGTATATCTTTCATTCAGATAAAGTACCTCGTACCTGCATACAGGTCTACATTTTGATGTAATCATTCCTCATAGTAACACGGCTTGTTTTATTAAGTTAGGAATTATTTAAAAAACGATAAAAGTGAGAGTCTGACAGCTTGTTCCGCTGTACATAGTCAATGCTATACATTTCAGAGATATTCAACCAAGTATATTGAGTCCTATTAAACATTACACACACATCAAAATGACTGTTATGCATGTGGACACACTGTTTGTGTCATGTGTTTTCTCTAATAGGATAGCTTCAGTCATGAAAAGACTGAAAGAGAGGGCATTTTTTTGCATTTCAGATGAAACTGGACAAAATTAATCTGGTTGTTTTAGCCATGTGTAAATTTTACTAATTTGACCTAAAATGGTGAAAACTTGCAAGAGTGTGTTATAACCGCTCTACCTTGATAGTGCTACTGCAGCACGCATCGCCACAACTGAATCTGAAATTTCACGTCTCATCCTCAAGCTCAACAAAGTCATCTTCATTAAAAGTAGTGATGCTAAATTATCTTACCATTACTGATCCCTCTCTCTCCCCAATTGCGGTCTTTGATCTTGAAATTGGCTGATGATAAATAAAATGACTGTTGTGGCAGAGTGATTACCTCAGAAACTTACAAATGGCACTTCATGACAAAGTTGCCGACCCCTGATCTATATAATTGTTAGATTTTACTCACCAGTGATTGAGTTAGAGTCTAAGAATACTTTTAGCACAGATATATATATATTGTGTGTGTGTGTGTATTTATTATATATATGGTCAAATAATTCAATTTCAAATACTTTTTTAAATTCCTGATCAGACACATTTCTTAGGGCCACTCACAAAATATGCAGTCTTTTGTGAGCAGCCCCAAGAAATGCATCTGCTCAGGGTTTGGTGCATAGCCTTCAGGGATTCCTTAAGACAGAGAATTGAACTAGTCAGTTATGGAAAGTTGGAAACAAGTAATTTTTACACATCCTTAGTACTCAGTCCAAACAATTTCCCTCTGAATTCAGAAGCTCAGAAAGTTGCAGTTGTTTCATGAGCAGCTTGTATCTTTCACAGGGTGAGGACCCAGATGAAGATGATGCTTACCAAGTTCTGTCCACACTGAAGAGGATCACAGCTTTCCACAAGTAAGGCTTTCCTGTACCATCATATAGTGTTTCTCTTTAACAGATTATCACTTCATGTCCTGGAGCACCCCAGCACTGCACATTTTGTATGTGTCCCTCATCTAACACACCTGATTGAATTCATGAGCTCAATAGTAGAGACTGAAAGACCTGAAGTGGGTGTGTCAGTTTAGGGAGACATACAAAATGTACATTGTGCAGTGCTGATGGTGCAGCAGGACAGGTTTAAAAACCCCCGCTTTACAGGAAAAGGCTGTCATTTACTTACTTTTCTAAACCCCTTTCATCCCTACGTATGTTGTAGTGCTCATGATCTCTCGAAATGGGACCTCTTCACCAGCAACTACAAGTTACTGAACACTGGTATTGAAAATGGAGACATGCCTGAGCAGGTATTCCTTTTAAGACAGCAGTCTAACTGGGCTAGACTTAAACTATAGTGTAGAATTGTGACTATTTTAATTTAATATTTTTCTCTTAATTGCAATTTTTATTTCACAAATGAGTTCTATGTAATTGTGACTTTCTCTCACAATTTGAACACTTTTCTCAGAATTACAACTTGTAATCTCTTGTAATTGTGATATATATATATATATATATTTTTTTTTTTTTTTTATTCTCACAATTACCTGTTGTTGTTGTTGTTGTTTTTTTATAAATAAATAAACAGGCTCCCATAGAAATAACACCTTGAATTGAAACAGTTGAAACTTTTGCCTCATGATTGTTGGGTAACGTTACTGTCTCTCTGGACTTCTCAGATTGTCATTCACGCACTGCAGTGCACACATTACGTCATTCTTTGGAGCTTAGCCAAGGTCTCTGAGGGCACTTCTAAAAAGGTAGCTCCCATTCATATGGTTTGTATGCATTCATTCTTCCCGCTTGTTTACTGTGGTTTGTTGGATGTCAACAATGCATTTTGGTCTCTGTAGGAGGACATGTTGACTCTGAGGAAACAGATGAGGGCATTTTGTCTAATGTGCCAGCGTTACCTAACCAGCGTCAACACCGCCGTCAAAGAGCAGGTCCGTATCAAAGGTCACAACAAGTCATTATCCCTCACGCCACGAACAGGCTGTACCTGACTGTATGTTATCTCTCAGGCCTTCACCATCCTCTGTGACCTGCTGCTGATCTTCAGCCATCAGATCGTCTCCGGGGGGAGGGAAGCTCTTGAGCCCCTAGTATACACATCTGAAGTGTCGCTGCAGTCCGAGCTTCTCAATTTCATCCTGGACCACGTCTTCATTGACCAGGATGAAGACAGCAACAGCACAGGTCTATCACTGCTAATAGCGTAACAACATTCAGTTAGAGCTAACCGGCTTTGCTGAATGGATTTAGCGCCCCTGGCTGTTTAATGTTAAATGCTAAAACTAAGACATCACAAAGGAAATTGGCTTTAGAAGCGTTTAATTGATTTTGAGATTAGAGACTCTAGTTTCTTTATCTGTTGTCAGGGTTTAGGGTGACCAATAGAGGGCAGCAGTTTTCCTTGTAGTGCAAGCTGCTGCTAGTCCAATTCGTGAGCATTATTTGAAAGTCTGTCTCCCTTTATTTTCAAGCAGATGGGCAGCAGGATGATGAAGCTGGAAAAATCGAAGCTTTGCACAAGAGGCGGAATCTGTTGGCCGCATATTGCAAACTCATTATCTACAATGTAGTTGAGATGAACACTGGTGCGGATATTTTTAAGCAATACATGAGGGTGAGTCTTATCGTTCTTTAAATATGCATTTTCAGTTCATTAATTTCCTTTAATGTTCACTAAAACACTAAAATTAAACACAAACATTTTGTCCTGTCCAGTATTACAATGACTATGGTGACATCATCAAGGAAACTATGAGCAAGACGAGACAGATCGACAAAATCCAATGTGCAAAGACACTCATACTGAGCTTGCAACAGGTCAGTGGCAATGTTTTGTATCTTCTATCAAACCAGATTTTATTTGCCGGTTGTTCACACGTTTTTCCTTCTGCCTTGTACAGCTCTTCAATGAGATGCTGTCAGATCTGGGACCCAGCTTTGACCGTTCATCTTCATCTTTCTGCGGCATTAAAGAGCTCGCTCGGCGCTTCTCTCTGACTTTTGGTTTAGACCAGCTCAAGACTAGAGAGGCTATCGCCATGTTACACAAGTAAGATTCCATTCAGTTCCTCTTGGGTGGAAAAAACGTTGTGTGTGGAGTTACATCGCATGTTTACACTACATGTTGCTCTCTGTCTAAAGGGACGGTATTGAGTTTGCCTTCAAAGAGCCGAATCCTCAGGGTGAGGGACATCCTCCCGTCAACCTGGCTTTTCTGGACATTCTCAGCGAGTTCTCATCCAAACTCATGCGTCAGGACAAGCGGACTGTGTAAGCAACCATTTATTGACATCAGCATATGCGTAGGTGCGTCACTGGACTTTGTGGAGCATTCATTAGCTGTTGGATCTAATGTTGGTCCTCTTCTCTTTTTCCTTAAGGCACATGTATTTGGAGCGCTTCATGACATTTCAGATGGCCCTGCAGAGAGAAGACTGCTGGCTGCCGCTCATTTCGTACAGAAACTCATTACAGGCGGGGGGTGATGACGACACTATGTCTGTGGTCAGTGGCATCAGTAGCCGAGGCTCCTCTGTCAGGAGTAAAAAAGCCAAGCCTGCCACCGGCAAGAGGAAATTACCAGAAGGTAAAACAGTTTGAATTCAAGAAATCAGACAAATAATGTATGTTATGTCACTTGAAAACATGCATTGATGCAATGTGCACTATAACGCCATTGACATTTTTTTAATCAAGCTCATGTTAATCTGCCTCCATTTTTGAGTGCACATCCAATCAGCAACCAATGAACAGAGACAAAAATGTTTTTCTATAATTCATTACACACTGATATATGTAACAATATGAAAGAAAAGACCTGTCACTACTTCAGTTTCCTCAACTTTAACGATTGTCCTGCTGTCTGTGTGCAGAGGAAAGTAGCAGCAGCAGCAGCGAGGTGTGGATGAACCGTGAGCAGAGCATGCAGACACCCGTCATGATGCCGTCGCCCCACCTAACCTCCACCATCATGAGAGAACCCAAACGCCTGCGTCCTGAGGAGAGCTACATGGGGGTGTACACCATGACCCCCGATCAGCAACAGCAGCACACACACCCTCAGACCCCTCAGCCACAGCACCACCAAACACCCATGGACTACAAGTAAGAGCATTGCAGAGTTTTTCATGTCTGAAGATGACTCTCAGTACAGCTAATTCTTAGCCATGAAATGTTCATGCATGTGTGCTGTTTAGCATTTAGTTTGGGACTGAAGGGAAATAGTGAGGTGTGACGGTACTGTTTTACAGCACACAAGTCACATGGATGCTAGCACAGAGACAGCAACAAGAGGAGGTGGCCAGACAGCAGCAGGAGAGAGCTATGAACTACGCCAAATTAAGGAGCAACCTTCAGCATGCCATGTAAGAGAAATCACTCTCAAAATGTAACTTTACACTGCATTTTGTCCAGCGGTCAGATGCCATTTAAATGCACACAAAAACATGGTGTCATTGGTTTGTAAATGCTTGCAGTCGTCGAGGAACAGGCCTGATGGAGGATGATGAGGAACCCATTGTGGAAGATGTGATGATGTCATCAGAAGGCCGGATTGAGGATCTCAATGAAGGCATGGACTTTGACACCATGGATATTGATCTGGTAATAAGCTTGCGCTAATTCCAATTGCATTTATGATTTTGGTCTCTAGGTTTTTGTCTAAGTTATTACGCAATATTTGGGTTTTGGGGTTGATAATACTTTTTAATGTTTCTGAAAGAAGTACCTTGGGCTCACAGAGGCTGCATTATTTGAACAAAACTTAGGTCACAGCAGTAATAATGTGAAATATTACTATTTAAAATAACTGTTTTATATTTTAAAATGTAATGCATTCCTGTGATGTCAAAGTGGAATTTTCAGCGAAATTACTGCAGTCTTCAGTGTCACAAGATTTGCAGAAACCCTGTAATTTCTGAAGGATCATAAGTCTTAATCCACCCTTCTGCAAATTAAGGTCTGAAATCAGAGTAGAAAGTCTTGAAATCATAAAGTGACATTAAATGTTGCATAAAATGAAAACAATCTTCCTCAGTATTTTTTTCCCCATACAAATATCTGAGCATCCTAAAACCACAATACATTTACTGGAGATGCAAAATTATATGAAGTCTTGTTTTTAGACTAATGTCTCAACGAGGTATAAAAAATAGTTTTTCCTTTTTATTAAAGGGTTAGTTCACCCAAAAATGAAAATTAGCCCATGATTTACCCTCAAGTCATCCTAGGTGTATATGACATTCTTCTTTCAGACGAATAAAATCAAACCATATTTAAAACTTTATAAAGTTAAGGGTCAGCCAGTCGGTCGATCGCCTTCCGTATTCAATTTATGGAAAAGGTGTTGAAAGTGCCTCTGCCGTTCAAAAGATTCGGTTACCAGTTACGCTCGTCAGATGTCATGTACGCATCTTGAATTGCGAGAAGGCACTTTCAACACTTTTCCACGGAAGGCGATCGGCTGGAACTTTACTTTATTACTTTTTAAATATGGATATTTTTCTTACTCAAACGCATCGATTTGCTTCAGGCCTTTATTAACCTCCCAGACCTGTGGAGCACGTTATTTGACAAACAGATGCAGTTTTTATGAACTTCAAAAACAGAGTAACAGTCACTGTTATTATAAAGCTCGGATTAGCCTGGACTTTTGTAATATAACTGATTTTATTTGTCTGAAAGAAGAATGTCATATACACCTAGGATGACTTGAGGGTGAGTAAATCATGGTCTAATTTTCATTTTTGGGTGAACTAACCCTTTAAGTTGATTTTTGAACTACGCCCATTGGCAGATATTTGTCATGTATGAGATTTCTAATTTATTTTGATCTTTCTTCTTCTTTCAGAAAACAGGCTGTCATGTGTCATTTTGTTTTACCAGTAAATGTATCTTGATTGATTTAAGAATCTTTAGACTATTATTTAACAATCTTTAGACTATTGCACTGGAAAATAAGACAAAAATACTAAGGAAGAACATCACTTTTTACAGTTAGTTATTTGTATATTATAGTGGTTGGGAGCAGAGATCGAAGCCACAAGCATTTTTTGTTTAAAAAAAATAAATAATGGAGATCTGTTGGAAGTTGTATTTTCACATTTTGAAACATTGCTAATACAAGTCATTGTTTCTCCCTAGACATTTACATTTTAGAAAACATTGGCATATTGATCCATTCAGTCTACTCCTGAAGTTTTTCCTTAAAAAGGTCTTGAAAAAGAAACCCTGAATCATTCTAATATGCTGATTTGGTGCTCATGAAACGATTTTTATTATCAAAAACTGTTGAAAACAGTTGTGCTGGTTTAATGTTTAAAGTTTTCTCACCCTTTCTTAATAAATATAATTTATGTCGCTTGTGGTCAATTTAATGCATCCTAGCTGAAAAAAAGTATTTTCTTTTCAAAACAAACAATCTTACAATAAAACAATATCTTACTGACCCCAAACTTTTGGTGTGCATATGTGTATTTAGATTGAATTCACATTGAATAACTATTAATGTCACGTTTAATAACTAAATACCAGTTGTTTTCTCATCCTCGCTGTCTGCTCTTTGGTGTCTTGCAGCCCCCATCGAAGAATCGACGAGAGCGATCGGAACTGAAGCCCGACTTTTTCGACCCTGCCTCCATCATGGATGAGTCTGTAAGAAGCACTCATTTCCTGGGTTATGATGCTTTTCAGCGGTAATGGGGGACTCGTTCACTCTGACACTAAGGACGTGAAAGAGAGATCACCACTAGATGGCACTAGCAGGAGTGATTTCAGATAGTTTGAATTGCCCTTGTGCAACAAGACAGAGAGGGGGAGAGCATCTCACTATTATAAATAGTAATCAGACCTATCTGGACTGGTGATTGAATGAAACGTTTGTTTGGTAACTCTAAACACTGAATTTGAACATTTTCTCTTGTAGGTCCTGGGAGTGCCCATGTTTTAAGATTATAATTGGAGGAGTGTGAAGAGAAGAGACATTTTGTGTGAATTCACATTGATTCTCTAAAGAGAATTAAATTCAATGGAGTGATTGGCATCCAAATCAGCTTGTACCATTGACACTTACTAAAACACAGAACGGATAAAGGAGCAATTCAAAGTCTTTGCAATCATTGTGTGGGCTTTCCCTGATCGTGCAAAACCGTGACAGTAGATACTGAACGCCATGGAATCTCGGACTGTCCTTAGCCATACATGAGTATATGAGATATAGACATTTATATATATATAAATATAAATATATATATATATATAAAACATATTTCACAGTTGAACGTCATCATGTTTAAAGAAACATATGTGAGATCTCTTAGAGTTGTGGTATTTCTTGAAGCCAGGGGTGAATGCATCTTTTTTTAACTTAAAGACAACTTTGTTATGTATAGCCCTTTTGTAATAGTGAGTAATCTGGTGTAAAGTAGTAATTTATAAGCAGGTTTTTGCTCATCATAGTGAGTATTGATATATTTTATTCTTCTTATCTAATATGTGAAATGGAGAAAAACCTCCAGGTCTTTATATCTAGAATTTAGTTTCCTTTTAATTCCACCCTCAGAAATCATGACATAACACGAAACCTAAATCAAAACACTCTGAGCTGATTTATTACTGCCTTTGGTGCACGTGTGAAGTTTGGGGCAATTTCAGTGACACGATCGCTGATTGATTGGTGTATGTTAAATACCTCAACCTTTCAGTGGCCCTGTCGCTTTCTTTGCACCGACAAAACTCTTTTATGTGCCAACTGCTCTAGTAAATGCGGCACTTACAATCCCAGTCAGTCTGTGGAGATGCACAGAAAGGACTATAATTCTTCCGCAGAGTCACAAGGCTTATCCAAAGATCAGATCTGCTCGCGTGTCCCTCTAAAATCTAAGATCAAGCAAAGAAGAGGAAATCTCTCCAGTAGTGCCATTGTGTTGTCTCTAATAAAACAGAACTTAGTGTAGTATGTCTGGTGGAGATTTTCTTCTCCCCGATTAGAGCTATGTAGACATCTACATTTAAATAAAGTTATATATAAATATATAAATTGGTGCTGATTTTATAATTGTGCTTTTTTTTTCTCCTTATTTTTAAAACTCCAACTTTTAGAGTTAAAAGGTTTTGAAACATGTCTAAACATGAAAGTGTGTAGCCATGCAGCAAGTAAAGTTTTGAGATTTTATTTGATTGTTTTCCTCCTCCTTTTTTTTTTTTTGTTGGTGTGTGTATTGTTTGGATTGTTTTTGTCAGTCTTAAGAGGTTTTTTAGGTTTCACCTTTTTCCTAATTGTAAATTAGTTTGGTTGCAATTCACGGACAGAACTATTTTATTCAGCTCAAAGTTTGTTTTTCCCAATATGAAATCGTCAAAGTGTAACATAACATCCTATGAGATCCTAAATGTTACAGCATTGCATTTGGCAGCTCTACAAAGCTCAACTAATAAATTAATACATGAACGTATATTGCAGACATGTGCATTTTGTCTGGGGAATACTTTTTAATCATTCCATGCCTTGGCCTTAAAACGTCCTTGTTTTAAAAAGGAAAAGAAGGTGGTTGTCAAACATAAATCTTACATGTTGAAACTTTTATGTGAGGTACATTGGATTTCCTTTCGTATCAGAAAAGGATTAGTGCATTTCTGAAATGGCATGAGTGTAATTATTTAAAAGAAGGTGTGCAGACAGATTTTGAATTATGAAAGTAAATGCCCTTCGGCTTAAACTGTCTTCTGTTCCTCACCACTACATTCATTGAACTGCTGAATAGATGTGTAAATAATACATGCATTTAAACGTAAAGCTTAATTTTCTAGTGCTTTTTTCTGTTAACATTTAAAACATATTATCACTTTTCCCTGTTCAGAGATATAAACTCATACATAACTGTTTCCCTGTCCTCTGTTATCCACTGTAATGTTTCTGATTTGTATCTGTCTGGAGACAGTAAGTTTTTGAATAAAAGTAAACAAATCTTTCTCTTGTATTTGTGTGATTTTTGCCAGATGCTTTTATTCAGTCGCTTACAAATGAGGAAAGTCACAAGAAAATAGCCCGTTGGGAACTATTTTTATTTATTTATTATTAATTGTCTGCGCTTTGTAACTAAAGTGCATATTTAGCGCGTGCTGTGAAAAAAAAAAAGCCGTGTTCACACGAGACGCTTGTATTTTTGAGATAACGCGTTACTCTCGAATCGGAGCTGTTTCAAGTCCTCGGAATTCCCATCTTCCCAGCTGTAATTATGAGCTCAACGAGGACGGGAACGCTTTTTACAGGTTGAAATCTTGTAATTACAACATGGCGTGAACGCAGCATTCTTACAAAAGTTGATATTTGCATTAATTAATATTTACCATACAGCTGTTAGCAGACACAAATATGATAAGCCTAGTAAACGTTTGTTGGTCACACGTCAGAGATGATTTAGCTGTATACTATTCAAGCATTTCTGACTGCGTCACATGAATGCAGTTTGAATTTCGGGAGATGCTGCGCCTTCATTACCATATGTGACGTAAAGCACGATGGCGTCACTGATTGGTTTGCGTTTCTGTTCGTCGCATTTTCTTCAATTTCATTGGCTATTGTCGTTTCGTCGGATCAATCGGGCGGAGTTACCATTTCAAATTTTCAGCGGGTGTAAACGATTTGCTGTTGACGCTCCATCGGTTTGAAGTTTTAAACAATTTAAGTAAGTTTTTCAACAGTCTTTGGGCTTTCGACCACCCTTATAGGTCATCATGTCTTTCTCAAGAGCTCCATTAAAGAGATTTAACGAGCATGTTGGTAAGTCTCATACGTCTGTTCATTATTCTGATGTGAATGAACCTGAATGCATTTGTCACGTGCTTTAAACAGTTTTATTACTAATACAAATAATTCAAGCGATCTTATTAAAAGTATTTGGTTCGTTTTCACTTTTCAAAAACCCACTTGCATGCTCAGTTTATAATTTCATACCGTTTTCTGTGTTAAACGGCTGTTTTCTGGCAGCTGCTTTTGTTATTGATTCGGACTATCAAAACAGTTTATTTACGACGCATTATTTATTACGTTTATTTATGACGCAGTACGTCATGACGCATTAACTGTACGCCATGCATTGTAATTTCTTAGCCCAAAAAAATAGAAATCACAAAATGAAGAGATATGAACACGAATGCGGAATATGTCTGTTCAGCTGTGTGAAATACAAGTCGGCTACTTCACTGATTATATGAAGTTCATATTAATAGTCTTTGGTATTTTTGTATTTAGGTTGTGCTCCTCCACCTGGTACATATGATGTGAAGTCTGGTGAGCTGAAGGGTGCTGTTTCATTTCATAAAGCAGAGCGCTTCAGAATCGCTCCCAAACGTGAGAACAGATTTTCTTTAACCAGTTAACATTTTCATCTGTATCTTAAAAATAAGGAACATTGCATTTTATTAATATCTTTAACTATTTATTTTGAAAATGCTCATCAGCAGAGGCAACCCTGCCATCCCCTTCAAAAGAAGTGGCCATGTCTCCAGTTCGGAGGACCATGTCTGTTGATGGTTTGGTATGATCTATATATACAGTATGTAATTATTTGCTAGTGCCTAGTGGTCGACCATACCTAAAGTATTAGTTTAATAAAAGACACACACCTTCATGTTATTCCATGCTTTTTCTTATACGGAACAAAAAAGAAGATGGTTATCCATATAATGAAAGTCTCTAGTCTGAAACAACATGCACACCCTTGACATTCATTGCATGGACAATTATACATTTTGGCTAAATATCATCTTTTGTGTTCCACGGAAGAAAGAAAGCCATACATGTTGGAAACAAGTAAATGAAGACAATTTTAGATTGTGTTTATCTTTTGTAAAATTTTACACTGGAAAATACTTTTGTCTTAGTGGAAACTTTGAGTATAATATAGAGGTAAAAATGTACACAACAAACAACAAAACATAAGCGTTTAGATAAGATTTAAAGGGATAGTTCACCCCAAAAAATGAGAATTGTCTATCTACTCAGCCTCTATAGTTTAAAACCTGTTTGAATTTCTATCTTCTGCTGAACACAAAAGACGATATCCGATAACCAAACCATTGATGACCCCCATTGAATTTTTTTTTTTTTCCAATACTATGGAAGTCAATGGGCCCATCATCTGTTTAGTTACTGAGATTCTTAAAAAATATATAATTTGTGTTCAGCAGAAGAAATAAATTCATACATGTTTGGATTTGGATCAACTTGAGGCTGTTTAAATGACAGAATTATTATTATTTTTTCTTAAATTGTATTTCTTTAAAATATATTATTTCTTTTTAAATCTTAATGTAAAGATTTGATTTGGTAGCCTATTGATTTGGTTGAGCTAATAGTCAATCCCCTTTTTAGAGTTCACCAAAGTGTCTAAAAACAAACCATTTCTCAGTAGATTGATTATCTACCTTTTATATCAGTCAGAAGTATTTACTATGCTGTTTTACTACTTGCTTTTCTTGTTTGTTTGTTTTTCCTCATGTAGGCTGATGCGTTAAGTTCCAAAAAGGACAAAAGTAGTTTCGCACTTGAGATGAAACATCAGAGACTACTGGAGAAAGAGGTAGATGTCAATGGTTTGAGTGTTTCCTGGGTGGCCATTAGTTGCTTTTGAGGCCTGATCAATTTCTTCGACCTTTCCTCCTAACCTTGACTGTCACTGCTAATGCTGGAGTATAGATACGTTCTTTGGTGCAGCAGAGAGGAGAGCAGGACCGCAGGCTGCTGACCCTGGAGGAAGAGCTGAAGAAGTTGGAGTCTAAATTGCTTGTGGCTGTCAGAGAGAAGACTGGCCTTGCTGCCAATGTGGCTTCTCTCGAGAGGCAGCTTGCAGAGTTAAAGAAAGCTAATGAGTTCCTGAAGACCAAGGTGACTAGTCTTTTTGTACCAGGGTGTTTTGCAGGCTGCTTTAAGTTTACTGAGGGATGTCTTGGCACTTTCATTTTCACAGGTCTCTGCAGATACCACCAAGAAGAAGGTCAACGCTCTTTCCATGGAGCTCATTGAGGCTAAAAATAAACTGGATGCCAAAGACAAGGTAAGTTATCTCAGTCACTTTTATGGAGAGGAGTTTGTGTAACGTCACAAGTTGCTCAGTGTAATTTTAAGCTTGTGCTTTATTGAACAGGAGCTGAGCTTCCTACAGATCAGCTCAGAGGGGAAAGTAAAGGTCTTGGAAACCGATCTAGAGACTGCGAGAATTACTTTTACAGTTCTTCAGGAAAGAAACAAGGATCTTGGTGAGGAATAATACTGTGTATATATATTGCATCTACTGCGTTGGTGTGCGTTTATGTCACACACTTCTGATCGGATTTAATCTTTTGACATGCGTACACTGCACGAATATGAAATTTCCTGCTGTTGTTGCATACTAACTAACCTCCTTTTCTTTTTTTGTTATAAAGCACAATTAATAGTGATCTATTTTAGTCCTTATTAGGGGGCAACGAGCATTTGAACCTTTATACCGTGCTGCTTATATTTATCAAGCAGTTAACACCCTTACCC
Source organism: Romanogobio albipinnatus (assembly GCA_023566225.1). NCBI lineage: Eukaryota > Metazoa > Chordata > Actinopteri > Cypriniformes > Gobionidae > Romanogobio > Romanogobio albipinnatus. Next base: position 29,248,278 of record CM042246.1, on the reverse strand, counting down.
ACACTCAAAACCAGACTACTGTAGAGTCCAAAACCAGGACTGGTGGGACGTTGTCCTGCTCCACTTCACAGAGGATGAGTGGAACGAGAATTTTAGAATGACAGGACACTCATTTGAGGTCCTGCGGCGCGATGGACGCGAATTGAGCGTCTTGCACGATACGCGCGACTGGTGCTTTTTGTGCATTCACGCGTTTGAACGACGGGAACAGCAGCCTTTCCTCCCCTAGTCCTTCTGACGTTTGCTGCTGGCTCTGTCCTGTAGTGGTTAGACTTGTGTGGATCTAACGGGCGATCTTTGGTGTCATGAATCTATAATTTGTTGTCTGCCTAATCGTTTTGACTGAGGGCAAAGAAGTTTCATAACTTTATTTTTTTAAGGATATTTAAATATACATGCAGTGAAGATAATGTAGGCGTTGCCTGTACCACATTTGTGTGACTATTAATGTTTAATATATATTTTTAATGAAAATTAAAAGAGGCAGAGTGGTGTTTTATGATATATTTCTCCTGGAGCGCCTTGAACACGCGTCTATTTCGCTTCAAACGCTCAATTTATACGCGCGTCCAATTTGCTCTCTATGCACGAATGGATTCTAAATGTTCAAGTGTCCAATTAGACGCGGTAGAGGCGATTTTTACGCTCTATTCACGTTTGGTGTGAACGCAGCATTAATCAGAGTATTGTCTTAATCAGGTTAATATGGGAGTATTGTTGTCCATGTTAACTTAGCTATTGTTTATGTCCTCTTGATCAGATTATGAAAGGAATAAACCACCTCTTACAATCCGAAAGAAATTAATCAGATCTGGCAAATTAATTCCGATTGACGTGGCTACATGACTCTTTATTCCGATTGTGCTACTAGTCTGATTATAAGGGTCCATGTAAATGCAGCTAATAATATGCATAGTCACTTGACCTCATCACATTTTTAAAATAGTGAGTGGTGTTTGGTTATCATCTTGGAATTACCAGTAGATATTTTGCATGATTTTAATTTGATATAAAAATGACAACATTAAAGAGTTAAAGATGGTTTCCTCGAAAATATGAAGCACCACAACTGCAGCCTTAGACTTTTAAAAAACATTATTTTTTACTGACCCCGAACTTTTTAACATTAGTGTTATGATTTTGTTAAGAAGTTAAATTGTACGGGCATGTTGGTACCATAAGTTGCCATTTAATTTTTTTTGACTGATTAAAATGATTTAGAACCCATTTATTAATTGGTTCAAATGACTCGCAAATCGGATATCATTAGTGACTTGGAGCTAACATTTTTGCTTATTACTAACAATGTTTTAGAGGATCTTCATCAGGAGACAAGAGCCCAGAATGAGCAGCTTGAGAATGAAATGGATAAACTGCACAGTAAGTTTGCATGCTGCTAAGAACTGTTTGTTTTATGTCATTTGGGTTGGCTACATCTGACTTTCTTTCTATCTTCTTCAAATGAAGACATAATCCAAGAGCTGAGGGGGGAGATAAAAGCCCTGCAGAGTTACTTGGACTCGGCAAATGAAGAGATTCAGGTATTGGTTTTGGTCAACAGAATTTGACTCTTAAGCCAGTTGACATTTACTCACCGCTTGGGTTGAATCATCAGTCTTTGAAGTGCTGCTTGGTTTGAGATAAGCTGTCTGTCTCACTCTCCAATGTCAAAGGATTTGCGGATTAAGCTCCAGGACAAATCCACCATGGAGCGCCGTGTCTCTGATGCTCAAGAAAACCTCAGGTTAGAACTCTGATACCGTAACAACAGCAACAATATGAATATGCACAGTGTTCACATCTTCGTCCGTCTTTACCCGGCCTGTGCAGTGAAGTGGAACAGAAGCTGGAGAAATGTACCGGTGAGCTGCAGGACTGTCAGGAGGTGCTGAAAGTAAAAGAAGGGGAGCTGCAGATGTCTCAGCAAGAGCTCCTGGTCTCCCAAAAGGCTTTAGAAGAGAAGGAGAGGGAGCTGGAGCAGCACTTGCAGGATCTGCAGGCCTCGCAGACGTCGCTAAAAGAACTGGTGGAGCAGATGCAGCAGGGAGCTCAGGATCTTGAGGAGTCCCGGAGCGTGATTCGGCAGCAGGAGCAGGAGCTGGCCCGCGTGAAGGAGATCTTGAGGAGGACAGAGGAAGAGCTGGATCAGCGTGTGGCACTCATGGGCGAGAGATGCTTGGTGCTGGAGGATGAAAGAGGTGAATGAGATTTGGTTTTATATGCAGCATGAAACTAAGCTTGACTATTTATGAGATGCACATTATAAATACGTACGTTGTGGGTTTTGTTTGATCAACCCTCTAATGATTGTTTGTGATTGTGTGCAGCCAGGACACAGGAGGAGGGTCTACGACGGGTTCAAGAGCTCAAGGCAGAGATCAACGCATTGGAGGAGAGCAGGCAGACTGAGACAGAGGCATATGAAAAGCTGAAGGACGAGCACTCTACACTTGTCAAACAACTGGAGGAGGAGAAGGTAATCAAGAGACCGTGTAGGTAGTGTTTACACCAGTATTAGCCTTCGTTTTGGGTACCTTTTCCCAATCATTTCAATAGCAGTTGCTCGATTGGCACAAGAAGTGTGTAATATGAAATCTTTGCTTGTGGGTACTTGGTTCTGGACTCGGTTGTTTGAGTCAGTACCCATTTTTTAGCTCTAAATGTCATGAGATCAATCATTCTAAAAATAAAAACTTCCAAAACTGAAAATTGTAATTTACTCATCTTGTCATTCCAAACCCATGAGACTGATCAATGCACATGCATGGCACTTATCAAATATGGTAAATGGAGTGTGAGAACCAATGAGGTTCGTTCTCATTGCAAAAAAAAGAAAGAAAGGTAAACAGACACTCAAGCATGGTATGGTATTGGACTGAAAATATAATTAAAATATTAAATGTCAATATAATATTCTTCATTCAGTTCTGTGCAACAGAATCCGATTTATCTTGACCAATTATCAAAATAAAGTATAGTCCTAGAAAACCATTATTAGGCAGAGCAAGTGCACATAGAGGGGAGCAGATCCGTGAACGAGAGAGATGTATCAGTTTTAACAGCATTGCCCAGCATGGCTATACCACCATGTTACAGCACAGTATAGAACTATTGTATAGACCAAGATGGCGGCGCGTGTAGATCGTGAGGCTCCGGTTCTCTCCAGATTCTGCAATTTTGCGGTATTTTTCTTGTTCATCTCGGGTCTGTTCGTACAGAACAGTTGTGCCTTTACATCGTACACCCGTTGTGAGCTTTTGGATATTGGTTTGCGAATTTCCGACAGTTTTATGGACAATCTTCGACTCCTTCCTGAGATCGCTAGGTCACCCGAGGCTGTGCGCTCTACCCGGCCGGGCGGAAGTGCTCGAAGGCTGTGGTGTGATCGTAAACAAAGGCGTGGGAAGTGCGGAGGTCGGCGTGCTAAGCTAATGCTATCACCGCACCGGCTCTCTTTACCCAGCATTTTCCTTGTTAATGTACGATCGCTAGTGAACAAAATGGAGGAGATTTGACTCCGCATCACACACAGTAAGAAACTTTTGAACTGTAACGTCCTAATATTCACGAAAACCTGGTTAAACAGCGGAATACCGGACACCGCTATTGAGCTAGCGGGACGCCACACACTCCGGGCGGATAGAGCGTTACATGGCTCCGGTAAGACCAGAGGCGGGGGATTGTGTATTTATATTAACAAAGCTTGGTGCACAAACTCTGCTATTGTTGGGAGTCATTGCTCAGCTAACCTTGAGTTTCTCATGGTTAAATGTAGACCGTTTTATCTACCGCGGGAGTTCACTTCCACCATTATCACTGCAGCCTATATTCCTCCGGATGCTGATGCTAAGCTTGCTATGAAAGAACTTCACGCAGCCATCAGTAAACAACAGACTGATCACCCGGAAGCTGCTTTTAGTGTGGCAGGTGACTTTAATCACTCAAACTTAAAGTCAGTGCTACCCAAGTTTCACCAGCATGTTTCCTGCCACACCAGAGGAAACAAAACCTTAGACCATGTTTACACAAACATGGCTGAAGCTTACGTTGCAACACCCCTCCCCCACCTGGGACAGTCAGACCACGTCTCTTTGTTTCTAACACCCAAATATGCACCCCTCATCAACCGTGTGAAGCCATCAGTGAAGATCATCAAGGTGTGGCCTGCGGGGGCAGATTCCACACTCCAGGAAAGGTTTCTAAACACAGACTGGAGTATGTTTGCTTCTCAAGCCACCAGTGGCGCTCACACGGACATTGACTCATTCACCTCCTCTGTATTGGATCATATCAATACCACCATTGACAGTGTTACAACCCAGAAACAGATCACCACATACCCAAATCAGAAGCCTTGGATGTACAGGGAAGTACGACTCCTGCTGAAGTCACGCAACACTGCCTTCAGATCAGGTGATGCACAAGCCTACAGCACATCCAGAGCAAACCTGAAGAGGGGCATCAAAAAGGCCAAGCACTGCTACAAGCAAAAGATAGAGGGACACTTTTCCAACTCTGACCCTCGACGCATGTGGCAGGGCATTCAGGCCATCAGTGATTACAAACCCACCCACTCCACCCCCGCAGCCACTGATGTCAACTTCCTGAACGAGCTAAATTACTTTTATGCTCGTTTTGAAAGAGACAACAGAGAAACTGCAACCAAGCTCAAACCCTCAGCTGACCACCCACCAATCACACTCTCCTCCACAGATGTCTGCAATGCACTGAGCCGGATCAGCACGCACAAGGCTGCTGGACCAGACAACATCCCTGGTCGTGTTCTCAGGGCATGTGCGGAGCAGCTCGCTGGGGTTTTTACAGACATTTTCAACCTGTCTCTTGCCCAAGCAGCTGTACCAACATGCTTTAAACACACTTCCATTGTGCCAGTGCCGAAACACTCTAGCCCGAGGTGCCCTAATGACTACCGTCCTGTAGCACTCACACCCATCGTTATGAAGTACTTTGAGCGGCTGGTCCTGAAACACCTAAAAGACTCTCTACCATCCACATTGGACTCACACCAGTTTGCCTATCGCAGCAATAGGAGCACAGATGATGCAGTTTCCATGGCACTGCACTCTGTGCTCACTCATCTGGACAATAAGAACACTTATGCACGCATGCTGTTTGTTGACTAGGGCTGAACGATTTTGGAAAAAATTCTAATTGCGATTTATTTAAAAAAAAAAAAAAATTTTTACGAATATTGCGATTTAATATGCGATTATTTTTTAAACTCTTTATCTTTACTGTTATTGAACAGTAATGGTGGAAATTTTAAATTGGTACCTCACGATCCGATTCCGATTCTGGGAGTCACGATCCGATTCCAAAACAATTCTTGAACTTTTTCCTTATTAATTATTAATATTAATATTATGAATTTATTAAAAAACGTAAAATGTTTTTTTATGATGTATGTAATTATCAGCTTTTTGAAATGACTACACAACATTTTAATTAAAACAATTGCATGTTAATAATTTTAAATATATAAACTAATATAGCTGCAAAACATAAGCTAGTAAATCATAAAGAGGAACAAAGAAACATATTACAAGCAATGAACAAAGAGTGCTTTCAGTATTTAAGAGTGTCTGAACTGTGAGTGATTTTTCTTTCTCAGCTTTACTGTTGCTTGATTATTAATGATGACATCATCATAGACAGCGGGAAACCTGCATTCACACTAATGCACAGATCTCTTTTGAAATATAAGATGTTTTTGCCTTGTCTGTTTAATTCATTAAGACATTACTGATGGTGTTTACATTAATGTTGGGTCATAAAAGCATTTTGAGACGCACACAGACGCGTGCTCGCGAGCACTCTTCACAAAGCGCCGCGTGCATTTGAAATGGAAAGCCTTCTGTCAGTGAGTTTATTATTTTTAATATACAAGCACACTGCATTCCTAACGACATGAATGAAGCGGGCGAGAACACGCACTGTAAGCGTGACATCAAGCAAAGTTTCTCACAGCGCATATCCTGTGCAAAGAAGCCTGCGAATGTCATTGCAATTTGCGCCGTCAACCTTTCGGAACGTTATGAAATATTATTTTATGGTCCGTGTGTGAGAGAGAGAGAGAGGGAGAAAGAGAGAGAGAATGGAAGCAAATCATAATACGGGTGTTTCTAAAACTCACGTAGCGCCACCGCGCACCTGCAGTTAAAATCTAAGCTCAGAATCGATCCAGAATCATTGGAGATGATAGTAGCCTATAGTATGAACAACACAATATTAGATAGATCAAACACAAACAGTTTTTTTTTCCTTTTAGGCCAGGCACATGATATGTGTAAAGTGCCAAGTTGCTTCTTCTTCAGCAGACTTTACTCTCGCGTGTCACGTGACCAGACTGTAATCGCAGCCTTTGCGGTTAGGAAATCGTGTTTTATCATATCGCGATATTATCGCAAATGCAATTAATCGTTCAGCCCTATTGTTGACTTCAGCTCAGCATTCAACACTGTCATCCCATCCAAGTTAATTGCCAAACTTGGAGACCTGGGCATCAACACTTCAATGTGTAACTGGATTTTGGACTTCCTAACTGACAGACCCCAGAATGTTCGATCAGGATCCACCTGCTCCACGTCCATCACACTCAACACTGGTGTACCACAGGGCTGTGTGCTAAGTCCGTTTCTCTACTCCCTCTTCACCTCCGACTGCAAGCCTGTGTATGGATCTAATTCCATCGTCAAGTTTGCGGACGACACTACGGTGATTGGTCTCATCAGCAACAACGATGAGACTGCCTACAGGGAGGAGATCCAGCACCTGGCCACATGGTGCACTGATAATAACCTGCTCCTCAACACCACCAAAACGAAGGAGCTCATCGTGGACTTCAGGAAAGAGTCAAGAGGCACACACGACACCATCCACATCAATGGAATGGCCGTTGAGCGTGTCTCCAGTTTCAAGTTCCTGGGGATCCACATCTCGGCGGACATGTCGTGGACGACCAACACCTCCAGCCTGGTCAAGAAGGCTCACCAGCGCCTCTTCTTCCTGAGGACACTGAGGAAGAATCAGCTCTCCTCGGCTATCCTGGTGAACTTCTACCGCTGCGCAATAGAAAGCATCCTGACCAACTGTGTGGCAGTATGATATGGGAGCTGCTCTGTTGCGGAGCGCAAGGCACTGCAGCGGGTGGTGAAAACTGCCCAGCGCATCACAGGGACTCCACTACCTGCCATCGAGCACATCCAGAGGAAACGCTGTCTGCATCGAGCTCGCAGCATCCTCAAGGACTCCTCTCACCCAGCCCACAGACTGTTTTCTCTCCTGCCCTCCAGCAGGCGTTTCAGGATCCTCCGGACCAGGACCAGCAGACTTAAGAACAGTTTTTTTCCCCAGAGCTGTCTCTTTACTGAACTCAAACCCCCGTTGATCCACTTCCCTCATAAACTGCTAACTCTCCTACCTCACATCTGCCTTCACTTTGTTATTTGCACTACCGACTGTTTATTACAGTAACAACTGTTTACTTATGCATTTTGCACCACCATATCTTAACTGGATTATGCTCATTTGCACTGCCGACTGTATTTATAGTACCAAATGTTTACATTTGCATTTTGCATCGTACTTCTAACTGTAATATGCAACCACTTTCCACTGCACTTTTACACTTTCTTTCAGATAGCTCTGTCCATAATTTATTGCACTACCTTAATCCACTGCTATATTCCTCATATTAGCCTAACATATTATTGTATACCTCTATCTGTAAAATTCTGTTTATAATAATAGCCATCCGTATATTATATTCATAGGACATATTCACTTGTACATTCTGTTTATAGTAATAGCCATCTGTATATTTATTCACCTGTAAATTCAGTTCTGTTTATAGTAATAACCATCTCTCTATTTATACATATTTATATATATTCAGTACATTTCCATGTCCTGCACTTATGCAACCACTGTATATATCCTGCACTTGCTGCTATTGCACTTCTGGTTAGACCTAAACTGCATTTCGTTGCCTTGTACTTGTGTAATGACAATAAAGTTGAATCTAATCTAATCTATTGCAAACAGAACCAAGTCTACTACCTTGAAATCTCAGATTTCGCTTTTCCGGTGAGCGAGAGTGGAGCGTTCGCATTGGGCAGAGAGCGCACACATGGAGTGGTACATTGAGCAGTGCATGCTGGGTGCTGGTACAGACTTGCCTGCTCGGCCAGAGAAGCTTCGAAGTTTTGCATCTTTGGAAGCGGAGTTACAAAAAGTGCTGTTCAAGAGTGAATCCTGAGCACTGAAATGCTGTCCTTTTGTACTTGTGTAGAAGTTTTGGTTGCATTTCAATGGACAAATTGATAGGTGAATATTAAATTAATCTTCAGATGTCTTTTATAGGTTTGGAACAATATAAGATTGAGTAAATTAATATTTTTTTGGGGGGGTGAACTATTCCTTTAATGTCATGACAACTGATGGTACCGTAAAAACACACAGGATAGTCAATACTGAAATGGTTTAGTACTAAGTTTACTCTCCAATTTCTTTTGTCCATTTAACCAGGTTCACTTTTTGCAATACAACTCCTGGAGTTTAACATTTTTGTCAAAGTGTTCACTTAATGCATACAAGAACACTGTTTATAATAAGTCTTAGGGGGACTATTTGGGATTTCTTTTCTTTTTTCCCTATTCATTTCAGTATATGTATCTTGTACCGTGACAAGGAAAACAGTTTACTAACATGCCATTTTGTGATTTGCTGTGCTACTTTTGAGAGGAAAAATCAATAGTGAATATAATTGTGATATGATTTATACCAGCATGAGTGGGGCAATTTAAGTGAAGAGTGCAACTTAATAGACTTTAACTGAGTTGTACTATGTTGTCTCTCAATCAGGAAAGCACTGATCATCTTTGTGGATTAGGCTAATGTCTCTTAAGCTCCTCTAATGTGTGTTGCTGCAGGCTCACAGTGGCTCCCTGGCTAGCGTGCTTGAGGGCCTGAGAGATGAGACTGAGGCGGAGAGGAGACAGCTCGGCGAGGAGCTGGAGGACGCGCTTGAGGAGCTGTCAGAGTTGGAGAAGCAGGAGCAATGCAGTGAGGAGGCCATCCAGCACCTCACACAGAAGAACCAGACGCTGGAGCAGGAGCTGAAGAACACTTGTGCTGAGTTAGAAAAGTGAGAACTTCTTGTAATGGAGTTGAGATGAATCACGTCTCTTTGGTAAAAAAGTGACCAGTGTTGTTGTCTCTGTTTGTAGGAAGTGTGCTGAAATGCAGGCTTTAGATGTGGCTCATGTGACCGCAATCGAAAAACTGGAAGAGGATCACAAGAGCTGTCTTGCCAAGCTGGGAGACGTTACTACTGACTTTGAGAGGTATTACTTTAAACACTTTTTACGTTTATTTATCTTGCCATGAAATCAAATTTGACTATTCTTATTCTTTATTTTTTTGTGTGGAATATTGCTTATTATAAATAGTGTTGGGAGTAACGCGCTACAAAAGTAATGCATTACAGTAACATTACTTTTTGCTGTAATGCAGTAGTGTAAGCCACCGCATTACTAATCAATTTTCAGTAGTTTTACTCTGTACATTTTCAGTAACACTTGCGTTACAACACACTTTTACCCCAAAATTGTATTTTTCAAAAAAAGAAAAGAAAAACGGCAAGACCGTGAGACATTAACGAGTGAAAAATACAAGTAAATTACCCGTGGTCAGTCAATAGCCGTGTGTGGTGTCCAAGTTTGTAAATAAAGACTAAATGACAGTTTCTGATATTTTTGTATAGCGATTATTTCATTCATCTCCCTCTTGCTGTTGCACCTTTGTATTGTGTGACATAGTCCAGTGAAGGCGGGTTTTACAGGAGCATGATTTCGGCCTCTGTGTGTGCTCACGCTGGCCAGTGGAAAAGCGGCTAAAGAAGGCTTTCAAAGAATAGCACAATGGCAAGCGCGTCACCTCCCCAAACAGACGAGGCGCGCGTGCAGTCAGCAGAAGAAGACTGTACATTCGCGAGATGGGCGTATGTGCATTACTTGGAGTTTGTCAGAGATGAGGACAAGAAAAACGTAATAGTAGAATGCAAATGCAACATTTGTCTAAAACCGACTAACTATCGACGTCGCGAAATAGCACTAGCAATTAAAAAAAAAAAAAAACATCTTGCACTTTTTGCACTTGCAATGACGTTTTTGTGTTGTGAACCTCTTGAATTCAAAGAGAATAAAATAATGACAACAATAAGAAAATGTGCATCTTGTCATGACATTAGAGTTTACATACAGTTCTGTTGTGTCTAATATGAATAGACCCAAGTTATTCCCAGCTATTGCCAGATAATCACTTTACTTCTGCCATACTTTTAACAGACTTGGATTGTTTGTGATTCAGTCTGTCATTCTTTCTTGCATTGTCTTGAGCCTTCACTTTGTCAATTATATGCTTTATTGTTAGTAGCCTGTATAGCCCACAGTCATGCTACATCATATCACCTTCTACTGGATATAAAACGCTCTGTAGTAGCCTACATTTTGTCATTTTAGAATGTTAAGTTCTACTTCTGTAGTTATTTTGGTGAAAGTAATACAGGAATAATGTAACGCATTACAATTCTGAGACCGTAATATTGTAAGGTAAAGAATTACTTTTAAATAACCGTAACAAGTAATCTACAGGTATAATGTATTACAGTTTGGAAGTAACTTGCACAACACTGATTATAAATTATTTATTCCTTGCTTATCATATTTTTGCGCCCTCAATCTTTAATATAAATGACTTCCCCTCTCTCTTGCAACAACATCTATTCTTTTCTCTGATTATGCGTTTTACTGGTGTGAGGGCAGGACAACCTGTCATTCACATGAGATCGGCCAATAGCAACCATCTAATCAATTCCCAAAGACAAAATCAAGTCCTAGTTTTTTTTATGAGAAGCTGTTTCACTGTATGTAACAATAGGTAGAAAAGACAATCACAACTTCTGTTTCATGCCAACTTTAAATACAACCACAAAGTGATGTCTATGGAAGTAGTATCGTCTCCCAGAAATGATTAATCGCTAATGCCTGTTCAACCATCAAGTGTCTCCATCAAATGTTTTCTTTTTAAATTTCATAAGCACAAGACGGTCTCTGGGAGAGCAGAAGGACCAGGCAGAGACTCAAGCCCATCAGCTGCAGGAAGAGATGAACCGACTGAAGCAACAGTTGCAGCAGAAACACACAAGCTATCAGGAAATGCAGGATAAACAGCAAGAGGAGTATACTAGGTCAGTATCCCACCTCACAGAACTGCCGTAATTTAGCTACTCTGCTTCCCATATATGTGCTGCTGCCACATAGTTGATGATGTGATCCAAGAAATAACGTCATTATCACAAAAGAAATAAACTGGCTGAACAGGACCCCGACACAAAACGGAGGGGTCTTCTATCATCCTAATTGTGATTCTGAAGGGGTTTATTTTGTGATTTTAATATCAGTCATTATTAATAAATGGCTAATTTACAAATCAATTATTCATTTAATAAAATATTAAATAAAACATGATACACCATTTAATATAATTCTTTATTTATGGGTTTAAGATTATTTTTTTTAATTATTACGCCCCAATGACGAAACCACAAATCGTTTACCCAAAAATGAAAATTGTCATCTACTCACCCTCAAGTTTTGAATGAGTTTTTCTTCTGCTGAACACGAGAAGATATTTTGAACAATGTCAGTAACCAAACTGATGGTCCTCATTGTCTGCCATAGTAATTTTTTCCACCCATACTATGGATATTTTAAATAACTGCATTAGTTATTATATTAACAGTAAAAGGTTAAACTGAAAATATTAATATATATATAACCTAACCTGTTATTTTTCTCATCACTAATAATGGCATCTGGTTTAGGCTGCAAACTCTGTTTTAACACCATCAGAGGTCCTTAAATATCATACTTTAGCTGTCAATCTTGTAAAAATACACACTGTTTTGAATTTGAAAGTAAATGAAAACTACTGTGTAACAATTGATGCTATTGCTATGTTACAGGATGCTTTCAGAAGTTAAGACCAAGCTGGCTCAGAGAGAGGAAGAGTTGAAGCGAGCAGTAGAGACTCAGAGTGAGGAGCTGAGATACCTGCAGGTGGAGGTGGAGCGGGAGAGAGGGGAGAGAGAGCGGGCTCAGACCCAGCTGGAGAGGGAGCAGAAGAGGAGGCAGTCAGTGGAGGGCCGTTCTGCAGAAGCTAGCAGGCTGCGGGGGCTCGTGGAGGAGCTGGAATGCAAGGTTTCTGAGCTGCGCGGGCAGGTGCAGGAGGAAAGTGACTCTTCTCAACGTCACGCTGTGGAGTGGCAGCAGGAGAGGCGACAGCTATGTAGACAGATGGAGGAGGAAAGACAAGACTTTCACAAACAACTCGCTGAGGCTCAGCTGCAGAGGTGAGAAAGTAGGATGCACTCAACAGGTCTCAGGTCCATCAAAGTGTCCTCACGTACTCGGTCTCTGTGTGTATTGCATTGTTTTTGTTGTTTAATCCCAGTATTGTCATTTGTTCACCCCAGCGCGTATGACGCTGAGACTCAACACTGGAGAAACCTTTATGAAGAGCTCTATGCTAAAGTTAAACCATTTCAGGTAAGGAAGGAATGTTTAAGTGTTCGTTTTTTCCCTCTTATATTTTTTTGTATGTATATTAGAGGTGACCCTTAATAGTCGAAGATTCAATGCTTTGATATAATAGGAGGAGCCTTATTCGACTACCAATCTCAGTCGAATCTTCGCAGAGGTGTTTTGAAACAAGGATCATGCCTTTTTGGCTATATGGGGTGCACAATAGCCTCTTTCACACATGCAGTTGTTACTGGTAAATTACCAGTAAATGATCTTGTGTGGACCTTTTTCTAAAAATACCGGTAAGTCAGTTCCGGTAATTTACCAATAAGTTGTTGATAACTTACGTGATTACATGATTACTCCGTGCTGTTTACAGAAAGATTTTAAATATTTTTTCTATTATAATATGTGCTAAATTATCATATCTTTGACCGTTGCACCAGGTCTCTCAGCTTTTTCAACGTGTCACGCTCGAGACCCAGTCTTTTCCATTCACAAGTAGAAACTTTGAAGGATTTTTAAAAATATAAATACATGGAATAAACTAATTTTAAAAATAAGTTATACATGTTAAATTTATGTATAAGTGCGCATCAAGGGTGCATATCGACCACAAAGGGGGCACTCGCAATCACTCTTCTGAGACCTAAAATGTCAAATGGGACACCCTACGGTCTCATGGACTTAACGGACACGTGTACGCGTCAGCCATTGTAAGTCCACAAGTAGGCCTGTCACGATAACTACTTTTTGTTTCACGATATATATCGCGTTATATTTGCGATAAACAATATTGTCATTTTATGACACTGAATATACAGTATAATCCTAATATAACAGCATAATAATGCAAGTAGACCTACACGCTTTCAAATGACAACATCTTAATTCTTTAGATCATGGAAATTAAGGGTAAAAAATATTATCCTAAAAAAATAGTATTTTTTTTAAATAAATAGTAAATAAACATTTTCCCTTGTGGAACGGCTTTAACACTCTGCATTCTGCGTTGACAGTTATATGTGCACCGGAACAGGGGATTGCGGCTTTGTAATTGAGTCCATTTCAATATGGCTTATTCTTCCAAACTGTCAGTAGTTGTCACTATAACGCCTCAAATGGCGCCTTTTTTTCACCTGTCGATAACTGCTCTGTGTTTGAAGGAACTGGCCGAGAAACCACTTTCGCCTCCGTCACGGAAAACATACAACACACAATCGAGTCAAATGTTGGTGCATTCATTATCATGTACACATAATGGGCGATTATATTGCATCAAAAAATTATTGAGGTCATGTACATATATTGTGCGATTTATATTGATTATTGCGACAGGCCAATCCACAAGACCAAAAGTGCATATGAAGTGTGCCATTTGGTACAGGGCCTTCGACTTTCGCTGCTAAACAGGTAATTTTTTTTGGGCTGCTGTGCCTTTTCAAGATGCCTTTTGCAAACAAGCTTCACATGTGAAATGGGTAACCGCACTGCAATATTCTGTGCTGTTAAGGTCACTGGAATGATTAGTGACATTGGTAAATATAAACTTCACCCACTTTCCAGACATTGAAGGATGTGTTTGTTTTTAAAGTGCAAAATGAGTAGAATCAACTCTTTGATAAATGAACATTGGATGGATGGTAAATATGTGCTAGATGAGTTCTCTCATTTGTCCTCTTATTCTGGTCCTCAGGAACAGCTGAACCGCTTTGCGGCGGAGAGGAACGCTTTGTTGAATGAGAAGGGAGCAACACAGGCTGAGTTGAACAAGTTAGCCGATGCCTATGCTAATCTGATGGGCCATCAAAACCAGCGGCAGAAGATCAAACACATGGTCAAACTCAAAGAGGAGAACTTGGAGCTCAAACAAGTAAGGCATTGGTCATAAGGCAGTTGTCTTTGATTTGATTTGGTTTTGGTACGTAGCTGACCGTGTCCATGTGTTCTGTAGGAAGTGTCGAAGTTTAAGTCACAAGTGGGGAAACTGAAACAAGAGCTGGATCGACTCAAGGCCAGCCAGATGCCACAGAGGTTCGACCCCAGCAAGGCTTTCAAACACGAGCTCAAAGAAAACCAGCAGCCCACCTCAGCTCTTACACAAGGTGAATTATGAAGGAGACCTGGGTAGGGTTTTACCAGTTATTTGTCATTTCTTTCTTACTTAAATTGGAATGTGAAGTCCACATTAGAGGCTTAGTAATCACTAGCTAGTTTGTAACTAACTAAATATAAACATAAGGGCAACAGCACTTTTTCATGAGTTGGTCCCAAACTCCCTCTCTCTGTTAGATCTGCCAATTCATTTAATAAGTTTAAAGCTATGGTAAAAACGCATCTCTTAAATACCATTTGGTAACTTCTCTGAATTGGGTATCAATCGTTACTATGCATATGTTAGTTTCCTTTTATTGTATATTTTTTGTCTGAGTGTTTGATCTTTTGATTGTGAATCACTATGGGTAACACCTGGTGTATTAATTTTTGCTATACAAATTAAAACTTTTTGGTTGCACAATTTGTTCTTAAGGCAGAACTTAGCTTGCCTGACGTCGTCATATTAGATTCTAGTCAGAATATGAGCCTGATACTGCTCCAATGGGCTGTTTATGGGGGCATGTTTCATCCGAACCAGGGGTTCGTTCTTCGTATCTCGCTAACTCAGTTAGCTGGATTTAATTGTTGATGATTTGGCTTGATCTTGGATTGTTTGGTTCTTCGACGCTTATCCTGGACTTACTGTCATAGCAACAGGTCCGTAAGATTAAACCTGCTCACGAGCAGGCTTATTTCATGTAAACCGGATTAGATTGCATCTTTTTAAGTGCAGTTGATACTTAAAATTTGTCCCAATCACTGATACTTTATAACAAGAGTTCCTTACTGAACCAGGGGAAATAATCATTTAAATAAAAATAATATAAAAATGTATTTGAATATATTATAATGTTGTGTATAATACTATAGACACAGCCACTTGATAGAGAGAGATGTATTTGTGATAGAATAATTACTCTCATTTTATTGGAGTCTTACACACATGTTGTACAGTTACTCTGAGCCGTGCATTCATTTGAGTGATGACGGATATTATGGCAGTGGTTTGATGCAGCGCAAGAGATGCAGAGAACTTGATCTTGACCCTTAAGAAACTAAATTAAATTAATGCTGTCACGTAACAAATCTACTGATTGAATTCAAAATTAAATTAATTCCTATTTACAACATTGAAATAAAAATGAAAAGGGTGTACAAATGCTCTAAAATCGTGAATAAATAATTGGGAATCATGTTTTTTTTTTTTTTAACTGCACCTTTAATTTATCTATTATAAATTTGATGTTGTTTTGGTCGCTTGGGTGTTTCCTTAAAAAAAGAATTTCTGGACCTTTATGTTTTTTGCCCGGTGGCTTTTTAATTATATGATGTCATTACGTTGCTGTCTTGACGCCAGCCAATCGCTGCTTTGCTGATTGTAGTTTCGAGTATTGATGCATCTGCCCTCTTCAGTGAACACAGAAACGTGCAGTAATCTTAGATAACTCAATCCAGATGCTAATTTGGCTCTTCAAACGAATTTGAACAGAGATCAGTTATCACGATTAAAAGATCTGGGATCTGTCAAATCATCTCGGATGTATTAAGCGAGGTACGAAGAACGGACCCCAGGAAAGAAACTGCCTCAACAACCAATCAGAGCAAAGGTGTAAGTGACTTGCACAACAGAGCGATGCACACAGCGTTGTGGACTGGTTTGTATTGATGAGCCACTAACAAAATTATCTATTTGTCTATCTGTACTTAATAATCCGTAATTTATTATCTATCTGTATTCTGTAGATGTCTGCATTATCTTATGTCTAAATAATTGTTGTCTATCGAGTAATAAGAGCTTATTGATGCAGTTTAGTTAGTCTATTTTATTCCAACCATTACTCATGATTAGAGGCTTCCATAAATATTTAGTTTTATATGTAGTTATATATTATATGTAAACAAGTTTAATAGTGCAACGCAAAACATTTGTAACTTGCTGTCCATTTTAAGTTGTATCTTGCGCACAGCTGGTGTAACCAACCGCTGTAGAACACACTTTTGCTTCTTTTTTTATGTTCTTTTTATTATACATTTAACAGGGTTCCCACGGGTCCTTGGAAATCCTTTAATTTCGTCAGACGAGACGAGACTAAATATGTTCGTCAACAACCTTTTTTTTCCATGACGGAGACGATGACGAGACTGCACCAAATGTCCAAAAACCCTAAATTAACATGCATTGTTGTTGACGAAAAAGGACAAGACTAAAATGTTTTTCATAAAATAAAAACTAAGATAAAATCTCTCTTCATTTTCGCCTACAATCGTCTCTACTTTTTCTTAATGAGATATAATATTCAGCTGTTTAAAATATTCCGAAAGAGTTGGCGCTGTTGCTTGAGTAGGCTACAGGTCTCTCTCATACTCCTCCTGTTGCTGCAAGCCTGTCATCTCGCGGCGGCGCGCGCGGTCACGTGGTTCCCGGAGCGCTCAATACTTCTAGCGCTGTGTCTGTACATTTGAATGGCTTAAGCCGCGTAAGTTACACAACAGCTTCACTATACAGATGTTTGCAGCAATTTTTGGTAAACAGTAGCCTACAGCATAGTGTGCATTGATTATTACGTCAGCCACATTTACAGTATCATTTTATTATGGAGAGTGGTAGAGATGCAACATTGTTAACATTAATATTAATGTTTTTCTTGTATTTAGCCCTCAGGTATTCCTTACTAATTAAGTCACACTTATACTCATTGATGGTCAAATGTGACCTTAACTATTTTAAAAATAAATAGCCTATATTTTAATTCAATAATATTTATGAATAAGAATATTTTGAGGAGATCTTTTGGTACTAAATACTATTTGTGCAATACTTATGGTCCATTAATGACCACTTAAAATATTTTTCTTCTAATATTTTTATTATTTATATTACAATTAGTGTATTAATTAAGGTTAAAATAGAGAATTCCACTGCAAAGAGGCACATTAGAGCCATTTTGTGGCTGGAAAAATACAAATTTTCACTTGTAATGCCATTACCCACTGGGTGCCTGCATGACTCTTTAATAAATATACATGCAGTCTAGTTGCTCAAAGTATTGCCGATCATAACTGCTTACTTATTTGTGAAATTTTGAAATGTTAATAATAGTGAATAGTAAAGAATGCAAGCAAATTCAATATAATCCCAAAAAAGTGTAAAATAGTGCTAAAAGGCAAACTTATTTTTCCTTATATGTACAGTAGGCTATATACATATGAATTCATACTGAATCAAGATCGAAATCAATATTTGTGCCCATCGTCTCATAAGCTAATGCTGATTTTAGGCATCAACGCTGTAAATCAACCAGTTAGCTATGGTGTTGTGGCACATGCATTATGCAGGTTATATATATTTTATGTAACTTATTTTGCCACAAAATATATTGAGTTTTCCTTTGACTAAAGCTAGACTAAAATGACGAGACTTTTAGTCGACTAAAACTTGACTAACAAAAAAAGATATGTGAATGACTAAAACTAACAAGGACATTTGGCACAAGACTAAGACTGAGACTAAATTAAAAATAGGTGACAAAATTAACACTACAAACGATTAACAAACAACATCAAGTTTGTGAATCCGAGAAAAAAAATGAAGGCGCTGGAAAGTTTTTGAAAATAAAAATCAGATACAAGTCCTTGAAAGTTTTCTGGAAAAAAATCCATATCATTCCCTCCGGTCCACTAATGTGTTATTTCGCCAACACTTCGGGGCCTATGCATACTAGCTTGCTTGATTTATGTTAGATATGTGTATTTACGCATTACGTTAAGTGTTTCCCGAATGAGGTACTTTGTGTTGTGCGTTGCCATGACGTTCACGCGCACACGAAACCACTATGATGGTATCTCGACGTTTTCAGTGCTTACACCGAACCCAAATATGTTCAATGACTCTATATTGTTTACAATAAACACAAAACATTTGTGATAGCCTGTTACCCAAATATTTTATTTAATGTAATGTTGAATGGCTTTGCTTAAGATAATGTAAACCCATGAGGCTATTAAAAACTTAAAAGCATATTCAGATATCTTCTGGTTACATGAGCCTAAGCTCTATTCAATAAAATCAGTTAATATCAGATCATTTTAGAATACAGTTTAGGATGTACCGAATATTCTTTTGTTTTATGCAATACAGAAATACGACAGAATATATAGATACAAAAATAAGTGCAAAAAATGTGTTTGATACATGAAAGCTGTAACAACGTATCTTACAAGGTAACACGATGTAACCTTGCTCTCACTTGAGATGTGTCCCACATTAAGTCCTTGAATTTGAGGGTATTGGACCCGGAAAGTCCGTGAAAGGTCCTTGAATTTGACGTGAAACAAGGTGTGGGAATCCTGATGTAAAATCTAATTCTGCCCTTTCATTGTTTTTCTAGGCAACAACAAATTGCATTAAACTCACTTATGGACTTTTGTGGAATTTCCCTGGCCTATGGATAACTGGTCAATATGAACACTGTGACAGCACTCAAACATCCTGCCTGTGCCTCTTCGGAATCTGACAAAGTAGAGTGTGTGTGTGTGTGTGTGTAATACAGTGGCATTAACATTTGTTATTGTCACTCAATATCTATATATAATTGACCACCCCTTTTTTTTAGACAGACTAATTTAACTACAATGGTGAAAATATGCTTATATGGGCTTGGATTCACTTAGGATTTTCTGTTATCTGATTTTGTTCAGCACCGGGTGTGCTATTATCTTAAACTCTATTTAAAAAGTTCATAGTTAGCCCACTCTTTGTTTAAGTGTATGTCCAACGAGTCTTGTGTTGTCTAATTTGTTCTTTTGTTTTTTTTAATTGACATTTTAGTTCTTGCAATATTTATTGTTTTAACTGTTAGCTTATTCTGCCACTAAGCTTAATGACAAAACTATAGATGTCTTCATTTGAATGTTCTTATTTTAAGAGAAAATGTCAGTGAAAACGTTTTGAAATAAAATGCTTACTTTTCTTTCTCTTTGCCTTTTCATTGTAATTTGTGCCTTCATTTTAACATTAGAAGGACATTGTATTTTATCATGCGTTTCTCATCAGTTTGAGAGCTTTTAAGCCACGGCTGTTCCAGCAGAGGGCACTAGAACACAAGGCAAAACCAGAACATGATTCTGTTATTTAATGCTACTTTTAAAGGAACTTTCCTCATTTCTTCTACAAGCTTCCATTAAAAATGACAAGCAATTAAGCATGTTGTTCTTGCATATAATGATCATTTATTAACATCTTTAACCTTCACATAGCGTTTATGCTTGTTCAGCTGCAGTAGTCTTCCAGGTGGTAGATGGTGCAGGGCCTGTGGCAGCACCGTTCCACAATTCCTCTCTTCATCTTCATCACCTTCTCTTTTAACGGATCAGCCTCTGCTACCTCATAATCTGCTAAATGTGAGAGCAAGACTGGGGAAGGAAGTGGATGATATTAATTCTTGAACTAAATCTTTCAGTAAAGAGGATTATGGTTTTGTGTGTAATGTTTCTGTTTGAGCATGAAAAGGTCTGAAATGCTACAAAGCACGTTCTTCTGGGGAACGTACACATCACATGTTTCTCATTTAAATAATTCCCACCTATAAGGCATACGCAAAAAAAGTGGCGAGGGCTAGGCTGCATCCGAAATCACATACTTCCCTGTTATATAGTAGGTGAAAAAACGTGTGTGACAAACTAAATGTCTGAATTCACAGTACTCATAAAAGAGTTGGCAGAAAGTACCCAGATAACCTACTTTTTCTGGCAAGATTCTAAAGTGTGTATATGATGGACACTTTAATATCCCATGAGGCCATGGGAGAGGATTTATGAATGCAGTGAAGCGATGTAACTGACGCTGTTAGGTCACATGATAATGACAACATGGTGAATGTAGTACGTCCAGATTACATTTATACCACACACATACTATATAGAACCAAGCGGCAACCTCCCCCAGTTTCTCTTGAGGGGGGTGCTTTTTATATATATATATAATGTAACTAATTCGTTTACATTGTATAAAGCCTTAAAGTTCAGCATAATTAAGGGAGTGGCCACTTTGAGTGACAGGTGGATAGCGTTTGTCTGCTGTCTGTTAGTCATCGCGTCACCTCAGCTCCAGCCATGTCCCACCTCTTTGCCCATTTTCTGTTTTCCGGGAGTGACGCGCTGCCAAGATGGCAACGGCTGACTTTACGCTTCAAAACTGCTCTTCAGAATCCTATGGGTGACGTCATGGACACTACTTCCATATTTTTTTACAGTCTATATAGAACATACTTTTTTGTGGTCGTGAAGTAATTACTTATTCAAAAGAAGAACCGCATGAGTATGCGATTTTGGACGCAGCCATAATGCCGCGTTTAAAGGATTAGTTCACTTTAAAATGAAAATGTTCTTATATTTTACCCCCATCTCATCCAAGATGTTGATGTCTTTCTTTCTTCAGTCGAAAAGAAATTAAGTTTTTTGAGGAAAACATTCCAACTTACCGATCGTTTCGCTAGACAAGACCCTATTCCTCGTCTGGGATTGTGCAGAGTCTGTGAAGCGCTTTGAAATTGCATTGATTTGGACCTTCAGCATTTTGGTTGCAATTGAAAACCATTATGTGAAGAAAAATCCTGGAATGTTTTCCTCAAAAAACTTAATTTATTTTCGACTGAAGAAAGACATCAACATCTTGGATGAGATGGGGGTGAGTAAAATATAAGCACATTTTCATTTTGAAGTGAACTAATCCTTTAAGGTAAGGGGCGGGACATTTCCGAAACACACTCAAAGATGTTGACCAATCACAACATACTGATCCTGCTGACCAATCAGAGCATATAGAGTGGTGCAGGTATGATATCACTTTGTAGGCCAAAACGCGGAAGCGAGTTAGCATTTTAACATCTTCCGGTTCCCGAAGTCAAAGGGTTTTTTGAATGGGTTTTTTGTTAAATGGTTGAAATGAGGTATGTGGTGAACACAAGCTCAAGACACTTTCACGTTTTATTCTACGGCATAAAATACATCAGTGTTACCCCATTCGTGATTTTTTTTAAAGTTGTTATGTGTCTTGAAAAAGGTGGTCGCTAACAAGTGGCTAAATGGGACTACAGAGGCTGTCGAGGAGATTAAACGCCATCACGCCGAAAAGTCTGCCTCATTATGCTCATAATTGTGCTCTTATAAACTAGTCTAACTCAAATGTTCTGGAAAAATGTTCTGGGACAAAAACAAAGAGTTGTCGGAAGATTAGCGATGGTGACGTTGAAATCGTGGGACATCGTGGGGTGTAGTTTGTTTCAGACTTTTTAGACTAAAATTCATACAAGCTGTGTTCATCTGTGATAATTATCTTGATGGACAAAACACGCAAGTACCATAAACTTTTGTCGATTACAGAGCTTGTTTTTAGCGATAATCCTATTGGGTTTTTCTCGAGGGAACCAGTGCGATGCTAACTGCCGTTTGGCCTACAAAGTGACTTCATACCTGCACCACTTTATTGCGCTAGTCGGAAGGAGGGGCTTCATAGTGACGGGAACTAACATGTAAGCGTAAAAAACTATTCTAGTAGACCACAAAAACTAAATCATAATAGGTCAAAAACAGAAATATAATAGGTCCTCTTTAAATCTAGTTCCATACTGTAGCCTTTATATGTACATTACAGAGAGTCCTCACCCAGCAAGGTCTCCAGGTCCCTCCTGCTTCTGTTAGTGTAAAAGAATCCTTTAGGCCCACACACAAGGTAAAGCGTCTCCACCAGGTTGGAGCCACACAGATGCTGTGATGGAGTAGAGAGTGATCCAGGCAGGGAGGCCAACAGCAGGATTATTGCTGCGCCCTGTAGCAACACCATGATGGGCAGAAGCTGTGGACATGAACTGCCTGGAATGAACGAAGAGCACAAAAAAAAGTGTATTTTTATTTGAACAGTTAACACCTACAGACTTCAAAATAATCCAGAAAAGGAACAAAAATGTTTAGTACTTACCTTTCCTGAGGGAGCTCAGTCAATCAAGAGTGGTCAGGACTGGGATGCAAATGTGCTGCTTATATAGCTGCCCATTGCCAGGCCCTCGCTCTTGATGGCATCAGCGGAAAAACAAAAGTTCCCATGTAATGACATGACTCCTTATGCATGTCCTCTTGCTAAGAAGTATTAGACATCAGATAACTGTAATGGGCTTTATTACGATCAGATTAAAATGTACAGGTCAGATGTGTATTTCAGTTAGGTATGCTCTTAGTTTCTCTTGCTGAATTTTTATTTAACTAAACAATCCAACAGGATGCAGGTTCTTTTGGGCAAATGAGAGCAGGAAGTAGTTCTCAGAAGTGTTGTGAGGATCTACAATGAAAGTGAGAATTTTAAGAGTCCATAGGAGTCTGAAACGTCACAAAAAAAAACTCACACAGAAAAGTGTGAAGTTGCAGTTGAAGAGAATCCGCATCTTCACCTTTTAAGTTTCTTCAAATGCTAACACCAAGGGACACACAAATGACCAGTCTAATAGGACCCCCTGAGGTAATACAATGCCATCTTTCACTTCTCCCTTCAACTGTGTGTTATGAGGCCGTTATTAGGGGGAGGTGAATAGAGCTTTAATCAGACTTTTAATAAATTACCATATTAACTGCAGGAAAGCCAGTCACCTTGAAAAGGAATATTCTAGAAATAACTTTGTATTTCTGTAGATGAAAGTCAATTGCTCTTATAATTATATATTGTATTATACTTTATATATAAGTCATATAAAAGTCATCGACTGTACTAAATAAACATTACTTTATTATCTAAAAATGTTACGTTTAATAATAATATTATAAAATTAATACATTAAATAACATTAATGTATAATATATACATAAATATAATATATTATTTTTATATATTATATTTAGCTACGTCCGATATTATAAATGAAAGACGAAGACTGTTCAAAATTCTCTTGTCTAATAATTTATTATTAAATAATAATGCTATAAACTAATAAATAAATAAAATAATATTATATAATATAATACAGTGGGGAGAACAAGTATTTGATACACTGCCGATTTTGCAGGTTTGCCCACTTATAAAGCATGTCGAAGTCTGTCATTTTTATCATAGGTGCTCTTCAACTGTGAGTGACGGAATCTAAAACAAAAATCCAGAAAATCACATTGTATGACTTTTAAGTAATTAATTTGCATTTTATTGCATGACATAAGTATTTGATACATCAGAAAAGCAGAACTTAATATTGGGTACAGAAACTTTTGTTTGCAATTACAGAGATCATACGTTTCCTGTAGTTCTTGACCAGGTTTGCACACACTGCAGTAGGGATTTCGGCCCACTCCTTCATACAGACCTTCTCCAGATCCTTCAGGTTTCGGGGCTGTCGCTGGGCAATACGGACTTTCAGCTCCCTCCAAAGATTTTCTATTGGGATCAGGTCTGGAGACTCCAGGACCTTGAGATGGTTCTTATGGAGCCACTCCTTAGTTGCCCTGGCTGTGTGTTTCAGGTTGTTGTCATGCTAGAAGTCCCAGCCACGACCCATCTTCAATGCTCTTACTGAGGGAAGGAGGTTATTGGCCAAGATCTCGCGATACAAGGCCCCATCCATACTCCCCTTCGCAGAAACACATCCCCAAAGAATGATGTTTCCACCTCCATGCTTCACGGTTGGGATGGTGTTCTTGGGGTTGTAATCCTTCTTCTTCCTCCAAACACGGCAAGTGGAGTTTAGCCCAAAAAGCTCTATTTTTGTCTCATCAGACCACATGACCTTCTCCCATTCCTCCTCTGGATCATCCAGATGGTCATTGGCAAACTTCAGACGGGCCTGGACATGCGCTGGCTTGAGCAGGGGGACCTTGCGTGCACTGCAGGATTTTAATCCATGACGGCATGGTGTGTTACTAATGTTTTTTTTTGAGACTGTGGTCCCAGCTCTCTTCAGGTCATTGACCAGGTCCTGCCGTGTAGTTCTGGGCTGATCCCTCACCTTCCTAATAATCACTGATGCCCCACAAGGTGAGATCTTGCATGGTGCCCCAGACCGAGGGAGATTGACCGTCATCTTGAACTTCATCTATTTTCCAATAATTGCACCAACAGTTGTTGCCTTCTCACCAAGTTGTTTGCCTATTGTCCTGTAGCCCATCCCAGCCTTGTGCAGGTCTACAATTTTATCCCTGATGTCCTTACACAGACCTCTGGTCTTGGCCATTGTGGAGAGGTTGGAGTCTGTTTGATTGAGTGTGTGGACAGGTGTCTTTTATACAGGTAATGAGTGGAGAACAGGAGGGCTTCTTAAAGAAAAACTAACAGGTCTGTGAGAGCCGGAATACTTACTGGTTGGTAGGTGATCAAATACTTATGTCATGCAATAAAATGCAAATTAATTATTTAAAAATCATACAATGTGATTTTCTGGATTTCCTGTCCCTCCAGCCTTAGATTCCGTCTCTCACAGTTGAAGTGTACCTATGAAAAAAATTACAGACTTCTACATGCTTTGTAAGTAGGAAAACCTGCAAAATCGGCAGTGTATCAAATACCTGTTGTCCCCACTGTATATAGATATAATATATAAATTCATATAATGTATAGTAATAATACAAATAAAAAATAAATATTATTATCCAATGGCCAATATTATAAAATATGCTGCAAATGAAAGGTACTGACTGTTTCAAATAAGTATTTATTCATTATAAATGTATTATTTGTATTATTATTATTATTATTATTATTATTAATATTTCATAATATTATTATACAAAAATATTTTGTATGTTATTGTTGATAACTCTCTATTTTTATTTCTTTTTACATTTAACAAGCCTCATCAGACCATTTGAATGAAGTATTTAAAATTTAGCATGGAAAATATGTATACTGTTCAAATTGTTAGAAACAGACAGCCTGAATCCTGTCCCTGTCTCCCAGAGGAAGATGAAGCCGTCTAAATACGCTCTCACGAAACCTGGTATCTATAACAAGTGCAATTTATTTAAAGCTGTCTTGTGTCTGACAGGAGGAAAGCCAAAGTCCAGTACTGTTTTATAGAAAGAACGTTTGACCGTTCAGTCTGACTGCGGCATGTTCTTCATCTGGACACTGAGACTGTCAGCCTGAAGCAATGACAGGGTCCCCTGACGTCTGCGCTCCCTGTCCAAGCAGTGACAGTCCGTAATTCAGCACTAACCTCTGCCGTGACCTACCCCTCACCCTGCCATTCCACTCCCACTCTAAAACATGCAAGACTGGCGTTTGCACTTTCGCTGTCCTTTTTTGCAGATTTACGGTGGAATACTAAATTCAAGGAGGTGAGATATCTACCGTGAAGCTGAAATCTGCACCAAAATAGCCCATCAAATTGAGTGGGGGTTTTTTTCTTCTTTTTTTTCCCCAGGCCGCACACACATACTGTCCTGCTGATATCGGGAGATGATGAATGTTGCCTAAGAATGATGGAGCTGAGTGAGAAGATGAGTTGACAGTTGAGAAAATGGCTAAATGTCTCAGATATGACAAATCCCTAAAGAATAAAACAACAAGCCCGGGGTGCGTCTCTCTTTATCTCTTTGTAAAGAAAGAGGCATTTCTGAAGTGCTAGGTAATTGCCCTTTTAGTCCTCAGCTGCAAGGGAGAAAAATGGAATATGAACTGTTGGAATTGAGTTTTGTCTCATTTTCTTACTGCTGTGTCATCTTCAATGTGATCGATGCTGGTGTTAGTGGGCATATTTTCTCCCTGGAGATTGCTTTCAACATTCCCCCTATAAGCTATTCTTTTCTGGCATTAAGGAATATTTTCAGGAGCATTCTCTACCAAACACACCCAGCAGTGAGCTTTATTCTGAGCATGAGAACCTATTTGCAGTATTTTCACCATTGGCCCCATATGAACCTTTGCCAGAAGATATGTTTTGCAGTGTGAATGCCTATGCAGGTCAGAATTGAAAAGTTTTGTCAGGCCTCTGCAGAATGAAGATGTGCTGGAGTCTGCACGGTGAGATATGCAGTGTATCGATCAACCTGTGCTGGAAAGATGGGGTAATTTTCTGGGCTCAGTGTTGTGGAGTAGGGCAGAGAGCAGGATTTTGGTATTATTGCAGTGCAAATGGAGAGCAGAATGAGAGGGGTGTGTTGCGTTTGGCGATGCAGGGAAGCAGACTGTAAAATGACCGCAGAGGTTAATCGTCTCCTCTGCATCCACCAGGCGGGTTAATCGATACACGTGGATCGGCCTCCGGGGGTCTGCCGTACGCCACTCGTGCTCTCAGAGTTTAAACCCGCTAAAAACTGCTCATTAACAGTTTAACAGGCCAGCAAGTTCATATACACACATGCTAAAGACAGTGTACATTGGGCTGTCAATAACTCAATTACATAAAATGTATTTATTGACTAACTTTATACATATGTACAGTATGTTGCATTCCGCCTTATGGTCTATGTAATTAATGTTTGCACTGCTTTTTGCACATTGTATGTTGTCTTTATTGTTGCCTATAAGAATTTAATTGTACTTTTACTGTTCCCTGTACATGTGACAATAAAAAAAACTTTGACTTGATATATTTTTTATTATTTTAGTTAACGATCCGTCATTAATTTTGGCAGAAACCTGGCTGGTCCTTTTTCCTACATGCAGTTTTACTTCATTTTAATGATCAAAATTTAACTATAAGATAATTAGTTTGTTAATTATTATAAAATTGAACATGCCTCGCAGAACATTAAATACTAATAAAATAGTTTTTATTGTAGTCAATATGTAAATGTAAATATGTGTCATTTTAGCGCCATCTAGCCCACCGCTCACCCCTCCCTTTCGAAGCACATAGAGAAGCTACGGTGGCCGACACAGGACAAAGATTTCGTCGTCTGAGACAGCAGGGAGTAGCTAGCGATAGGGCAGTTTGTCCATTTAGGGCTACTGTAGAAGCACGACAGCGCAAAATGGTGATTTCACTGTAAGGGGACCAGCGGTGTATGTAGATAAAAATGGCTCATTCTAAGGTAATAAAAAAAGTAACGGTTCATTATATAAGGTCTTTATACACAACTGAAAAAAATA
Organism: Romanogobio albipinnatus; assembly: GCA_023566225.1. NCBI lineage: Eukaryota > Metazoa > Chordata > Actinopteri > Cypriniformes > Gobionidae > Romanogobio > Romanogobio albipinnatus. The sequence continues at coordinate 29,220,513 of CM042246.1, read as the reverse complement.
GTTCTGTATATTATATTGCATATTGTATATTATATTGTATTCCTGTCAATAGATCCTCAAAAATACTACACACTGCAAGGCTACACACCTTTAAGGGTTGGCAACTCTGGCCCTCCAGACCAAGGTGCCGCAATCAGCTCCCTATTTCAGTAGTCTGGGCACTGATCAGGGAGTCGGACATTTTAAGGGCAGTCTCAATCACCAAAAAAAAGTCCCACAATGCACCATGAAACAGAGAGCCTTACCGGAAGTTCCCTTACCGGAAGTTCTGAAGTGCAAAACAAATCCTGCGAGCCAACTCACAGCACCTAAACATACATTGCTAGACTGGTAATAAACAATCTAGCTAACATTTATATTAGATTTATGAAGATGTAACCATCAAAGTATTCATCATTTGTAGTGATGCTGTCTTACTGATTCTGGTATGTCTTTATGGCAGAAATTATGCTATTCTGAATACAGTGTTGAAAAGTCCAAATTATTATTTTACTAAAAACATTTGTTCAAAACACTGATTTGATTTGTTCATTAACAAAACGGTGCTATTGTAAACTGTTTGGACATCTAGGTGTGCATTAGGAATTTGGAGGTGTGCACCTGCTGATTGGTGAGCTGTGAGCAAAGCATTACCAGTGTTTGGATTACATTTAATACATTTCAATCCGGGCGGTAGAGTGGCTCAGTGGGTAGCACAGGCAGTTCCACACAGTGGGAAGGTCACCGGCTTAAGTACCGGATGAGCCAGAAGGCCTTTTTTTGTGGAGATGGCGGCCATCCGTCCAGGGTGTTTGTGGCCTACCTGTGGCCTGAGATGCTGGGAATGGCTCCAGCATCCATACAGTCCTTTAGAGGATCAAGCAGTTTGGAAAATGGACATTTCAAATTCACATTTTAGTCAGGACAGTCAATACATCTTATGGATCACGCCACATTTCTTTATCACAAACTTTCAAACAATCTAAGAACTGCATCTGTTTGTAAATGTGTACATATGTATAACATAAGTCCGGTAAAATTGAATGATAAATGATTGTTTCAGAAATGCAAACAATATGGTGTAGTATTGTATTTATTTTGTTAGTCTAAAGTAATTACTCCAAGCTATAAATATTAATATTAATGAATAATTTTAGTATCATTGAGATACTATATTTTTATTAATACTTTTTATGTTTATATTTTCTGTTTTTCATTTCACTTTTATTTTATTTGTTTATTTTAGTGCTGTCAATCGATTAAAAAAATAACATGATTAATCACAATTAAAAACACTTACATTTTATATGTTTTTAATATATTTTATAATGTAATAATTTCACAGCTAATCTCCAAATGAATGTAGAAATAAATAAAGACAGTATATTTTAAATATTTGTTGTAATGCAATGTATTAGGTTTCAAAAGATATAACAACTTTTAATTTAAGTGAACTTAAAACAATCCTCACATAAACCCATAATAAATGTAGCCTACCTATGGTCTAACTAGTAGGAAATATACAGAAATTGAATAAAGTTATCAAACAGTCTGCGCTGCATAAATTATGAATATTATAGATGAATCCTTATTAAAGCAAAAGTTCTTTAGTCAAGAGCAGTAATTTTATCTGTTAGCTTTGTTCTTTGATGAACATTAATGACCAACAGCATTAGCTCCTGCATGTACCTTTAAAGTTGGTTTGTTGCCCGCCAGTAAGAAGAAGAAGAAAAGGAAGAAGAAGGCTCCTGTCACTTTAAGATCTGCCGCTTCTGCACATGACTCAGATCTCACATGCTTCCCATTTTCTCACAACTTTGAGTTCATTTAAGACGTCATTTAACTCCTTTAAGACTGCTCTTATGAGGATACTCGAACTGACATTTTGTCGTAATTCTGTGTGTTATTGTTTGCGAAAGAGAACCTGATTCTGGCGCGAGTCTTAGCATACCTTTAGCAAAAGAGCATTATCAACAAAACGTTGACTGAGGAATCTAAAAAGCGCACCAGAAAACTGTGCAAGGGGCCGGGCAAGAGTAAATCTAGGGCTGCAAGAAAGGCACCGAACTAGCCCCATAAGTAAGTAATATCTGAATTGCTATATAATCAGTTTTTGCATTTAATGTTTGTAAATTTACCGCGAGTTTTCAATCATAAGTGGTTCCAATTTTCACTAAAATTTTAAGTTGTGATTTTCTTTTGCTCTGGCTCTGCTCTAGCATGTAACTTATTACTCCAGTAAGTTAGTAGCCTAATATTTGACATTCGTTTGACATTGAAGTTTGCAACCTTCCAAACCTTGCATGGTCTACACTTGCACAATATGTCAGCAGTAAAACTTTAGCAACAGGCTATTTTGCAAAACTAAAAGTTACTGTCATGCCTGTAATATTTTTTTATTATGGTTGGAATACTAACCATACAAGTCGACATGGTTCTTCAATGCTTTTGAAATCCTCTTGCTTGTAGTGTTGTCACGATACCAAAATTATGACTTTGATATGATACCTGACTAAAATACCTTGATACCAATACTGAATCGATAACACGGCAAAAAAACAACAACAACAACAACAACCTAAAACGGTAAAGTAATTGAAAAATATTGACAGAACTTATAATTTATAGTTAAAATAAAAGGGTAAATTAGTTAAAAAAACTCACTTGACCAGCATGTTCCTGCCCTGCTTTTGGACCATTTTGTCTCCTTTATTAAAAAATAAAATTATATGACTGTGAACCTTACAGAGATGTTTGCAACAATTACATTATCATTAATTACAGGTTGGGATGACCAAAATCCTTTAAGACCTGCAAGTGTCATTTTACAAATACATTTTACAAACTGTTTACGTTCACTAAAGACATACCCTGCTTACGTGAATACTCGCCAGGATGTGCATTTTTACATATTTTTGATCATTCTCTTCAAAAACAAAATGAATCTACTGCGTCTTCAGCGGCTCTGATGTTGTGAGTATACGAAGACTGTTATGTTCACACTTGCATCCAACAAAAAAACTCCTGAGTGGCTTACGAGACAACTCATTTATGCTGATACGGCAGCGTTGGTGAAGGGGTGGAAATAACAGCGTTTCGACGGCATGTCAACAACACTCTACTACAACAACTCTTCCTCTTCGCTAAAGCAGCCCAATATGGCCTCACCCCCTTTGTTGCGTGTTCCTGGGACCAGGGTTTATGTACATTTTAGGGTTTGTGATGTTACCAACCTGTGAAGAAGCTAGTTGTAGTAGTTCCTACCAGCCGTTTGTTGTAGTCCTTAAAAATATCTCCCTTTGCATTGAACTTTGAGCGTCTTAACTTTGCAGATGTTGTTATGCTCAAACAGCAATTTTACACACTAACTAAAGTTAAAAAAGTGAAATCATAATCAAGGACTCCTTTAACAACGCATGTGTAGTTATCCACTCTAAGTAAGGGAGTTGTATATTTATGACAGTGAAATATTATCTATTAACTGTAGGGGGCACCGAAATTTCGAAATGCGTAAAACCACATATAGTTGCTTTTAAGTGTCCAAACCTGGATGGCCAATGTCCTGCAGAGTTTAGCTCCATCTTGTCTCAACACCTGCTTGGAAGTTTCTAGTATGCAACACATTTACATTTACATTTATGCATTTAGCAGACGCTTTTATCCAAAGCGACTTACAACTTGGGGGTACATGAAGCGATTGGTCATGAAGAGTTGAGAAGCGCAACAAGTGCCTGAAATACTGAGACCGTGTACATTGCTCAGTGTAGCACAGGCTAGAGTAGGGAGGGAAGAAGAGAGAGAAAGAGGAAAGGAAAGTGTTTTTTATTTTTATTATGAGGTTGTGCTCACGGAAGAGCTGAGTTTTCGGAAGAGCTGAGTTTTAAGTTGACTTAGGTGCATCTCAATCAGCTCCCTTAATCAGTAGTCAGTAGTCAGGGCACTGATCAGGGAGTCTGACATTTTTAAGGTGCTGTATGTAATTTTTTTTGACTGTGCTAAAGCATAAAAAATTACCATAATATGTTTGGAGGGATTTAAGCAACATGCTAAGTTCACATACTTTTTTCTAAGAAAAACAATTCTACAGACAGTTAGTCTTTGAAATGTGTGTTTTGTTTGTTTTTCAGTTTGTGTGCTCTCGCCCTCTGCCAATTTACCCAATAGTATTTTGACGGTTTGCCAGTTGGTGGAAAACATTGCATATTTCAGCTATGAAAGCCAGCAAACAAACTGGGTTAGAGATCACAGATTCTACCCGACCTAAAAAGCCTCAGCATACCTAAAGAGCTCTATGAACAGAGGCATATTAAAACATGGATAAATCAACTCCTCAACTTACAGTGTACGGTTTTTCGCCTACCATTGTCAGTTGCACTCTTTCCTGAGGCGGGGGGAGAAACAGCTCTCTCCAATATGTTGAATTTCAACTGCAGTACCTGTTTCAACTGATAGCTGTCAATTAGAGATGCACCGATTGACCAGCCAGGGAATCGGATGATTTTACACATGATTGGCCTGAATCGGTGACCACCTCTTACCGATTCCGAGCCGGTCTGTTTAGTTGCCAGAGGCACAGGCCATAACGTCAGCTGCTCGTTCTCACTCTCTTCTCTCTGACGGCAAAATGACACACACCCGCCTCAGGACTCTCATATTTTTACTAATTTCTAATCTCTTTATTCTAATCTCTTTATTCTATTGCATTTATTTGTGCTGTTGTTTAAAATTTGTTTGTTTTTTTCTTATTTTTCTCATTGTATTTTTACCTTTTAAAGACTAGAACAGTCAAAGGCTACAGTATGCAAGTGCTGTAACAAGTCTCAGTTAATCTAACACAGAACACACAGGACAATTTTTTTTTTTTTTTTTTTTTTTAAATAAATTAGACAGACAAAAAATGAATAGAATGTTAAGTGCTATTCTTGATTGGTCAGGTGCTGCTGGAAAAGACGTGTCTTTAGCTGTTTTTTGAAAATGGCTACAGACTCGGCTGTTCGAATTGAGATAGGTAGGTCATTCCACCAGGTCCTCCAGTGCTGAGAACTGAGCAGGTGGAGGGAGTGAGGAGGAAACCATAGTGGATAGACGGGAGGGAGAGAGTGAGCGTAGATTACGCCGAAAGGTGATCAGCGGAGGAGTGAGTGTTGTGTCAGGAGTTAGTAGGAGGTTGAGAGTGATGAGAAAGTGATCTGAGGTGTGCAATGGAGTAACTAAAGTGTCGTCTGTGGAGCAGTAGCGTGTGTAGATAAGGTCCAGATGACATATAAAATATACTACAAATATATTTTATATTATATATAAAATATACTACAAAACTACTACATCCCACATCAAAATTTAGTTGCAAGGTGATCTGTTCACAAATTGTCAAGCGTGCTTAATAAGAGATCCATCATTCTTAATACAATTACAAATTAATAATAATAATAATAATAATAATAATAATAATAATAATAATAATAATAATAATAATAATAATAATAATAATAATAATAATAATATTACTAAAATTATATAGGCCTTTTTGTCAATTTGATTTCATGGTAACTTTAAGAGTAGAAGTCTATGGTTTGTATAAGTTTTGTTCGATTTTTTTTTTTTTTACTGGCCCACAGCAGAGCATATCAGGATGACGAGCCAAACAGATAAAAAATGAAAAAGATTCCCTCAGGAACCTTCTTTCCCAGCTTCTGCTCTGGTGTATCCCATTGTTTACTATAGCTGAGGGTCAGGTGTGCACTGTGCAGTAGTACTGTTGTGCTCACAACAAATGAAACATAAGGCTGTTGAATCCTGCACTGGCACCTGTTACCAGTCTCATTAGGAGGCAGAAGCTGTGGCTCAATTTATTTCTCAGTCATTAAAATGGATAAGTGGGTGAATCGATTTGACCAATGTAGGAACTGAGACTCAATAATGCTAACCTGCTAACCTTTATTTCTTTTTTTACATGCACAGACTACAGTGAGAGTATTGACATGGGTGCACAGAGCCAAGACAGCACATTCCTGAAACATCAAACCACATTGTTCTGCATGGATCAGCCTGAGAAACTCAAAAGCAAGTAAGCAACGTTTTTTTTCAACATTTCAACACAACTGGAATATTTTCGATAAAAAAGATGACACTGTTTGTCGGAAGAAAAAAAAAGTCAGTATGTATATATTTTTAATGTGAATTTATTGTAAGTGTTTATTCTACAAATATGTGATTACACCTAATTTCAAACCTAAAAAAATAATGTTTCATGTTGTCAAGAGAATGTACCATATGTTATTTTCCTAACGGGTATTTAGTTTTTTTCTTAAAGGGCACCTATTATGCCTTTTTACAAGATGTAATATAAGTCTCAGGTATCCCCAGAGTGTGTCTGTGAAGTTTCAGATCACTATTCCTAACAGATCATTTAATATTTTGAAAATGTTAATTTTGGGGTTTGAGAAAAATGAGCTGTTTTCTGTGTGTCTCCTTTAAATGCAAATGAGCTGCTGCTCCCCTTCCCAGAGTGCGGAGACATCTGTTTGTTTTGATGATCATCTCTATCGCAGACACACTCATGTGACATTGCAGTTCTTCATCATCATGAAATATTATCACCTGCATGCGTTTTAAAGCCTTATCACTCTCAACTTGAGCGCACACACCCGACGTATGCGCACAGAGAGCTGGATGTCGGCGCATCCGTGAGTAGGCTATTCAACTGGACTAGTTCTCTTTCATGTGTTATTGCAAACTGTCAAATGCACACAAGGTTATATCAGAAACACACAAAGTTCACATGAACACAGTTGGTTATGTCTGTGCACTTATGCAGCTAGTACAGAAATCCTGTGTGTATATTAGATCTGTGTAACGTTACTAAAGTGAAAGCAGTGTAATATACCAAGTACCTACTGCTATATTTGCTGTTAATATGAATCAAACAACAGAAGAAATCAGAAAATCACTCATTGCTCTTGACTGAATGAACTTTAGTAGCTTTATTAAGAACACATTTCTTACTTGAATGCTGCTGTTGAATGCTCTGGCGAGGAGATAAACATGGCGGACTGTGTACAGCTCTCTGAGGGCGGGGTTTATGCTAATATGGTGGTGCCCATCACCACTCGTGGGCGGGGCCTGTGAAATGTGACGCCACTTTACCAGGATTCTGCAAACAGCTTGTTCTGAGACACTGATTGTGATTTATGGGGATTACAAAAAAAGGAGTGGGTGGATTTTTACCATAATAGGGTGGTTGTGTACACACACTGCCAACACACATTTATGTTCAAACACCATGTAAAAGTGAAAGGTGCCCTTTAAAGGTGATATGTAATTTATGTAATTTGTGTGCCACTATCAGCACCAAATGAATTGGCAATAGTCATAAATTATTTCTAAATAAGCTTTTCAAGCAAGCATGTCTTACTTAAAGTTGTCTCTCCACATTTAGCTTAGATAGGAGTGTGTAAAAATTTGTGATTCCCTGATCAGGACTTTTCATGATTGATTCTGACTGCCAATAGTATAAGCAAAGTTATGTGTTGTTTATTTGCTGTGGGCGGGCTTAACATAATGACGGCACGTCACTGCAGAGTTGCGGAGGTTCTGCGTGCTACTCGTAAACAAAGAAGCTGACGAACAGTGGTCTTTTGAATCGGCTTTGGACGCGACTCTGGAAGACTTGGAGTTAAGCTTTTTTTTTGAGAAAAGAACAAATAACGGCACTGAAGTCATTCTTTAGAAAAGAAGATATGTTCGAAGTGTTGCCTACCAGATATAGCGAAAGTCTATCAACTAACGTTAGCTCGGCTTCACCTTCTTCTTCGCTCTGGTTGGTTATGGCGCTATCCAATGGCGTGCAGAGGGAATTTGAAAGACAACCGTTTATCCCTCCCCTCGGTATTCAGCCCTGTCAATGGTGATTTTCCAGACCCAACATCTTGATGTGGGTCTGTCTTGTCAGGCCACGTGAAGGCAGCATTAATGCTGCGTTCCAGGCAACCCGTAACCCATGTTTTCCCAACCTTCTACCCGTGAAAGTGTTATTATAAATGAGTATTGTCTTGTATGGTCTGCCATGCTTTGTTTACATCTAGTGCAATTTCTAGTGCTCAGGCTGTTTGCCACGACTTTGCCTGAAACGCTACAAAGTCGTGACTCGTGGATTGAAGTTGTAATTTACGGGCTCAAAAACCTGCCTGGAACCCAGCATAAGCCCTCGTATTTGCCATGTTCCTTTATCTAGCAGGTTATATGTAACCTGCTGTTGGTGAGTGTCTGTTCATGGTTCAAGTCAAGTCTGTTCATGTTTCAAATCATCGTTTGTTTTGTATATGTTCATGTTTATCATTAAACTACACTTGGGTTCATCTACGCTTGCCTCCAGTGGATCCGTCGTTACACAGACGTTTTGGTATTGAGGTCAACGTTAACGTGCCTTGCATTTGCTATACAATAGTGAGTGATGATGGTCACGAAGGCGACGAGGCAGATTTGAAGTGTTTCCCCCTACTGTAGCGACTTTCTTTTTACATGTTCAGCAGACAGGGTGACCATCTTCGATTTAAGTTTCCCTCAGGACTTTTGTAAAAGCCAAAATATGACCACACCTCAGATTTGGTCCTTTTAGAAGGCGGAAAAATCTCCCGGCACTGTCACTGCCTTCTGCCATTTCTTCTTGTTAAAAAAACAATGTTGCACGCTGTGCCTGCGCCAGAATGATGCTGGCTGGACACGATTTACAGTGAGTTTTCAAAATCACGATAATTAAACACGGTTTTAATGATAATTAAATTTTAAACAATAATACTAATCGTCAGTACATTTATCGTGGTTTATTGTGAAACCGGTAATTGTTCCATCCCTAGTTATGACCTATAAAAATGTCTTTATTCTTTTAAACTAAAGTTGTGGCTATCTCATAACCCTCCTCCGCAGCGCTTGTCAATGTGGGTGTCACTTCCTCTTAAACTACTTTTAAATGAAATTTCACCAATACATGATGGAAAGATTATTATTTGAGGTGCTATAGAGTGAAATGGTTCCTTTGGATTTGTCGTCAGTAAGGTCTGAGATTAGTCCTAATTGCCAGATTTATATCAGAACATCCAGAGTTTTAAGAACTATTGGCTTGAGGCTTTTCGGCACGGTTTCATGTGTTTGGCTGTCTAGCTGGGGTCATTAACTGGCAATCATTTGTTTGTGGCCATGTAGTGTTGCAGAAGCTCGAGCTCACTTCAGTCGAGTTCTAATGCATTAAGGAGTCTTTGATGTGCTGATGAGGGACGATCCTTGTGTGAAATAAGACTCCGTTTTTTTGCAAAGGCACATCGTGGTGTCCTTCCATTCAAAAACCCCTCCACAGGATGCCAAATAGATTGGTGAGCCAAATCCCATTGTAGGCGTAGTGCAAGACTGAATTATCCCTCCAAGCCTCACACCCTCTTTGTCTAACGTCTATGTTTTAAATTGGCAAGGGAGAGATTCAGTCTGCGATACCTGTGGGGCTCCTGAGTCCTGCTGTTTTGTAATTTCTCAAATTAAATCCTTTTGCAACTCATCTTGCGCCTGACTGAGGGAATGTCAAGGGTAAAGGAGGGCCGGAATGTCTTTCGATTTTAATGTTGTTTGCTTTTTATGTTAATTATTTTAACAGGTTTAATCTATCTCCCTCTCATCAGCAGTGACCACATGCTTCAAAGACACTACTAGTCCGTGGCAAATTATGACACATTGCGAAATTGTGCCCCTGGTGTTAATCATATATGTAACATCAAAAGAACAGTTGCACTCATTAAGAGGGACCGTTTATCCTGACCTGAGAGGATGATCAAAGTCAGGATGTCTTTTCTTTGGAACTCAACAGAGTTTCAGTATTTGTTTTATCATAGGAATTTTATTTTTTTTTAAATATGAAAAAAGGAATGCTAGAAACACTTAAATGCTCAATGTGATATTTTTGGGTTAAAATATACAAAATCCACTAGAACAATGTTGTATATTTTGTTGACTTGTGTACTTGCATTATCCCAAATGTTTCCAACAATGTTTAAATCCAGAGAAATTTGCTTTTTTACCCATTGTAACATCCTGTGTCATTGTGTCATATCTGCGTTACCCTCGATTTCTGGTTTTGCTTCCGTAGAAACCATGGAAACACCAAAGACGCCTTAATATATTATGTGTAATATTAGACAGGGGGAGCTGTTTGGATACCTTTATCAGCAAAAAAGTAATCGTTGTTATATAGTACAATACGGTTAGACTTATTGTTTTAATCTCTTGTTTTCTTGATTTACCGCGACTTAGTATGACTATTTTGACCAAGTAAAAAAGTGCTGCTTTGCCCAACTATTGCCCAACTACTACCCACCGGTATGAGTAGTTATTCAGCACTTGCAGCTGTTTCATTGGAGTGAAATAAAATGGTGTCATCAAGTTACGCCTTTGTTCTTGTTTTTGTAACGGATAAATAAGGCAGGATACAATAGCAAGTAAAAGCTCGTTTATTGAGACAGAAGATCGCAGGTAGACACCAGAAGGCCACTGGAATCACTCGATGATATGGCAGAAGATCGCAGGTAGACACCAGAAAGCCACAAGGATCAGAGCGGTGCGTTGGCAGATGGTCCGGGCAGCACAGGGACGCTGCAGACAACCCAGCGTGGTGATGACGGTGAACACGGTGATGGTGGAACTCCAGGGTGCACACGGAACACAGGAAACAGGCAACGCAGGAACACAACGGGCACAGGCGGGAGAACACACGAGACATCCAAACAAACGCTCTGACAAAGACAAAGAGAACACAGAGAGACTAAAATAGGGTGCGCTGATGATCTGCAGCTGGAGCGCTGATCAGCTGCGACAGGTGTAATGATCATCAGCCAACCAGCGGCTCCGCCCCATACAAACACACACACAAGAATGAGATGGTAAATTCATGAACCGTGACAGTACCCCTCCCCCTAGGAGCGCCTCCTGACGCTCCCAGGAGAACCTACCTGCTGATTGTAATCATCAATAAGGGAGTGGTCCAGAATGTCCCTAGCAGGAACCCAACTTCTCTCCTCCGGACCGTAACCTTCCCAGTCCACCAGATACTGGAATCCGCGTCCCCTCCGTCTCGAGTCCAGAATACGATTAACCGAATACGTTGGTTCCCCATCTACGAGTCGCGGCGGTGGGGGAACCGGGACTGGCGGATTAAGACGGGAATGAAAAACTGGCTTTAATTTAGAAACATGAAAGGCGGGGTGAATTCTCCTGTACGCTGGAGGAAGTTTGAGGCGGACTGTCACCGGACTAATGATCTTGGTGACAGTGAACGGGCCGATAAATTTGGGAGCAAGTTTATTAGACACGGAGCGGAGCGGAATGTTCTTGGTAGAAAGCCACACTTTTTGACCCACGACGTATACGGGAGGCTTCGACCGGTGGCGATCGGCTTTAGCCTTGGTACGCGCCCCCACCTGGAGCAGAGTCTCACGGGCTCTGGTCCATGTGCGGTGGCACCTCTGGACAAAGGTGTGAGCGGAGGGAACCGCGACTTCGGAATCCAGACTCGGAAAAATAGGTGGCTGGTAACCTAGACTACACTCAAAAGGGGAAAGGCCCGTGGATGACACTGGTAACGCGTTGTGAGCGTACTCCACCATAGAGAGTTGTTGGCTCCAGGATGAAGGATTCTTGGATACCAAACATCGCAACATTCTCTCCAGATCTTGATTGGCTCGCTCAGTTTGACCATTGCTCTGGGGGTGGTAACCCGAAGACAGACTGACCGTCGCCCCTAGTAATCTACAAAACTCTCTCCAAAATTTGGATACAAATTGGGAACCTCTGTCGGAGACCACGTCCATCGGGAGGCCATGTAACCGAAAGACGTGGTCTATAACAGACACCGCTGTCTCCTTGGCTGAAGGTAATTTGGGCAAGGGAATAAAATGTGCTGCCTTCGAGAACCGGTCCACTACGGTTAAAACAACAGTCATGCCATTAGAGGGCGGGAGGGTGGTGACAAAATCTAGCGCAATGTGGGACCAGGGTCTCGAAGGAATAGCCAGCGGCTGAAGTAACCCATCAGGAGGTCGATTAGACGTCTTACCAACAGCACAAATTGAGCAAGCCAGGACGAAACTGCGAATGTCGCGAGCCATACATGGCCACCAGAATCGTTGCTTTATTAAACTGCAAGTACGGTTTACTCCTGGATGGCAAGCGATATTGGAACAGTGACCCCATTTAATGACTTCGGACCTCAACTTCTCCGGTACAAATAATCGACTCGGTGGGCAGCCGGGCGGAGGCGTTACCCCTTCTAAGGCCAATTTGACCTTCGATTCGACCTCCCATGTGAGTGTAGAGATAACTATCTTCTCTGGCAAAATGCACTCGGGAGTAACCGGGCGTTCGGAAGGATCAAAAATTCGAGATAAGGAATCGGGTTTGATGTTTTTGGACCCGGGGCGGTACGAGAGAGCAAAGTCAAAACGTCCGAAAAAAAAAGTGCCCACCGAGCCTGCCTGGAGTTAAGTCTTTTGGCAGATCTAATATATTCGAGGTTCTTATGGTCCGTCCATACTATAAAAGGTACCCCCGACCCTTCTAACCAATGACGCCACTCCTCCAAGGCCAACTTAACTGCCAACAATTCTCTGTTACCAATGTCATAGTTACGTTCGGCAGGTGTCAAACGGTGGGACAAAAACGCGCAAGGATGCATCTTATCATCCGAAGCAGAGCGTTGGGAAAGGACCGCACCTACCCCCACCTCTGACGCATCGACCTCTACCACGAACTGACGTGCTGGATCAGGGGCTACTAAGATGGGAGCCGAAACAAAGCGGCTTTTGAGGTTGGTGAATACAGCCTCAGCTGTATCGGATCACCTGAACGTCACCCTGGGAGAGGTCAAGGCAGTCAGAGGCGCGGCTAGCTGGCTGAAGTTGCGAATAAAACGCCGATAGAAGTTGGCGAATCCCAGAAACCTCTGTAGGGCCTTACGGGAATCTGGACTTGGCCACTCTACCACAGCCTTAACCCTGTCGGGATCCATACGCACCCCCTCGGATGAAACGATGTATCCTAAGAAAGGAACAGACTGTGCATGAAACGCGCATTTCTCCGCCTTGACAAAAAGCCCATTCTCTAGCAACCTCTGAAGCACTCGTCTGACGTGTTGAACATGTTCCTGGAGAGACGAAGAAAAAATCAATATGTCATCCAGGTAAACATATATGAACTGGTCCACCATGTCTCTCAACACATCATTGACGAGTGCTTGGAAAACCGCTGGGGAGTTGGATAGCCCGAACGGCATCACCAAATATTCAAAATGGCCCCTGGGGGTATTAAATGCGGTTTTCCATTCATCCCCCTCCCTGATGCGAACCAAATGATAAGCGTTACGTAAATCCAATTTTGTGAAAACGGATGCTCCCTGCAACCTCTCAAAGGCTGAAGACATCAACGGTAAAGGATAGGTATTCTTGACCGTGATGTTATTCAGCCCTCGGTAATCAATGCAAGGTCGCAGAGAACCATCCTTCTTCCCCACAAAAAAGAACCACCTTCCACCACCTCCCTCTCAGGAACAGAAAGAGAGTAAAGCTTGCCTCTAGGCGGAGACTTACCTGGGAGTAAATCTATAGCACAGTCATAGGGACGATGCGGAGGAAGAGAAGCAGCGCGGGACTTACTGAACACTTCCTTCAGGTCGAGGTACTCAGAGGGCACGTTAGACAAATTCACCACCTCCTTCTGAAAAACAGGACGAGACACAGACGAACAGGCAGATACAAGACAAGACTGATAACATCTTTCACTCCACGAAGAAACAGTGTGATGTCCCCAGTCGATCCTAGGATTGTGTTGGACCAGCCAGGGGTGACCGAGGACAACAGGAGCCAGAGGGGAGTCCAGGAGCAGGAAGGAAATCTGTTCAGTGTGGTTGCCAGAAGTGATGAGTGTCAGTGGTCTGGTGGTGAGCGTGATGGGTGGTAATTCCTGGCCGTTGAGTGCATTGACGGATAATGTGTCCTTGAGTGGGATGATGGGAATACCAAGTGTGTGAGCCAAAGTCAAGTCCATAAAATTACCTTCCGCCCCCGAATCCAGAAGTGCTTGACAGGGGTGAGACCGGGCTGTCCACAGCAGTCTTACCGGAAGGAGAGTTGAGGATGAGGTCTTATCCAGGGAGATCCCGCCCGACAGTAGCCTTCCCTTTACCGCCGGGCTTGGTCTTTTACTGGACAGTTGTTCAGGAAGTGGCCCCCTCTGCCACAATAAAGGCAAAGACCAAGGGATCTCCGTCTCTCTCTCTCCTCCCGGGAAAGCCGAGCACGACCCACCTGCATGGGCTCGGGATCGATGTTGGGACTGACCGCATCACCTCCGCTAGCCTGAGGACCTTCGACACCTCCAGACTGGAAAAACGTCTTGGACCGTCGTTCCAGCCGACTCAGGCGTGCGTCCACCCGTAGTGCTAGATCAATAAGTCCGTCGAGTCTCTCCGGTAGATCTAATGAAAAAATCTCCTTCTGGATGCGGTCAGCCAGCCCATGCAGGAACATGTCCCACTGTGCCTCCTCGTTCCAGTGGCACTCGGCAGCTAGGGTTCTGAACTCGATGGAGTAGTCCGAGACCGAGCGGTTACACTGACGAAGGTCAGCGAGTTGGTGAGCTGCTTCCTTGCCAGCCACCGCCCGGTCAAACACCCGCTTCATCTCCTCAGATAGTGCCTGGAACGAGGAGCAGCATCGATGTTGGTTCTCCCACACCGCCGTTCCCCATAGCGCCGCTCGTCCTGATAGTAGTGTGAGAACGAAAGCCACCTTTGACTCCTCTGTGCTGAACGTAAGCGGTTGGAGAGCAAAAAACATGGAACATTTGGTTAGGAATGCTCTACAATAGTTTGTCTCACCAGCGTAACTCTCCGGAGTGGGTAATCGTGGTTCGTGCTGGCGGTTGATGGTAGATGGTGTGGGGGGAATCGGCGGTGGGCTGGGCACAGCGGGACTGACGAGTTGTTGTATTCGTTGGGTCAGCTCTGACACCTGTGCTACCAATACCTGCACCGCTCGTCCTGTGACAGCCAGACTTTCCTCCTGTTGGTCCATTCTGGAACTGCTGTGAGTTAGGTACTCGTTGAGATCAGATGAACTTGCTGTATCCATTCTGGTCAGAGCCATCTGTAACGGATAAATAAGGCAGGATACAATAGCAAGTAAAAGCTCGTTTATTGAGACAGAAGATCGCAGGTAGACACCAGAAGGCCACTGGAATCACTCGATGATATGGCAGAAGATCGCAGGTAGACACCAGAAAGCCACAAGGATCAGAGCGGTGCGTTGGCAGATGGTCCGGGCAGCACAGGGACGCTGCAGACAACCCAGCGTGGTGATGACGGTGAACACGGTGATGGTGGAACTCCAGGGTGCACACGGAACACAGGAAACAGGCAACGCAGGAACACAACGGGCACAGGCGGGAGAACACACGAGACATCCAAACAAACGCTCTGACAAAGACAAAGAGAACACAGAGAGACTAAAATAGGGTGCGCTGATGATCTGCAGCTGGAGCGCTGATCAGCTGCGACAGGTGTAATGATCATCAGCCAACCAGCGGCTCCGCCCCATACAAACACACATACACACACACAAGAATGAGATGGTAAATTCATGAACCGTGACAGTTTTGAATATGTGTCATTTAGTGGCGAAACTTACATACTGTGCCTTTAAACACAACAACAACAACAACATCAACAACAAAAATACCTTTTACCTAGTAGTTTTTTTTTAATCAAATCAAATCAAATCAAATCAAATCACTTTATTTGTCACTCTACATATGCACAAGTGCAACAGTAGGTGAAATTCTTAGGTGCAGTTCCGAGCAACATAGTAGTCATGACATGACATGTACAACATTTAAAGCAGCATCAGATTACACATCTGATGCGCACACAATTACTCACAGCACAGTATACACTACAATAAACAATAAATAATTTACACAATGTGAGTGTAGTTCTCACAGCTTTAAACAATATACACATACTTACAATATACATATACTTTAAACAATATACACTAAACATACACTAAACAATATACATTACTCTATAATAGTAATAATAATATACAATGTATAGTATAAAATATTATTCACAGATTGAAAAATTGAAATCCAAAGTGCAATAGATGCTGTATGATAAATAAATGTGTATATAATGTGTGTGTATCTACAGTGGGTTGTGCTGAGTGATATTCTGTCCAGTGTGTGTTATGATCCTGATGGATCAGGAGTTAAGTAGTCTGATTGCTTGTGGGAAGAAGCTGTTCTGGAGTCGGCTGGTGCGTGTTCTGATGCTGCGGTACCGTCTGCCTGATGGGAGCAGTGAGAGCAGCCCATGGTTCGGGTGGCTAGAGTCTCTGATGATCCTCTGAGCTCTCTTCACACACCGCCTGGCGTAAATGTCCTGGAGGGAGGGAAGCTCACCTCCGATGATGCAGCTGGCCGTGCGCACTACCCTTTGCAGGGCCTTGCGGCTGCGGGCGGTACTGTTGCCGTACCAGGTGGTGATGCAGCCAGTCAGCAGACTCTCTATGGTGCAGGTGTAGAAGCGTGTGAGGATGTGGCGGTTCATTCCAAACCTCCTCAGCCGTCGCAGGAAGAAAAGGCGCTGATGAGCCTTCTTCACAACGGCCTCGGAGTGGACGGACCATGAGAGTTCCTCTGTGATGTGGACACAGAGGAACTTGAAGCTGCTGACTCTCTCCACCGGTGCTCCATCGATGGTGATGGGGCGGTGTTCTCTCTCATTCCTCCTGAAGTCGACCACCAGCTCCTTGGTCTTGCTGACGTTGAGGGAGAGGTTGTGCTCCTGACACCACCGTGTCAGAGTGTGCACCTCCTCTCTGTAGGCCGTTTCATCATTGTCGGTGATAAGACCTACCACCGTCGTATCGTCAGCAAACTTGATGATGGTGTTGGAGCTGTGGGTCGCCACACAGTCATGTGTGTACAGGGAGTACAGGAGTGGGCTGAGAACGCAGCCCTGAGGGGCTCCAGTGTTGAGAGTCAGTGGTGAGGAGATGTTACTGCCCATTCTGACCACCCGGCGTCTGTTTGACAGGAAGTCCAGGATCCAGCTGCATAACAGACTGTTTAAGCCTAGAGCCCGGAGTTTCCCGTCAAGTATGGAGGGCACAATGGTGTTGAATGCTGAGCTGTAGTCCACAAACAGCATTCTCACATATGTGTTCCTCTTTTCCAGGTGGGAGAGAGCAGTGTGTATAGTGGATGAAATGGCATCATCAGTGGAACGGTTTGTGCGGTATGCAAACTGCAGTGGGTCCAGTGAGGGGGGGAGAACAGAGCAGATGTGGTTTCTGATTATTCTTTCAAAGCATTTGCTGATGATGGGGGTCAGAGCAACAGGACGCCAGTCGTTTAAGCAGGTGGTTTTTGATTGCTTAGGTACAGGAACAATAGTGGACGTTTTAAAGCATGTGGGGACCACAGACAGGGAGAGGGACAGGTTAAAAATGTCCGTGAAGACTCCAGCCAGTTGGTGCGCGCACGCTCTGATCACACGGCCGGGAATGCCGTCTGGACCCGCAGCTTTACGGACGTTCACCGTAAATGGTTAAAGGTTAATGTCATGTATAACCCCCCCAATTTAATATTTGTATTTTTCTTCCTATATTTCGAGCATCGCGAACAGTGGTCTTGCTGTGTCTAGTATTTTCTCTGCCACACGTCTGCGCTCTCCTCTTTGAATCTGTCTTCAGCGTGTCCCATCTTTGTCCTGTATTAATGTCTAGTTAACAGACTTCATAATATTTTCACACAAATAGCATTTCAGGGTACGATAATACGATATACCGCATTAATGAATATGCTCAATATTGTTATCGTGGGCACTTCAAAATACCGTGAATAATTATTTATTACGAATTATTCAGATTTTTAGAATGCATTTTAAGAATACTTTACTCATTAACCGTTTAAAATGAACAACACGTCAAAGAGGAACACGTACTGATGTAAACAGACCGTGCATGAAATCCGATGGCTCAGCAAGGCCTCCATTGGCACAATGCACTGTACACTTTCAAGACCCATAAAAGGTACTAAAGATGTCGTTACAAAGTCCATCTCACTACAGTGATTCTACAATAACTTTATAAAGCGATGAGAATAGTTTTTGTGCCCTAAATAACAACTTATATAGTGATGACCGATTTCAAAACAATGCATCATGAAGCTTCGAAGCGTTATGAATCAGTGAGTCGATTCAGCGGGTTGGATCGCCAAAGTCACATGATTTCAGCAGTTTGGAGGTTTGACACGTGATCCGAATCATGATTCGACTCACTGATTCATAACGCTTCGAATCTTCATGATGCATTGTTTTGAAATCGGTCATCACAACAATTGTTTGCACTCCCACAAATGCTCCCAAATAAAAGTTCTCACAGATTCAATTTCGGGTCAATATGCAACTAAAATGGTCACAATTTCAAACCTTAGTAACAACATGCAACAATACGTAAACTGTTCTAAATTTATGCTAAAATATAATAGTACAGTTTGATTGAATGCTTAGCCTTTGACATCCAGATCAATCGATATGGGAAATCTTTTCGTCTCCCTTTTAAGTAGATAAAGTCCTTTAACTGTTTAACTGCATGATTATACACTGATCCTAATATTGTGTTGGTCCCCCTTTTGCTGTCAAAACAGCCCTGTTTGAATGGACAACATGGGCCAGCCTTCGCTCCCCATGTGCCTCAATGAGCCTTTTCCACCCATGTCCCTGTCACCGGTTCACCACTGTTCCTTCCTTGGACCACTTTTGATAGATACTGACCCCACAAGAGCTGCAGTTTTGGAGATGCCATCATAATTTGTCCCTTGTAAAACTTTATCTAATCCTTAACCATCTTGGCAGGGCGTCATCGCGCGTCACTCCCATATAATAGAAACTGGGCAAAGAGGCGGGACGTGGGTGGAGCTGAGGTGACATGATGACTAGCAGACAGCAGATAAATGGCTATCCACCTGTCACTCAAAGTGGCCACGCCCTTAATTATGCTGAACTTTTATTACAAAAGTTACAAAAAAAATTCTCCCCCCTCACAGTTGTCATGAAGTGCAAAATTAGCCGTATAGACCAAAACCACTGTAAAGTCTTTTTGCTGTAAAATTGGGCATTTTAATATGGAGCTCAAGGAGATTCTGTTCACTTCTGGAGCCTGTCCCTAGTGGCCAGTCAATGAATTGCATTTTAAGTCACTTGCGTATTGGCTTCAAGAGAAATTGCGGGAGGTGGCCGCTTGGTAAAACCCAGTAAACCTTGAGATTATTACTTGTGACATTAAAACAAAATATGCAGGAGTATAATACAAGCATGTATAATAACTAAATTAACGATTTCTTAAATATTATCTAATTTCACTAAACATATCCATTTTCAAACATGGATTTTTATTTTCATTAAAAGGGCTTATTTCTGCTTTTGTAGGCTCATTTTTTAGATATAAGCAACTAATTTAGACGCGCAAACTGGGTGTTAGTGTGGTGAGCTGTACCGCTTGGCTAGATTCGCCCCGAAGTCTTCGGATGCAAAGCCGTGCGAAAGTTACAAAATTTGCCGTGCACACCGCCAAGCGAAGTGGGGACTCGCACTCTCAACGTGCACGGCTGCCCACTCCACGATGGCGTAATTTTTGCCGCGCGCACCTTCGCATTCCTGCGGACATGTCGAGTATAAACAAAACTTTACACTTGCCCATTTTTCCTGCTTCTAACAAGGCTTCAACTTTGTATCGCCTTACTCAGCGCAACCAGGAACTGGAGACAAGCTCCTCCCGGCGGAGACATCCTCGACAACCAGAGCGCCCAGCCGCAAACGCAACGACCGCCCGCCAGCCAATCAGCGCCGCAGCCCTTACTCACGAAAAGAGCCCGCGCTTCAAAGAGCAGTCAGACAACGCAGGTACAACTTTCCATTTCTAGCCAAGCGGTTGGAAACCGTGTCGAGCAGACACACAAAGTTTGAGTTACTCTTGATTCTCTCAGGTCGCGGTTTAAGAAATAGCTGCTAAAGCTAGAAGGTTGGGACTCAACTCCTCTAACAAATATCACCCTTTTCCTGCAAACTGTATGAATGAGTATGTGTGTTTTCATTAGTTTAGATTGTATGTCTTAGAATAGCTCAATAAAGTCTTGTATTCATTTTTCATCTAAACGTGTGTCTTGTGCTTCATGCTCATAAGTTGTTGCATTAAACTGTCGACCGTATGTTACCGTGCTCATATGTTCATTGATATGACACATATCAATGAACATAAAATTAATTATATTATTTCCGATGGCCAGGAAGTAATATTCGGACCAGAATTTATAAGATAACTCTAATATCGACGTATCGCTAGACGAATAGTTGATGAGGTGTTAAATATTAATTCTGAATTATTCATATAGGTGATTCGGTTCTTTTAATTGTGAATCAATTCCCCAAAATAGTTATTTGATCCGAATATCCCTTACACCCCTGTCCCAGAGGGTTCTGTTAGCAGGTGGGTGGGTGAGGCATGTGGCAGGTGCGCTCTGCCTCTCGTCTATCATGGCCGGGTAATGAGATCTCGAGCACTGCTCTTGATGGCGAAGTGGCTTTGATATTAAAATCAACACCAGCTAATGTGCCTGGAACTGGATGCAATGCATATCGATTTAATTCCTTTGATGATCCCCTGTGAAATTTTAAAAAGTACTCCTCTTTGAATATAGATATTAGAGTGGGTGGTGTAACAGTTTGAATATGCATAGTTCTGTAATTGATTGCTGTAATTGATATCTCTTTCATTTATGAGAGGCTGGTTGAGCTGGCTCAAATTTACAGGGGTTTACTTTTGCTTATCTTGGGTAGATTTTGCTTATCTTGATAATATGCTGTTTTGTGGTGTGTATAAAAGAAGTTAAGTATGGTATTTCTTAATTTTCTAGTGAATGAGGTCTGCAAGTTGTCTGTGTTAGAATAATTGCTGACATTGTATTGCTCAAATCCCATAGCCGGGCACCTCTGGTCCTGACCCCTGTTCAAATTCCTTCCCTTTGACCCTGCTCAGATCTATTTTCGCCTCGCTGGACTATAATCAGCGCCTCGCTGCCTTGCTATGACACCTGTTCCCACTTTGTTTGAGTGCTTACCCTTTATCTAGTGTTTGTTCTTACTGCCTCTTGTTGGATCATTGTTTCATGTCATGCGTTACGACTGCTGCTTTCTTCATGTCTGATTTGCTTTGGAAGTGCTCACCTGGTCTTGTTTGTCTGATACAGCCTTGCGCCTAAGTTTAGTCTGAGTTCTGCATTTGCTGCGAAAAGAGCCCGCGCTTCAAAGAGCAGTCAGACAACGCAGGTACAACTTATAAATTTATAAGTACATTTTTTCTTATAAATTTATAAGTAAAGTAAATATAAATTTACAACTTATTTGCTGCAAGAGTACTTTCGCAGTCCTCTGTTCCTGACTGTGATTTATTCTCAAGAACTGCCTCCACCTCTACTGGTGTCCCGGTCCTTCTCCTCTTCGAGACAGGATCATCTCAGCTGCCTTCTCAGTTTGTTTGACCAGTTCTGTGTGCCTTAACGACAGACTGCCTTGTTTATATTCTCATTAAAGACTGTTGTTATCCTGTCAACCTCTGCTTTTGGATCCATTCTTTATTGACTCTGACAGTTGGAGGTTATCCTAACTTTAAGAAGTTATTTACAAGGATTTTTAAGAACATTCTTAAGAAAAGTTTTTGGGAATTCAAAATATTCTTATCTTTTGTTTTTTTCTTAAGTTAGAAAATAAGAAGAAACTTTAAGAATTTTATTAAGAATGTTTTGTGAATCCGGCCCCTAGTTTGATAAGTGTCTTCTCTTGTTTTTTTCTGTTAAGATCTATTTAAATCTTTCACTGATTAAATAACTTGACTTTTATGGCTGTTAAATATTCTGTAAATATTTAGGATTTTTAGGGAGGGATATTTAGATATCTAGATATTTAGATATTTATTTTTAAAAGAATATTTAGAACCAATTGCTCTACTGTCAGTGAAAACATCAGCTTTATGAATGCACAGTTTGATGTTAGTTCGATTTTGTCTTTGCCCAGTGCTCTGGACCTTAGGACAAATTATGAGGAAGTGTCAGGCAGGCCCTGATCAAAGGGATTAGTCTTTCCAGTCTGCCACGGATTTCAAAGGCCTAAGATCCAGGGCAGTGAACACCATAACTCCTGATCTCAGCATTTGCCAGGTTTGCAGATCATAAAGTGTATTTTAAAGCATGCATATGTCAGGTTTCAGTTCTCTCGTGGTCTTATTAATTGGATCACATTATTATGCACACTGCAAGGCCACAAGGAACTACAGTGACTGGAATGGAGACTTTAATATACATCAATGTAATGCACCAGATTAGGTTGAAATCATGTTTTATTAGGTTATGGTTTTTATAAGTCAAATTATAACCGAAAGGATTGTTATTGCCCCTTCCATAGACATCAATGTGTATTTTTTGCTAGTACTTGTGTGCATTTTAAATGTCTGGAACCTAAAATAAACATTATGTGGTTGAAAACACTGAATAGTTGTAATAGTCTATGTGACCAGTACTGAGTGTGTCTCTCTCTGGCTTGGCGAATGAGGCACCGAAATCTGCGTTCTGATTCGGTCCGGTTACATACTGTCACATGTCTGTCTTGTCCTGTGTAGCACATGGTGTTTTGGTTTATTTCTGTGTCCTGTGTGCGCCTGTCATCTGTCTTGACCCCACCCCTTGTTATCCGATTATTGGTAATTGGACACACCTGCTGTTTTCCCCTTACCTGCCTGATTTGTCACCCTTTATATTCTTGGTGTTTCCACAGTCTAGTGCTTGATCGTCATCTTTAGTGTTTGGTATGTTTTCCTGTACTCTGGCTCCCTGTTCCTGACCCTGGTAATCTGTCTTTGTTGTGTTTGGTTTTCCCCATTGTGGGCTTTGTTTTGTGTTTATTTTTATTTTGTATTAATTAAAACTACAATTTTTTTCCCTGAATTTGAGTCCTCGTCCCTTTTCCTCATGCCGAACGTGACAGAACGATCAAGCCAACAGAGGACTCATCAGGAGAAGGTTTTGTTTTGTCCGTTTCCTCCCATGGAACCTCTTACCCGACTGCAAGTGATGTGGTATGTTAACTCCCATTACATACGCCAGCAGGGAGTTAACGTGAGAGAGTTTGCTCGGGCCTTCCTCATCAGGGTGGATCATTTGGACCTAAGTGATGCAGAGAGCAAGGAAGTTTTTAATCTTTGTCTTGACATGCCCCTTGATCCGGAGGAGATGGGGAGGATGGGGGTTCTTGACTTTTGGGAGTTCATAGACCATCTTGACCCCAGCCCTCCAATGACCATGGTTCGTGTTCCGGTGGATCGTGTTCCTGTAGCCCCAGTTCCGGTGGATCCGAGGCCGGTGGCACGTAAACGGAGGAGGAGAAAGGTTCACTCCATGCCAGGTTGGGTGGTCCCTGTTCAGGTGGACCGTGTTCCGGTGATCCCTGTTCCGGTGGTCCGTGTTCCGGTGGTCCCTGAACCGGTGGTGCCATTTCCCGAGCCGGTGGTGTCTGTTCCGGTTCCTGAGCCGGAGCCAGTGTCTGTTCCTGAGCCGGCGCCAGTGTCTGTTCCTGAGCCGGAGCCAGTGTCTGTTCCTGAGCCGGAGCCAGTGTCTGTTCCTGAGCCGGAGCCAGTGTCTGTTCCTGAGCCGGAGCCAGTGTCTGTTCCTGAGCCGGAGCCAGTGTCTGTTCCTGAGCCGGAGCCAGTGTCTGTTCCTGAGCCGGAGCCAGTGTCTGTTCCTGAGCCGGAGCCAGTGTCTGTTCCTGAGCCGGAGCCAGTGTCTGTTCCTGAGCCCTCAGTGACCGCGACACTGGCCATTATGGCCACAGCCATGTGGTGTGTGTGGGCTACGCACACACTTGGACCGGTGGTGTCTGCTCCTGAACCGGTGGTGCCAGTGCCTGAGCCGGTGGTGCCTGTTTCTGAGCCGGTGGTGCCTGTTTCTGAGCCGGTGATGTCTGTTTCTGAGCCGGTGGTGTCTGTTCCTGAGCCGGAGCCGGAGGCGTCTGTTCCTGAGCCCTCAGTGACCGCGACACTGGCCATTATGGCCACAGCCATGTGGTGTGTGTGGGCTACGCACACACTTGGACCGGTGGTGTCTGTTCCTGGGCCGGTGGTGTCTGTTCCTGGGCCGGTGGTGTCTGTTCCTGAACCGGTGGTGCCAGTTCCAGTGCCCGAGCCGGTGGTGCCTGTTCCTGAGCCTGAGCCGGTGGTGTCTGTTCTAGTGCCTGAGCCACCTGATTTCCGCGGGCCGCCCTGGCCGCCTGAACTCCGCGGGCCGCCCTGGCCGCCTGAACTTTGTTTCCCCGTTCCCTCCTGTCCCGCCTTGGTCTGTCCCTCCTGTCCCGCCCTGGTCTGTCCCTCCAGTCCCGCCTTGGTCTGTCCCTCCCGTCCCGCCTTGGTCTGTCCCTCCCGTCCCGCCCTGGTCTGTCCCTCTTTGGTTTCTGATGGAGCGTCTGGAAGCCGCTCCTTGGAGAGGGGGTAGTGTCACATGTCTGTCTTGTCCTGTGTAGCACATGGTGTTTTGGTTTATTTTTGTGTCCTGTGTGCGCCTGTCATCTGTCTTGACCCCACCCCTTGTTATCCGATTATTGGTAATTGGACACACCTGCTGTTTTCCCCTTACCTGCCTGATTTGTCACACTTTATATTCTTGGTGTTTCCACAGTCTAGTGCTTGATCGTCATCTTTAGTGTTTGGTATGTTTTCCTGTACTCTGGCTCCCTGTTCATGACCCTGGTAATCTTTGTTGTGTTTGGTTTTCCCCATTGTGGGCTTTGTTTTGTGTTTATTTTTATTTTGTATTAATTAAAACTACCATTTTTTTTTTTTCCCTGAATTTGAGTCCTCGTCCCTTTTCCTCATGCCGAACGTGACACATACCTGTTATAGGTATGTTTCGGTACCCAACCCTAGTCCTGATAAAACATGACAGAAATTGTTTTGCCTATTTTTCAGTCGCAAGTGAGAAGGCTTTTATCACTCTTTGAAGCAATTCCTTTCATTTGTTTTTATTTTTAAAACATCTGATATCTTCTAATTTAATCTTTGTGTGTCAATGCACAAAAACCCTCTTAATGTTAAATAAATAATGTAACCATTGGCCATCCAGTTATATGCAGCCATTTCCTTGAAAAGTGCTCTCTGATTTATTAGAAGATCCTGTACAATAGGAGCTTTAATGCATTTTATTAATATGTTTTATTTTATGAAATTGGATGAAAGGGTTCATGGTAGTCATTAAGCAGATTAATGGTGTATGTTGGGTAAAGAAGATGCAATAAAGCTAAAAGTTAATGCTGTCATGGCTGCAGAAAGAGGCTGATGGGCAAAGCAAGCTGGGAAGCAACTAATAGACATAATTCAGTAAGGTAATGTCTGATAACCACAGACAAGATGGATATTGCTTGGCAATATTATGGAGTGTGTCGAAGGGTGCAGGCACATTTATGCACATTATTTATACCTAGTAATGAACGCCATAATGAAAAGTGGACACAACTATAAATATGAAGCAGGAGTAGATATTGCCTGATAGTCATTGGTGCAATTAATATGTCTCACCAAATTGCCAAATTGTCCCAGGAGTTTGTTTTTTACCCCACAGTGTAAATATCATGCAAAAACTGTTTTAATCGTAGATGTGTGTCTTTGTGGAAAATTGTCTCCGGAGACGAAATACAGCATTTTTATGAGATTGTCTAAAGTACTTTACGGACTGCTAATGAGCAAGGCTTGTCGAAAGGTCTTATTTTCAATAGTAACCCGTCCTGTTACAAATGTATTTCTTTTAATGATAATGCCTGGTCCATGCACACTATTAAAATTACCTTCCTATATATACAGTAGCGTTTAATCACCAATCCTGTGGATAGTCCCACACTTAGTTTTAAAATACTGCTGCAATTATGTATTATAACTTCAATATGAAAACACTAAACATCAGACATAAAGATCTGTAGCGATTTTTATTACCAACTATTCTTGCCCTACATCTTTCGCAAGGCTGTATTATGCTGTGTTGCACATTCAGGTGTAAGATATCTCAGCATGCTCCTGTAAGGTTGACTGCCACACAGTGTTTATTTGTCTATGCAGCTTGGGGTGTTGAAACATGGTTTCATTTAAAGATGTGTATGTGTTTGAAAGCTGCGGCCTCTCAATGAGTGATTTGTCATTACTAGGGATCATGTCAGTCTGAGGTGATGGATCAGAGCCGGATCATGCCTCTGTACCCAGCATTCTCAATTCTGGATGTCTGTTTGCCCAGGCTTATTTTGTCTTTGTCCTCTCTTTGTGTGTGCTTCTCTAAAGTGCCAGATGGGCTTTAACAGCAGATAACTCAAATGAGGTTTGCACTGTATACAGAGCCATCTTGGATCATAATAGGTGCTATTTCAAGGGTTTGGAGCCAACGAGACAAATGTAAGGCTGGGAATTGACAAAAATTTGATTTTTTGATTACACTTTAATTTGGTTCAATATCGATTTAATTGTGGCCTATCAGGTACAGTACATGGAAAATTTACTCCAGGAAAAAATGTCTCTCAACTAATGCTTTAAACTATACAAGGAATATTAAAATGTTTTGTGATGTTATTAAAATTTATATTAAAAGGTTAGTTCACCCAAAAATGAAAATTAGCCCATGATTTACTCACCCTCAAGTCATCCTAGGTGTATATGACATTCTTCTCTCAGACGAATAAAATCAGAGTTATATTAAAAAAGTCCTGGCTAATCCAAGCTTTATCGTTTTTTTTACATATAAACATATAAATCGTGGCTGTCATAAAAACATGACAGATTTATTCCAACATCAAATATTGAAGAACAGGTTAAGTAAAAACAATGATTTTGCAATAGTGCATATACGTATTTAGCAAAATGTAATTTTTCTAGCTGACTAATGAGTTTATGAACATGGCTTTTCTGGGGTATCTGTAACATTACTTGACATTGTTTACAAGCTGTTTTGTTGTAACTATCTTTCAACATACCTTCTGATGTTTATTCATGTATATTTCGTGCTGTCACTAGTTGTAAAGCGGAAGAGATGATCAGTTTGTGAGCACTGCCGCATTGCTTGAAATGATGCACTACAGCAATCTGCCATGTCACATTAAAGAGCACCAAAACTGTATTTGTTTGAATTTTGTAATAAAATTTACTGAATTTGAAAGCTGAGACATTTTCTTATTATCAGTAGTAACAAAGCTTATTGCGATTTTATTGGATGGGAGGTACGCAATAAAGCTTTATTCATCCATCAACTGAAAACAGCATAGACTGAAAGACAGATTTTTGGAATTTAAGAATAGATATCAGTTCTTCAAAATGAGAACAAATTAGAATCGAGAAATGGATATTTTGCCATACCATAATGTACCATAATGATTCAGGGTAAGACAAAAACACGTTTTGGAAAATGGATTCATGTTGTACATTCTCATTATATAATTTTTTGTCAATCTTGAACACAAAAAAAGGAACCGCTACAACTCTGCCGTCATTATGTTAAGCCCGCCCCCCGACTCTATACACGATGTGATTGGCCTGACCAGAGTTTGGTTTTTCCAGCTCGCAAGCCATCGGAGAGTTGCTAGACGTCACTGGCTGCAAATTACAATTACATACAGGGTGCGTCTAGATTTCTAGGCTATATAGAAGTATTATTCATTCTTAATTCATGTTAACTAAAGTAGTTAACTAATGTTAAATAATAAAACTAGGGCTGTCGATTGAACGTGTTAATTAGATTTAGAAACGGTTAAAAATGAATACGTTAAAATTAACATATTTAATTGTTCCCGCCGGCTCACTCTTGCTTGTATCCAAGGTAAATCATCAACACTATCGTCCCATTCACGTTAATCGTGGCACAGTTTGAGTGCAAGTTGCGCAACCGAACTCTGACCACCTCCTTAAAGGGTTGCTTCGGCGATTTAGCATTAAGCTTTGGATCAGTGAAAACCGGGTAGTATATTCGGGCCCCCCCTCATGTCCCCCTGAGACGAGATATTTATGTATTTTATGTCTGCAAAAAAGCCTCAGATGATGCAAATATCGTCATTTTGCGTCATCTGAGGCTTTTTTGGCCAGAGGCTAAAAACTACAGCCAGTAGTAGGAGCTAGTTCCGCATGTTTTCAACCTGCCCATAGGGGTGGGATCTCCCTCACAGAACGTAAGACACAGACGGCTGCATGGACATTCATAACGGAGCGGTGTGGAGCAAAGTGAGTGTTCTCAAAGAATTCCTATGAAAGTTAAGCTTCCATAGGCATGAACTGAAAACACGCCAGACTGGACACGCACTGTGCGGCTGTGAATGACTGACAATGCAGCCGTGATTGAATGCTGGGCGGCCGTGCTCATTTTAGTTTCGGTTTAAAATTAGCGCCAATTCGGGCGTGTTGCTTGAATTGGGGGTTCATGAAAACACAACAACAAAACGGTACAATGACAAACTCACTTAAATAGACGCATTTCACTTTGAAACCAAATCTTCTGCGATCATCTGGTCTGTCAGCTCCTCACTCTCTGATGAATGAAATCTGACTCCTGCTGCGTTTGTGCTGCGACACTCATTCAACTCGTGCTGTATTAAGCAGACACGTTTCGTTTTTAATTGCAGTGTCTGCTCTCTAACGGAACTAAATTATTGTATTACTATACAAATCAAAACAACGGTGGGGTTGTGCCACGGTGGGCAAGAAATGTAACCGGTAGGCATGGCTTGGCAGTGGCCTCGTAGGGCAGCGAAGCAAGTGCATTCTGGGAGTTGTTGTCTTTTATTCATATGAACCAAAAAATTATTTTCTGTCTTTTCTCAGTCTAGAAGGCACCAACTTCTAAAATAATTTCACATTTCTACTACATAAATTACCCAATTTAAAAATACCTTGAAGTACCCCTTTAAGGCAGTCTCAAATTCGGTACCCCTGAGCTCAGCTCACCCGGGTCCACATGACAGCTTTCACATTACCAATTTTTCATGTGAACCATGCCCCGTTTCAAACTAAACTGCCAGTGTGAAAACACCCTCACATTTACATCTTGATATTTAAGCAATATCTCACGAGTTCTGTTATTCTGTTTAGAATAGCATGAGTGCAAATGTGTGTATCACACAGTCAGTTTAATAAAATAAACCATTTACTTACTATTCCATTTGGCTTCATACCCTTAACTCTTAAAACAGGAATATATGTTTACGTATTGAAATTTTATTTAATATACTTAATTTTTAAATACTTTTGGGTTGGATTTTTTTTAATCGCTGGTTTCCCCAATTGCAGTGTCAGTCAAAAGTTTGGACATGCTTGACTGAAATTATTATTGTACAAGTAGTTCCTATTTCATGAAGTTGAGAAAACGTAATAGTTAGTTTAATGATTTTACGATCATTCAGAGATGTAACGTCGAATGAGTTGGTTATGTCAAAATTTTTGACTGCAAGTGTATATCGACCTTCTAGTCTGTTCTCTGCTTCTGGTCACGTGGGGTCAGATATTTATTAGTCTGGAGGTTATAACTCCACCGGGGGAGATCCTGGGAGATATCAATCAGACCGTGGCATTTTTAGTGTCAAAACCTCTATAAGAAGAAGACAGCAATTTAGACAGCTCTGGAGATAATATAGCACCATGGCCTTGACATAAAATGATTTTATTTGAAAAACCATCAACATTGTCAATGTCTGGACTATGAAAGCAATAGAGCAAATGAAACAAACTTGTCACTGGTAATATAATTTCCCTTTACTGCAGCCAAAATGACTTTGGTGGTCAGGGGATGGCGAGCGCTGAATCGATTTGCTATCCCTGATCCTCCTCCACCCCCGAGTATAGGTGCGACGCACTGCTTTCAGGGTGCTCCTATGTGTGTCACAGGCTGTTATATATGAATATGAATTTCCCACATCCCGCTTTGCGCCTCCAAACGCCTATAAACACAGCCTAGCAGCCCACTGTCTGATTCATTATCTCTGAGAAAAGAGCAGGATCTACCGTCTGCTCCAAGAGTCAATCTCCGCTCCAAACCACTGCTTCCACCTGACCCGCCGGGAAAAGGCCCAATCACCATTTACACACAGACGGCGTTCCCCAGCAGGAGAGAAACTGAGAATGGCAAATAAATGGGCAATTTTAAATCATGCAATAGTCCAACTTCCTATTTTTTACTGTAAGCGTTAAGTAAAATAGCTGAATGAATATGACCAGAATGATGAAATAGCGCTGGTTAATAGTTCTGTTTTCAGGATTCTCATTACTTAAGGCCTGGTATTGGACCTAATGAGCAGCTTTACAAAGAAAATGCATTAAGATTAGCTTTTTCAAATATCCCTTCAAATGTCAATAGGCACACATTATATAAACTGCTTATATGTGATAAAGAAAAAAACACAATAATAGCCATAATGATCTTTTAAAAAGCCTGTTGAATGAAGCCGAAAGATGATCACCCCAAAGTATCATTAAACAATTATATCTAATTGAATAGCTTAACCTCATTGGCACATCCTCCTTTTCATTTAATATCTGAACACTCTACCATCACTAGGGAGGCAAAGCAACTACGCTTTGATCTTGAGTGGTAATGATGCACGGTCAGTATTTTCAGCAGTAGGTGGCAGTATGACACTGCAGCAGTACTCTGTGTCTATCCGGCTTGCTTAATCTACCCTGATGCATTTGTTTATATGTTGAATGGACTTTAGTGTATTGGCTGCAGTCTGCCCAGCCTTGCAAACAGTCCCACACAAATAGATATATGGACCTGTGATGACTACTTCAATGAGATATAGCGAGAAAATCAATATTTATACTGCCGCATTGGTCTCTGAATTGAGATTGGGGTTT
This sequence comes from Romanogobio albipinnatus, assembly GCA_023566225.1. Classification (NCBI taxonomy): domain Eukaryota; kingdom Metazoa; phylum Chordata; class Actinopteri; order Cypriniformes; family Gobionidae; genus Romanogobio; species Romanogobio albipinnatus. The sequence continues at coordinate 29,189,530 of CM042246.1, read as the reverse complement.
CTCTTTCAATATGCGGCACGACACCCTTGTAGGATGGCTTTAGAGAGCCATCTCAGACAGTACTGTCATTTTTGGGGACAGTACCAACTTTGCTGTTTGTGTACATGATGTTATGGATGCTGAATTGGAGTGGACAGATAAAGAAACAGATGAATAGACAGATTTTTAAAATATAAAAGAGTCTCTTGCCAGTCTCAGCCTTTTTCAACCACTGAAGCCAGCTATTATTGTGAGCTGTTAAATAGATTCGTTTTTGAAAGAAAAATTATTCTTCACTCAATTAAACGTTGTAAGGCTAGTGAACTCTCAGCATTAGGGAGCTAGTCCAGCTTGATAATTGAATAGCTCTTGATTGTCTCTTTCAAAAGGACCCTGTTTATAGGCCAGCAGTTGAATAGAAAATTGTTGAACATCTTTGGGGAAAAGATAAGAGGCAATGTCCAATTTTAATGAACCAATTGTGTTGGAGAAAAGAAATTAATTATTCTCCTAAATATTGCATATTGCAATTGCCAGAAATATTAAGCGGCCTAGTCAGGAGGAGACAATAAGTTGTTTAAATGGTCATTTTAACAGATTTTCTAAGGAAAACTGCATTATTCTAGCACTGTGACATAACACAAGTTAATTCACCCTTTGGCGCAAGTAGGGCTTGGCGATAATTATCGCAATTTTAAATAATTGTCTTCGATAAAACAATAACAACAGTTCGATAAATGCTCGATATAATGCTTACGTGCTATGCGCATGCGTTTTGCAGACCGGGCTTCTGGGTGCTGCCAAAGGGGTAATCCAGCCCCAGGAAACCGTACCTTCCATAGGCGCGGCCATTGCTAACCAAGCCATCACCTGCTGTTAGCATCCCATTGACTCCCATTCATTTTGGCCTCACTTTGACAGCGAATATCTTTACATCTGAGGCGTTTAAAGACTCCATTCGTCCATTGTTTATTTCTAAACAAACACAACAATGTATAAAAGGCTCCATTACCTTGTATCTTACACTATCGCCCCGTTGAAGCTGTTTTTGTAAAATATAGGCTAACGATTGCGTCATAACCACGTGACTGTGTCGCGCTGTTGAGCAAATTACCATATAGACCCGAGGAGAAGCTCGTAGGCAATCTTTTACTGTCTATGAGGCAATCGGGGGGGATGTGGAGGCATAAACGCAGATAGAGATGTTGCAGATCCTGCTTCATTCATCAAAAGTTGCTCCTGCTCACCCTCTCTGTCTCTGCAAGATTCGGTGATTCAGATTTCACTTTGCACAACTACTAGAAGACTTGCCACTGTTGGACAGGTTGCTCACGTCACATCTACGTCGTCAAACTCAGTCTGAGGCTGCGCAGTACGCTCAGCCATCAGGAAGTGAGAGTGCTTCTATCTGACTTCAATTATCTCCGTTGAAGTCTATGGGGTCGCTCTGTCCATTTCTTTTACTGTCTATGGGTGCTGCACGCAGTGTTGTTGACAGTCACAGTGGCCGGCAGGCTGACAGGCTTGGAGGATTAGAGTGGAGTGGAGCAAGGAAAAATGAGCGATAGTGAAGAAAATTCAGCGCTCACGACCAGCTCGGAGGACACAGATATCGTTGACAAGAAAGGTCACTCAACTTCAGTGGTTTGGAGATTTTTTGGCTATTTGCTGTAACAGTCTTCCAGTCTGTTTCTTGATCTTTGATAGGCTGCAATTTTATTCCGCACCATTAGGGGGCGATCTAGTGATGCTGGGGTTAGATTAAGTAAAGTGATCAGTAGAGGAAGAGAGTATGGTTACCTTTCAGGTAACATGCCAACATGCCTTGCTGGTTGTTGTTTGTGAAGTCCTTGTTGGGAAACGGTTGTTTTCATGCTCAACTGTAAGTAACTTATTTTCTGTTCATTGCTTAAGAAATGTATGTGGAAACTAATTTATTGTAAAAGAGGCCGAACTGTAATTTCTTTTGTTTGGTTTAATGCAGATAATTAACAGAAGCTGTTTTGTTTCTTGTTCTTTATATGCTTAATGCGTATTTTTGTTAGTGATGGGCAGACCGAGGCTTCGTGAAGCACTGAAACAGTTGAAGCAAATGTGCCATATTGTTTCAAAGATTCGAATCAATCCGACACCCGTCTCTACGGCAACATTTAGTGGTCACTTGCATGTGTTGATCTGAAATACCTTGACAATGATCCATGTAAAGAAAAATAAAAAAATTAAATAAATTTTAACAACTGTCTGACAACTACATGATCTTGGTTTTGTAACCTGTAGCCACCTCATTGTGAATAACTATAGTTTTTTTTGTGGTCATGAAAAATTATCATTAATAAATTAAATAAAGCCACAATGTGTCACATTTGTTACATGACATTTTTATTCAAAAATATTATTTGCTCTGCTGCTCTGCAGGAGTTAGCTGACTTCTTTTTTTTTACATATAATTTCTCCAGCCTTTGAAAAAATCCTCTCACATGGGACACTTGTTGTCCTCTGCACCCTCCAAAATGCCTGGATGAGTGCTCCTCAAATGGTGCATCAAGGCTAGCTGCCTATCACAATACACACATCTCACTTTATTTGGTGTTTCCAAATGGAAATACTCCCACACCACAGATTTACGGCATCTCTTGTAATGGACAATAACAAAGATAACTTCCTGATTAACAACATCCTCATGCTGGGAACATTTTTTATAGCCTACACATATGTAAGTTCTTAAAGGTGAAACCAAGATTTTATTAATTTCATAATGAGTTTAACTCTTATACAAAAGCCCTCAAAGTTATGAAAATGCAATCAGTCTTTTTTCCATTATAGGAGAATATGATCTTCAAACAAAACCCTAGCCCCTTTAATGTTTTTTTTTTTGTTTATTTTATTATGATTTGCCTGATATATTTTTCTACTGTACTTTCAAGCACCTGATCTACATTTTGTAATACAAAAATGTTCTGTTATTGCCATGCTGTTTGTAAATTATTATTTGTTCAGCAATAAAAAAAATGTACGGCATCTCTTATGTGGAGCCTCCATTTTTATCTATTCTATTAATATATCTATCTATATATCACCTATGAATCTATATGATTCTATATCTCTAACTTATGCTGTGCTATCTGTCACTTTCTAACTTAGCCTATATGAATGTCACTATATCTATCCTATCTGTCACTGTCTATACCTATAAGTCAATATATCTAATTTAAATCTAGCCTAAATATAGCCTAACTAACCAAAGCACACTATAAATCTCACTTCTATCACAAAATCACTGCTATCACAAAATCTCTCTCCTCTCACAAAAACCGCCGAGGTGAAGATGGATTTACTTCACTTTTAAACTGTGGTGAATTCGGTTTATACAGATGTGTGATTGTGTGGTTTGTTCCCGCACCCTTTAATCAACACAGTTTTGGCAGGCGCCACCTGATGAAACACTTCGAAGTTAATATAAAAACAAAGAAATAGTTTGTGGTTGCCTTATTTACTAAGTGGTTTAAAATAAGTGTTAATGTTAATGACTCTCCATAAAATCAGATGTATAACTAGCAATAATTCAAAGTAGCAGGTGCAGTTATATTGCAATCCAACATAAAACAGAGTGATGTGCACTGCTTATAGGTTCACCACACGGTAATATAATTATTCAATTATCTTGCTTCTTCAAAGTTCTTACATATAGCATTGAACCCAACACAGCGGTAAATCTACATTAGCCTTATATCAGTTCACACATAGGCTTATCTCCTTGTTAGTTGTAGGGGGTGACTCACACAACAAGCTAATGTTACCAAACTATAATCACTAAAACATTAGCCTGGATGCCAGACGAACTTAGCTCCGCCCACAAAAAAATGTGCACGGGCAGTTCGGTCTGGACTTGATCCATAGAGAAGTAATTATGCCCGAACAGAAACTGTTCGGACCAATGAAATTGTCAGGGCGGGCTTTAGACGACGATGGACAGATGATAAACAGTAACGTAATCATCCACGTCATCAAAGGCGTTTGGGTTGAATTTGTTCTAATCCTAAACGGAGAACTTGTTCGTATATGCATTCACCTTTACTATTTCTCTCAGAAATGATGATCGTGTTGGTAAGTACTCTGTGTATCCTTAAATTCTTTAAACACCGGCAAAGATCGTTTACACTCATCTTCTTCTTCTAGCGTTAGGCTACTTATTCTAGCGTGCGTGCAGACAGGGTTGCCAAGTTTTTACAGCAAAACTCGCCCAATTGCTACTCAAAACTAGCTAAAAACAAGCCCAATAGCTTTCCAGGTTGGGGGGTTCTCCGGGAAAAATGCCATTTGGGGGGTAAAATATGTGTTATTTTGGCTGGACTGCCTGCTAAATTTCACATTCCTGGGTCTGTATATCACATAATTGGGGTCGCTTCAACCCGCGGACTTGGCAACACAGTGCAGTTGAGTTCTGTTGACATTTGACAACTAACGTTATGCGTCGCTCCGTTGCTCTGATTGGTTGTAGGTCTATCCCAATTGAGGTCTTTCCTGGTTCAGTTGAAACACGCCCCATAATCACAGCCCAACGGAGCAGTATCAGACTCACATTCTGACTAGAATTGAGTATGACGACGTCAGGCTACTAAAACATCAGACTTCTGGAAAAATACATCGGCATCATCATTTTTTGTCTTTGGTGATTTATTAATAACTCTGCATCGCCTGTATTAAAAGAGAAATAAAATAATTTAATTCAATGTTTAAAGTGAATAAAATAGACTTGACAGCCCATACTGGAGTTCCACAACTAATGAACTTTGTGCTCTCTCCCAGCCACTGCAGTTGTGTGTCGGTGAGGTGCGCGGTGGACCAATCCACTGTAAGGCAAGAGAAGGGGGACTCCACATGTTTCTAAACTTAAAACGCATTTTTTGCCCATTTGCGTTTTTATTGTTTTACTACTTACACAATTATTTTAAGTATATATAATTCTATTATTGATATAGAGTGTAAAAAAAATGCTGACCACAGTTAAGATTTTTCATTTATTTATTTTATTTATATTGTCAATTTCATTTATTTATAAGGTTTGGCATGCTGAATTCTATTTTTGTTTATTGACAAACATTATATTTTAAAGCACTTCAACTTTGCATTTGCAGTCAGCAGAGCCAAATGTTATATTACAGTTCTAGATTTTACTACATTACATTTACATTTACATTTAGTCATTTAGCAGACGCTTTTATCCAAAGCGACTTACAAATGAGAGCAATAGAAGCAGCTAGAACAGTCAAGGACAGCAGTATGTAACAGTACGTAAGTGCTGTAACAAGTCTCAGTTAATCTAGCACAGGACACATAGGACAGAAGGTTTTTTTTTTTTTTTTTTAGTAGACAGACAGACAGAAAATGAATAGAATGTTAAGTGCTAATCTTGATTGGTCAGGTGCTGCTGGAAGAGATGTGTCTTTAGCTGTTTTTTGAAAATGGCTACAGACTCGGCTGCTCGAATTGAGATAGGCAGGTCATTCCACAGGGTGGGTGCGGTCCAGGAAAAGGTCCGTGAGAGTGATTTCATGCCTCTTTGGGATGGCACCACAAGGCGTCGTTCACTGGCAGAACGTAAGCTCCTGGAGGGTGTGTAAGTCTGCACAAGCGAGTTTAGGTATATTGGTGCAGAGCCAGTGGTTGCTTTGAAGGCGAGCACCAGTGTCTTGAATTTGATGCGAGCTGCTATTGGGAGCCAGTGGAGACTGATGAAGAGAGGCGTGATGTGTGCTCTCTTCGGCTCGTTAAAGACCACCCTTGCCGCTGCATTCTGGATCAGTTGCAAGGGTTTGATAGTACATGCCGGAAGGCCTGCTAGAAGAGCATTACAGTAGTCCAGTCTGGAGAGAACAAGAGCTTGGACCAGGAGTTGTGTGGCATGCTCTGATAGGAAGGGTCTAATCTTCCTAATGTTGTATAACGCAAATCTGCAGGACCGGGTTGTTGCAGTAATGTGGTCAGTGAATTTTAGCTGATCATCAATCACAACTCCAAGATTCCTGGCTGTCCTGGACGGAGTTATGGTTGATGATCCTAGCTGAATGGAGAGATTGTGATGAAGTGCTGGGTTGGCTGAGACCACAAGCAGTTCTGTCTTTGCAAGGTTGAGTTGCAGGTGATGTTCCTTCATCCAGGCAGAAATGTCTGTTAGGCAGGCGGCGATACGAACACCAACCGTGGGATCATCTGGTTGAAATGAGAAGTAGAGTTGAGTGTCGTCGGCATGAGTGTCGTACTATAGATATTTATTTACTTGAGTGTCGTACTATAGATATTTATTTTATGTATTCTATTTATATTAATAATATTCTACTCTATTAGAGTCTGTTTTCTACATCTTTCACTCAGGAGCAAAAATATGCCTTTAAATGTTAAATAAATAAAGATTTGACATTTATCGTGCTAATTATCGATTTCGACTGATATGGAAAATTATATTGTGATTTTGGGGCCATATCGCCCAGCCCTAGCCGCAAGTTTGATTGACAACCGAATCTGCTGTTTTGTCCGACAAAGCAGTCAGGAGAGTTAGTATATTAACGTCGGTGGACTTGAACTTGGAAAAACTGTGTGTATACTGACGTCTTTCCACGGTTGAAACAACATTTATTTTAGTGTTCATTCATGTTTATTTCATGCTTATCAATGAACTATAAGAGCAAATCGTTTCACAAGCAGCTTTGAGGCCCTACAGCGATTATGGCACATTAAAGAGCCACAAAACGGTATTTATTGTTTAAATTTCTTTAAAAAATGAAATTGAACTCATAAGAAATGAATCAGTTACAAACTATCTCCTTTGTTGAGCATCCTCAGGTCATTAGAACCAGGGCTTGAAATTTGTCGCAGATTGCGGGTATTGCGCATAATTTTAAACATTTATTCACTTTGATTGATTCACTTCGTCTTCTCTCTCTATCTCTCAAAAAGCGCTTAACATCATCACATTGCTTAAGTGTTAAGCTATAGGCATTGATACTAGACTCTCGCATTTCCGGGAGTCAGGACAGTTGACAACATTTTTAATTTGCACAATCGGGCCAGTGATGCATCGTCAGTAATGTTTATCATTTGCACGTCTTTTTAAGTTTTACCAATCTAAAGTGATTTTAAACTATTCTGTAGGCTACTCGCACGCTTTCTGAGAGTGTTTTCTCTGCGCACAAATATACAGTAAAGCCGCATCACAAACAGCTTGTGATTAACAAAACAAAGTTCTTTATCACGGATTACAGCACTTTAACGGTAATAAACACAACATTATGTCAAAAATTCTGGTCTTGGCGAGTATCTCCCATTTTCCAAACTTGCATTAGTGTTGCCTTAATGAATTTTAAGCCCATCATAAAAGCCAATTATTTTATTATGGTTGTGATTTAAGATGGTGGTATTTACACTACTATTCAAATGTTTGGAGTCACTAAGAATTCTTTGTTTTTGAAAGAAGTCTCTTTATGTTAACACAGACTTGATTTATTTGATCAAAATAGTAATACTATTATATATTATTACTATTTAAAATAATTTTTCTATTTTAATTTATTGCAAAGCTGAATTTTCAGCGTCATTACTCCAGTCACATGATTCTTCAGAACTTTCTAATATTCTAATATGGCGATTTGCTGTTCAAGAACCATTTCAGGATTCTTTCAAATGAACAGCATTTATTTGAAATAGAAATCTTTTGTAACATTATAAATGTCTTTATTTATTTTCATCAATTTAAAGCATCCTTAATAGCAGAATGTGTTGATTCCTTTAAAAAATAAATAATGAATACAATTTTAAACACTCTTACACTAGAAAAGAATGTCCAAGGTAAATGTTTTTTGTAGTTGTTTATCGGTGCACCATCAGAATGTGCCATGGTTTTAATATATCATTTCTGAGGATATTTTGTCAAATCTGTTATATTTGGATGTTGTATGAAATATGCAAGGAAGTACAAAAGCAATATGTCACAATATTTTTATATTACAGTACTGTGTGAATTACATAAGTTTGTATGATTGGTTTTTACACCGCACAACTGAATACAGAATGCAAATTGACATGTTACAAGCACAAAGATAATCTGTCAAAACCATGTCACACAAGTCATATAAAATGTAACAATGAAAATGTACACTTACTCATGAATTTCTTAAGAAATATTCAGCCAAACAACATGAAGACATCAAAAGATAAACAAAAACACATGAGAATAATTTTGTCGAGGTACAAAGATAAATATCTGTAATCCGTTATTTTAACATTTCACTCACGACAAAAGAGAGAAGAGGTGAATAAAGAACCGAGAAGGCATGCTGAGCTATGTAGAGCAGACATTTGGGCATTCTTCTGTTTTTTTTTCTTCTTCTGCCATTCCATCCAACTGTCTCATCAGCAGTTCTTTCTGAACATTTAATGGGAATAGTTCTGCAATCATGTGGAGTGAATTAGTGAGCTTGTCACCAGCGGACCATTGAAGACACATTATACAGTAAAGCTCGTGCTGGGCCCTGGAACGGGACCAAACTCATTACGGAGAGGAGAGGACAGTCTTAGCTCCAGAATGAAGAGAGGAACAGTCTCGTCCTCAAAAGCTGTCCTCATGAACGGTTGGCTTGTCTGGAGAAGTTCATTAAAGGGTTAGTTCACCCAAAAATGAAAATTCTGGCATCTATTCACCCTCGTGTTGTTCCAAACCTGCAAGACTTTCGTTCATCTTCGGGACACAAATGAAGATCTTTTTGATGAAATCTGAGAGATTTCTGTCCCTCCATTGACAGCTACACAACTACCACTTAGACGCTTTAAAAAGTTCATAAAGAGCATGCATGCCTACTGAAATCTGTTCAGTTTATAAAGCGATCAAATCTCTTCAAAAATACTAAACCACTGAATTTTTGAATTTATGACCTCTTTCTTTATAAACTTTATAAATCTTTAAAAGTGTCAAAGTGGTAATTGCATAGAAATCGCTCAGATTTTATGAAACATATCTTCATTTGTTTTCCGAAGATGATCGAAAGTCTTACAGGTTTTCATTTTTGGGTGAACTAACCCTTTAATATCAGCTGTAGAGAATTTGGATGTGTTACACCCAAAGCTGTAGTAAAAAAGAATTCAGCTGCTATGATGTGAATGGTTGCATGATAGACTTTTGTCAGCTATTGTATGTAGTCTCTTCATCTATCCAAACATATCTTTTAGGTGAGAGAGAGAGAGAGAGGAAGAGTGGATGGCATGATTTTGTGTGGAGGGCATGTGCTGTCTTACAGCTGTTCCTGGTGTCCAAGGGCACTCGGTTTCTCGATGTCATCAGCCCAGGACCCCTGCCAGCTGTTTACACTCTGGTTGTCATTCCAAATCATTAGGCAGCTCTCAGACAATCCTGAAGGTCTCTGAGGAAGTCAAATATGCTGTGCTGTGTGCTATAACCTCCTGTTCACTGAAACATCCCCAGAAGATAAAAAGGGGATGTTTGCTAATATAGCCTATTTTTTTAAGTCAACTTTTAGTAACTATCATTAAGTTATAATTAATTTACAGGGATGCAAATTTGTCACCTTTCGGTGAAATGCGCCATTTTGAATCCGGGTGTGGGGGGGTTCTGTGTGTGTGACTGCTTTCGAACACTTCTGCATATTTGTTTATGTGGCACAAAGGAAAGGATTTCTATTTCCAACATGTTTTTACAGCTTTGAGGATTGTGGCCAATTATGGGCTTCTCTGTTGAAAAAGTGGTGGCCAATCAGAGGTGTTTACTCTAGGTAAGTCAGAATCCACTCTGAACGAGTTTTTGTTTAACGCAAGTTCATTGACTGTGTTCTACACGCTCAAATCCTTTCATTATAACAGCAAAGCGTAGACACTATGTAATGAAGAGATTTATTGTGTAGTTAGATTTATTGATTTTAACAGGAGTTTTCACGTGAATGAGCTCAGTCAGTCGTGCTATATAGGGAGCGCTCTTTACTCGCTTTCTGTATATAATCCATTCACAATTTGAAGAAAAGTTTTGTTTATTCGATTTGAGTAGGCCATCTGTCAGAAGCTAGTTATTTGAGTTTTTTTATAGATTTAAATATGGATATTTTCTCACACAAATGCATCACTTTGCTTCAGAAGGCCTTTATTAACCCCCCATGTGGATATATTTTATGATGGATGGATGCACTTTTTTGGGCCTCAAAATATCATCCTCTATTCACTGCCATTATAATTCTGTGAAGAGCCAGGGTATTATTTAATATATCTCCGATTGTATTTGTTTGAAAGAAGATATATGTCATATACAACTAGGATGGCTTGAGGATGTGTATATCATAGGATAATTAAAATTTTTGGGTGAACTAACCCTTTAAATGCAGCCCTTTTCAAATCTTAAAAAAAATTACCAGTACTTAATGGCGTCATTTAATGTAATCAAGGTTACATCAATAATGCGAAAATAATGTTTTACAATAAAATGTAAAGAACATTGATATGCTCTTGTGGGTAAACTTGGTCTTCAGCCTCCACATCTCAGGACTTGGCCTAATTTTTGTTGGGCAATATATTGTCCCAGAAATAATTATATAACAGCATAATAATGCAAGTAGGCCTACACACTTTCAAATGACAATGAACTTTTAATTCTTAAGAATATTTAGATTAATTGTCAAATTCAATATCCTGAATAAATAAAAACTTGAATAAATAAATTAACCTTTGCTAATTAAAAGTGCAAAGTAACAAGTAGAAAAAACAGAACACAAATGGACAAGTCACATATATGAAGATTTTACATCTACAGATTTTGCCTAACCATCTTTTGTCAGTAAAGTTTTTTTTTTACACTATTGCTGAAAAGCACAAACACTAATTAGCAGTCAGATATCCATATGAACAAAGTCACAGATGCCCTAGCCCATATCTGCTGCTAAATCTATTTTTATAAAGGCGTGATTTTGTAAAAAAAGTTGAACACATTTTAACTTGAACAACCCTCTACGGACACCTTGGCAATAGAATTGCAATTGGCTAGTAAATTTATTTGTTTACTCGCCAGACTGATATACTATTTTATTTATATTAGTGCTGTCAAACGATTAATCGCGATTAACCGCATCCAAAATATATATATATATTTTTAACATAATATGTGTGTATTATATATATATATATATATATATATATATATATATACACACACACTTGCCCGCATTCTCCACCACTGTGGCAGGGTGAAGAATCACACCACACAGAATAAAGTGAAAAGCCCCCGGAGGGTGGGTTTTAATGTGAACAGGTGAATAAATGTGGACGGTGATGTGCAGGTGCGCTGTGCTTCCTTCCTCCTTGTGTGCAGGGTGCCTCGCGGTGACGTCATTGGGACGGTGTGGCCGGAGTGTCACAGGCTGCTGTCTGAGTGAGAGTGAGAGAGAGTGAGAGTGAGAGAGAGAGATATATATATGTGGCGAGCAGCGAGGCCGAGGGACCGCGAGGGCGGGACGAGGCGGCGCTCATCAGAGAGGATGAGCGCCAGCTGTGAGCCAGCGATCTCGGCCCTTGCGGAGGAGTGAGGGACTATAAAGGAGGAGCGACAACAGTGAGGGACGAGAGAGGACCAGGCCTGGATTTTATGTTGAGTTTTATTTACTTTATGTTTTGTGTTGCTGCAGTCGACCGTGAGGGGCTGCAGCTTTTTATTTTCATTTTGTGTGTGTGTAGGCGGCAGCCGACCGTGAGGGGCTGTCGCCGCCATTTTATTTTGTGTTGATTTTTGATTAAAAGTTTTGTTGATTGTCCGCCGGTTCCCGCCTCCTTCTTCCCGTACAAACAACTTTACTACAATATACATATACACACATACAGTGGGGAGAACAAGTTTTTAATACACTGCCGATTTTGCAGGTTTGCCCACTCACAAAGCATGTAGAAGTCTGTCATTTTTATCATAGGTGCTCTTCAACTGTGAGTGACGGAAAGTAATTCATTTGCATTTTATTGCATGACATAAGTATTTGATTCAATTAAGTATTTTATTTACATTTATATTTATGCATTTGGCAGATGCTTTTATCCAAAGCGACTTAAATTGCATTCAAGGTACACATTTTACATTTTGTCAGTTCTTGCTTTCCCTGGGAATCGAACCCATGACCTTGGCGTTGCTAGCGCCATGCTCTACTGTTTGAGCTACATCAGAAAAGCAGAACTTAATATTTGGTACAGAAACTATTTGGTACACTAGAGTTTACCGTACGTCAGACACAGATACGCTCGCATCCTTTGAGCTGAACAGGGAATAGACCGGTCGCTTAACGGAGAGCAAAACTGTTTCTCTGAGAGTTGAGTGAGTGAAAATATATCTATGCTAAACTTATTATTAGCCTCTAACACACACACTGGCGAGTAAAATCTAAGCATTTGTTAGCCAATGGCTAAAGATAGACATTATTTAGTTGCCCATAGTGAACATTTGCTCGCATATGTGAGTGTTTTACTCGCATTGTAGAGGGTTGTAGAATGGCGTGTGTTTATAATCAATTGTTATTTAATGTGGCAAGTTACATTCAAAGGGTGATTATTCTCTGTTTTGATCGCTACCATAGACATCAGATTATTTCCGAACTATAAACTTTTATCCCAGTACTTTTGTGGTAATTTGAATATTTTTAACACAGAAATAACAACACTCTGTGGTTACGCAGATTTGAATGTTCAGGTGTGATTTTTGCCAAAGGTTTAATAGACAGGCAAATTTAGGAATGAGATTGCGTGATTGTTTGTATCGAGATCACAATCTTTTAACAATTTCTAAAATTATAATTAAAAGTTAAGTGTTTCTTACGAAATGTCAACCCTTTTATAACATGCCAATGCTAAATTTGTCAGCACTGTGGTTCGTGAGGCGTTTTCTTATTTGTATTATTTTGGAGCAGTAAATGTTACGTCTTCAGAACCGTGGTAAAGCAGAGCTTGTTTGCTGATTCACATGGGGAATTCATAATTTGACTTTGAGAAGAAGGTCAGAACTGAATCAACGACAGCCACTCACTCAAGCAGCAGAAAAAAGGGTGTCATGGAAGACCTGCTATATCCGCTTAACATTAATGCGCTTCCTGCATGGAAATGCTTATTGCTATTCACTTTGAGAGTCTGAAAATGGTGATTCAATTTTTATTGTCCAAATTAGAATTTTAATTTAAAACGTAAGATCAAAAGACTCAATTTCTATGGCCCGCCAGCAGAAATAATCCTTCATGGCCTGGAAGTGTGGCACCAGGGACTTGCCCTTACTTTGAGCTCAATCGAGACGTGACTGTCCACTTCACAACTCTTTCTTTCATTCATTCGTTACTACTATTGTTTCTCACACACTTTCTCAGTCTTTCATGCACAGCTTCTACATTTGAGCTTTAGGTTAAAGGATTATTTAACTTTAAAATGAAAATTACCCCATGATTTGCTCCCCCTCAAACCATTCTAGGTTTATATGACTTTCTTCTTTCAGATGAACACAATCGGAGTTATATTAATAAATATTCTTGCTCTTCCCAGCTTTAAAATGGCAGTGAACGGGGCCCACGAGTTTGAAGCTCAAAAAAGCACACCCATCCATCCACCCATCCATCATAAACCTACTCCACATGGCTTCAGGGGGGTTAATAAAGGCCTTCTGAAGCAAATCGATGGGGTTTTGTAAGAAAAATAGCCATAAGTAAAATATCTAGCCTCCGCCAGACCACCTTCCTGAATACAGAAGGCAGTCTGCCCGATGTTAGATATTTTACTTTATAAGGTGTTAAATATGGATATTTTACTTACAAAAACCCATTGATTCGCTTCAGAAGGCCTTTATTAACCCCCCAGAAGCCGCGTAGAGTACGTTTGTGATGGATGGATGCGCTTTTTGGAGCTTCAAACTCTTTGGCCCCGTTCACTGCCATTTTATAAAGCTTGGAAGCGTCTGGATATTTATTAATATAACTCTGATTGTGTTTATCAGAAAGAAGAAAGTCAGCTTGAGGGTGAGTAATTTATGGGATAATTTTCATTTTAAAGTGAACTAATCCTTTAATATCTCAAATCCCACTATCTGTTCATTGACCATCTTGACACGATTCATTTTTTTCACGCTGGGAAATACTTTCTCAAGTGGGCAAACTAATCACAACTTTTGGGAGTAAAAGCACACAGATTTTTATTAGTCTCCGTGTTTACAAGGTACCAGTGCTTTTGAGAATAAACTGATCCACCGGTTAGTGTTCTGAAATATTTGAGAGATATTCAGAGTTTTGTTTTAGGTACTAAGTAGCAAGTTACTGAGTGGAACTTCATTTGTTCATTCTTTTATTAATTTATCATTTTATTTTTATTTTTCATTTACAGTTAATATTTTTCTGTATTTTCTTTATTTGCATTTTTTTATTGTTTGGTTTTTATTTCCTGAAATTGATCAAATTACTCTACACATTTGCCCCCACTGATTTCCATTGATTGCAGATAACACTTTTACAGAAAATTCCAGTTTATTCCTTTCTGGTCTATTCTCATATATTTTTTTGATAAACCTGCCCTTAATAACATACAAGTACAATCTTTGGTTGGTAGCTGTTTAAATGGGAGGTTCATTAGGCCATGTGTGACTAATGTAGCTGAAGTTATTAATCTGTTTGGATAAAATGGAGGGGTCATGTGAGAGGGGTCACGATGAATCAGACCTGTAATCAAGCATATTACCTGCATAATTACCATCATAGTCTACAAGAAGAGAGACCAGAGAGGTGCACGGTGACCTTCACACCTACATAAACACACACTCATCTGCTTATGTTCATACAATTACATTTATATTGGGCAATGTGTTGAATTGTACGTGCACAGAAAAAAATTGACTTCTGCTACTTTGTAATAGAACAATGGAGCAATTTACTGAGGTTTTATGATATAATCTTCATTGTTTTGTTAGCTGTGCGGCTGTAATTGTGGAATATTTCATCTGGTTAATTGGAGTGTGAGGAACACAAGCAGTCTGTGGATGGAGCATTGTAAGGGTTCATCTGAGCTGGGCTCTGCAGTGCTGGATGTTGGGGATTGTGTGAACACTGCCTGTGGGAGTAGCAGCTGATTAGTGCAGGAAGTGCAGCCAGCAACGGCCTGGGTTAATGAGAGGAGATAAATTAACAGGCCAGGCGTAAATCAGCTATATTGAATAAACTCCCACCATTACAAAAGATTTGTTTTGCAATAACTTCGCCAAGATGAGTCAAATGTGCAAGTCTGGGATGCTGGTGATTGAGTCTAAGCAAATGTTTTCGATTTCTTGTTAAGATGACTCTGACGGAGTTGGATCAAAATCAAAATGTTGTTTTCGGTATGATACAAGCCTTCTTGTACCTCAGCATCAGTTTACAGAATTGATGTCTATGCTACAAAAAAAAAATATAATAATTGCATTTTGTTTTTATGTAAAGAACTAATTCATGACTGCTAATCTGCACACTGATTACATAATATACAGTAACTTTCCCCTTGCTTATGTAAACTTAATAGAAATGTGGGCCCCACATTTCTACAATACACAATAAGTCCATTGTATCAAATGATTAATTAAAATGTTAGGACAGAGTAGTTAAGGCCACCTAATATAAAGTGGGTCCGAAATGTGTAATTTGAGATGAAAATCTGAAAGAGGGAAAAAAAATTCACACTTGTTTGGCTTTGGATTATTAATTTTTACCATAAAGTATGCAGGTGACTAGCCCTTTGTTTAACATCCCATCTGGTTTTAAATGATAGATAAATTACAGAACAGTCCTAATGTCAGTATTTATAACTCGCATAACTTATACACTTCACACTGCCTTCTGTGCTGTGGAATAGCAGCACATTCCCTGTCAGGTACTGAAAATGGCAAAATCGTGATTCATGGTACCGTTTTCAATCTTTCATATGAAATTCTCTCTCAGCTAACACCACCAAGTTAGCTTATTAAAATATTGTAATTTATTAAATCCATCACTGAAACGAATAACTTGATGTCGATTCATTAACCATCTTCAATCAATCACTAAAGGATCCATCAAATGTTAACTCATGAGTTTGTCATTGAAAGGACCAGCTTAAATGAATTAGCTGTTCTTAAATAGAACTGCACTGGTTGTGCTTTATAATTTTTCAGCCTCACATATGAATATACAGCATATATTCAGATTCTTTTCTCTATGCCTATTCATTACAAAGTAATATTTGACCTTGTGATCCTTTCACAAACGCCCCCAAATCCCTACTTTTCATCTGCACTGACTCAAACAAGGCGCTTGCGCTGATATTGATGAGTAAATATGGGTTATTGATCTAGAGCAGGACCACTGATACTGAACTGTGTCTTGTGCTATGTTTGTTAATGTGTGTACAGACTGGCTAATCAGGAATCAGGCATTCATACCATGCAGGGTTATTTGTGTTAATGACATCTGTGAACTGTGCCTTTTGCTATCGTGGAGTGTCAGCATTCTGGTCCGACATATATCTGTTCTGTCTCTGCAGCAAACACTGTAGCGGGTAGCGCAAAACTAAGTGGGAGTAAATTATGAGCCGTCTGTGAGGTAATGATGAAGCTATGTGGGGCATTTGACACAATTATAGTTGATATAGAGAAGTGGAGGGCCACTGTTAACAGGTATCAGCAGACAATGATAACACCTTACACACAAATTGCCCCATGACCTCAACATGCTTTGGACCCATCTTGATTGAGATGGCATGCAACAGCTTCAAATAGATTGTTTTGGGATCGTTGGGGCCCTTTTTTCCATTGTGACCATTTTATCTGGACAACAAATGTGCCAACAAATGTGATGGGTTTTACAATAAAGTAGCCACAACATAACATAAAGTGAAAATAAAGTGGTATTTTGGGGTTATGGAAACAATGGTTACCATGGTGAATACACAATACCAACATGAACTCTTAGGCCGTGTGTCCACCAAAGTGTTTTTTAGAACGCCATGAGCGAGGTGCTGAGTGCTCTCCGTTTTTCACAGGTCGCCGAGAGTTGAAGAATGTTCAACTTTGAATTAAACGCAGCGCTCATCACTGTCACTTTTTACCCAGCCAACCAATCATATTGGAGGAGAGGCGGGACAAAAACAACGCGACCAACCGCCACTTCCTGCTTGTACAACGTCAACAGATAACAAGCATAATAGCGGATTATTTAAAATGAGCCAGAGCAAATACTTTACATTGTATTGGCATTTTTATATAGAATCAATACAGAAACAAACAATCTGTGAAATGAGATACTAGGAACACTTCTGCGGATATTCCGTATCATAACAAGCAAAGAGTCTCAACTGAACAAAACGTTGCACTGCCAAAACGCTCGCAAGCGCCCACAGCAGGGCGTTTTCAGCAGAGCGCCTAGTGTTTTCAGCTAGCTAAAAATGCTTTGGTGGACACACAGCCTTAATGAAACATGAAAACTGCTCCTGATGAATAGAATCAATGAACATCATATCTGCATGCAAATCCTTCCCATCCTAACACAGTTGCGTGATTTATTTGTAATGTCTTTATTTCACTAACTAATTGACAATGAAACGTTGCATTCTCGTAGTTTCTCTTGCGCTTTTATATATGAAGTGATATACAGTGTGTGCCACCGCATTTGCGTGTGCAATTGAAGCTTGCATGTTATGAGCACAGTATAGTGGCTGACAGGACAGGAAAGTTTGGTTTTCTGAGGTGAGGGAGACTTTTTATTTTGTAACAATACGTAAATAATGTTAGAATAATGACTGACATATCCACCTTTTTCCTGAGTATACGATGAGTGCCGCCATGAGGAATTCCAATTCCATTTTATGCTAGCCTGGCAAGCTTGGCTTGCAGCACTTAAGTTGAAATACTACCTAAAGTGGCTATATGTGCGCTCTAATCATTTTGAAGACAAAATCCCACAAACTTTATCCCGATTCCGAGCTGCATGTGTTGGATATTAGCATTCATACGTTTCAGTGCAGCTAACTTCGGACAGTTTTGTGTCATCTACGCACTGACAAAAGACGGATATTGTGACCCTGTGGATGGCACTGTGCATTTTCAAATGTTGAACATTACATTACCAGCTCGGAAAATACACTTATTTTACTAGGAACAACGGAGACCGGAAATGTAAAGCATCATTCCAGTACGAGTCGGGCGAGACTTACAGATTCAGAAAAAGGTGGATAGATACTGAAATGGGGCAACACATTTTTCACAGGCACTCCGCGACCCACTCAGAGCGGTCTCACCAGTTAAGAAACACTGTAATACAAAATGCTAAACATAGTAATTTTACTAGCGGACTAATGGCTTTTCTGAGGTAAATGAAACTTTACGTGACATTTGTTTACAAGCTGTTTTATTGACGACTTTCTGTGCTTGAAACAGAGCGATTCAACCAAGTCAAGTCACCTTTATTTATTTATCACTTTTTGCAATACTTCCCAAAATTTCATATCATGATCTTATAACAAACAATCACGATCTGAATTGCGATCTTCCAAATTTTGAGATGTAGCCTACTATCTAGAATATAAACAATTAAACAATCAGTCAAAATAATTGTCAAAATAGTCAGGGGTTATTTCATCTGTTACATGTGCAGTAGCAGCAGAATGTCTTGCATGCTCACAGCAATGTCTGTGAATGTATTGGCAGTAGCAAGTCTCTGTACTTGCTCTGCAGCAGCAGCGTAGCAGATCTATTCCGCCAAGAGTAAATACATTAATATTGCCATATATATTACCGTGTCAACCTCTTATTACAGAGTTTTCATAACTGTAATAAATTAATGATAAAAATAAGTTGGTAATCTAATCCATAATCTAATCAATTTAATCGATAAGACATGTTTTGTTGAAATGTATTTATTTATTGAAATGTAACCTCTTTTACTGTGTCAGTCTTTAGGGTGTGTGCAAGAAATAGTGGGGGAAAGCTGGTGGAAATTCAGGAACAACAAATGGTTCATGGTTTGACATTTGAGCATGTGTGATTTGGCCATGGGTCATGCAATTTTTAGGAATGAAGCACTTGATTTATTGTTCATCAGATCTCAGTGAACTAGAATACAGAGATACAGAGAAAACTGAGATCATACAATTTATCATGTTCCCTGAAATAACAGCCTGCTGATGAGTGAGAGGGAGCAGAGAAATTGCCCAGTTCAGTGCGAAGACATAAAGCTCTTCTCTGTCATGCGGCACAGGATATTAACATACCAGATCTGACTTTTATGATCAGGCTTAACAGGTGATCTCCCTTCATTCCGTAGATATAGCTACTGCACTTGAAGTGTTGTACAACCTTGCTGTACTGTAAAATGAAAAGGAGAATTCTCGAGATAATGGCGATTTTCTTATTTGTGAATCATTTCAAACCCATTTTTCTGTGAACAAAAATAATTTTTGAAGAATATTCACATAGATCTTTTCAATACAATTACACTTTATAGTGTAGCGAATTAGCTCTGAGGGGAAATATTAATAATTATTCCTAACTCATTATGATTATTCAATTATTTGCAATGATTAATTATGAATATTTTAATCAGTTAAATAGATTAACTTGATGTAGCTACATATAACATTACAATCAATCAATCAATCAATCAGTTTCTCCTATTAACGTTCAGTATTGATTATTAATTAATTCTAAGAAAAGGATATTTTTCATGGCCACAGAAAAATAATTATTTCCTTGAATTTATGTAAGCGCTTAGAGCTCATAACAAGATCGATAAGTTAAGGGACAGGGCGTCAGGACCAAACATATATTGTGCACAAACTTTATTAACATAATGTGTGGACAAGACTGAAACTAACATGAAACATACATACACAAAACATACATGACAAGAGGTAAGGTTAAAGTGGATGCAGGGAAAAGGGTCAGAACAGATGGATGAGGTTATGCAAAGAGTCTAAACCTTGGGAAGAACCATCTTTGATAAACTCTTTGTCTGAACAGAGGGAGGGAAGAAGAGAGAAAAGGGTATATGAGCCGTTTCTTTTTAAGCTCACTAAATAAAATTTACTTAAGCACTATTTTTAAAGTCTTCTGAATGGGGATGCTAATTTCAGGGTTTTTTCCTTTAACCGACAACCAAAGCTTGCTAACTGATCATTATCCTCTAACTGACAAGATTGTTAAAGGTGTCATGAACTGGCTTTTTAAAAAAATGTTATACTGTTGTCTGAGGTCTACTTGTGACGTTCGTGTGGTTTTTACATTCAAAAACATCATAATGAATAAGTAATAGGCTATTTTCTGCCATGGTTTTGAGGCTCTCTCAAGGCATGGTCAGGTTTTGATGGGTGTGCCACACTGAAGACTTGGAAGTAAACGCCCATGGCTAGGATTGGATAAGCTTTGCATATTTAATGAGCTTTGGCTCCCACATGTGTACGCGTGAGGCATTGTTTTGAAAGTTTGTGACAAACAGCAACAGGAACAAACACAATTATTTATCTCTCATCCACCTGCAATGAATATGAATGTTATTTTATATTACTTGGCCTGCCCCATCAGTGGATATACGTGCGCACCAAGTACGTTGCAGACAGCATGATCAAAACTTCCGCGATTGTATTTTTCCTTCAAGCATCAAGTCAAGAGACTGAACAACGCACATCAAGAAAGGAATGTTTTTTCACTATTTATGATGATATGTATTGGTAGCCAGTCTGGAAAAACACATAGCCCCGGGATGTTGGGCTTTGCGAGCCCTGTGACAGTGGTAAGTTATGTTTAGAGTTAGACATGTACACAATGTAACATTGTATTTGATCTGTAACAATGCAATACTATCACATATAAAAATTTTTTTACTCACATTAGTGATTAGCTTCATGCATTCATGTAATATCATCCTGTCTGCAAATCCAGTCTCTTATTTACAA
The DNA here is from genome assembly GCA_023566225.1 of Romanogobio albipinnatus. Lineage (NCBI taxonomy): Eukaryota > Metazoa > Chordata > Actinopteri > Cypriniformes > Gobionidae > Romanogobio > Romanogobio albipinnatus. The sequence continues at coordinate 29,168,602 of CM042246.1, read as the reverse complement.
ACGAATCTGGTGAAATGAACATACGTGCAATGTCTTACCCACGTGAGCTGGAACTTAAAGTTTAAAAAATAAAGTTTAACCACTCATTCTTAATATTATAATCTGAAGGAAGCTCATGCAGGGACTGTGTTCTTCCACAACCAGGCACAGCGCAATGTATTACTCTCTTAGGCATGTTTATTGCTCGGTAGCGTGATCAGTTTAGCTCCACGAGTCGGTGGGCGTGGCTACAGAATCAGACGTACATATTTATCTGTAGAGGTGGCTTTTCTGCATCCTATTACATCAGTGGTCGACATATTCTGGAGTCAATAAAAGCTTTTCTTTGACTAACAAGGAAGTTTTCAGCTCTGAAACGTACACGATATTCTTATATCACGATGAACTTTATATATCAAAGGCTCAATGGAAAGTTGATTTCTCAGTTCATCACCCCTTTACATTAGAATGTATAAGTGTCTGTGACCTAATAAAAATTTTTTTTTTCCAATGGTTTAGTTTTACATGCGCAAATAGCAGCATAAACCACAGAATGTGAGAATTCACACATCAACATGGTTGCTTGTCTGGCCTACCGAGAGACAAATTACATTGGAGCTCCTTTTATAATGACCACACACGGTTCCGAGTGACTCGTGAGACCAGAAGAGTGCGCCGTTCAACATAAAAGGCTGTCATATTTATGTCTTAACCTGTGCCATTCAGCCATGGCTAGATCTCATACTCCACATCACCACCTCTTCCTCCTGGTGGTCTACCGTCTAAGTCAGGTAGTCTGCCACAACATTCCTCTTCCCAGGGATGTGCCACACTTGGAATTGGAGGGTTGCAGGGACGGGTACCACTGGGTGACCCTTGCATTGTGGTCCTTGCTGAGGGCCCAGTGGTTCGTTTCCAAGTCTAACTGTCTTCTGACCAAATATTAACAGAAACTTTCTAGGGCCCACTTGTTTTCAAAAGTAAAAAAAAGAAAGAAAATAAATATTCAGTTTGGCAGTATGGCCTTATTTTAGTGACTACGCATAAACTTAAAGGAACACTCCACTTTTTTGGGACTTTATCTTATTCACTGTATCCCCCAGAGTTAGATAAGTCCATACATACCATTCTCATCTCCGTACATCCCATAACTGTCTGACGCACCAACCATTAGCCTAGCTTAGCACAAAGACTGGAGGTATATGGCTCCAACTAGCCTACTGCTCAATAAGTGGCAAAATAACACCAACATTTTCCTATTTACAGGTTGTGATGTGTATAGTCACAGCGTGTACAAATAACAAGGTTACATGAGACACAGCCATATTATAAACGTATACAAACTGGGTCAATATACTCAGAAGGTGCAGCACTGCTCTACTTCTGAGGAGTGCGGAGTGATTTGCACGCAGGACCGGAGAAGCCCCGCTGTTACGTCTGTCAACAAAACCAACGTGACTAGGAAGATGGTAGCGAACGTGACTGTTGCATGGCTGACTTTGAGGAATTGTCCGAGGATTTTTACTTTGTATCAAACCAAAATCCAGAACCATATCGTTTTGAGCCAGGATACACAGACAAGGAGTTACAAACTTTGGAAGCTGATAGACAAGATTACCTCTAGCACCGCTCATTTGTTACTGTGACCGTCAGAGGGCGTTCGTGACAACACAATACTAACATTACAGGGGATACATGGAACACGGGAACAACTGCAATACAGTAGTGACCACCCTATTCATGTAATAGTGTCACTAACGGTACATTATGTATAGCTAATGACACTGTTACAGTAGGCTAGTCATCTAAAAACATAAAGGAAGTTCTTCATTTCATCAGTTTGGCCGCGTTCATTTCATCAGCTTTGCCGTTTGGCCGCGTTCATTTCATCAGCTTTGCTGTTTGGTCGCGTTCATTTCATCAGTTTGGCCGCGTTCATTTCATCAGCTTGGCGCGTTCATTTCATCAGCTTGGCCACGTTCATTTCATCAGCTTGGCCGTGTTCATTTCATCAGCTTGGCCGCGTTCATTTCATCAGTTTGGCCGCATTCATTTCATCAGCTTGGCCGCGTTCGATTCATCAGTTTGGCCGCGTTCATTTCATCAGGTGGAAAGCAAAAAATTCTAATGGGGGTGTTTTCAGAGCACCCCTGTTTCACAGGTAACAGTCTGTCTTCAGAACACCCCCTTGTTTTCACTTATTTTGGATTAGCCCAACCCACTGGAGAAGAGAGACAGATTGAAGCACGCTACTTTGCTGTATAGGCCTATTATTTATTTAATTGTGAGGGCGTTGTCCTAGTCAGTCCTCTTCTACCATGTCAACAAAGACATCGGCAGTGTGGCAGCATTTTTTGCAAGCAACAGTTTGCATATCACAGCTCGACGACAAACATGTCATATCACAAAGACAGTAAACTTGTCTGCATTAGGTTGCCCGGTCTGTTTTGATTTTCACTTTATTTTGTTTCTGCTCTTGATCTGGCTTGTTTAATAAATATTAGGGTTTTATTAAAGTGGACGTGCCTTTTGTGTTTAAGAGTAAAAGCTTTGTTAATAGTCTATTCGTGTCTCAGCCACGAAGCGGAGCTGATCCTATGTTCGAGCTGCACAGAGCGGCTGAAATGAAAGTGTCTGTCAGTTATTATAATACATATGACAAAAACAATTGTCTAAATTATGTTGCATATTCCTCAAAAGTTCTTGTGATGATATCACTAGTTGACAACATTGTAACAATTACTATATTTTTGGAAATCATAAGCTATGATATTGCGCAGGTGCACGTGATGCAACGCTGTCAGAGCCGACAGACTTGTCGTGTCAGACTCATTTCAGTGCAAAATAATCAGGTCAAAAACGGCTTAATATATAGCCTACTAGTTTTTTATGTTTATTTATAATTAATTTAGGCAGACAACAAGGCCACCAAGTATTGCGCACAGTGCGCAGCTAATTAATTTAACGTCATTTTTAGTCGAAAATTTCAGGACTTCAGTCGACCAAGATTTTCTTTGGTTGATTACAGCCCTAGAATACAGAGAAATCAGGCTTCAGCCATAAAAAATGTAACAGAAATAAGCACAAATGTCAGGGCATTTCAAAACTCATTCAGGGCCCAGAAAACACCTCAGACCCCAGAGGGGTAAGGTGAAAGCCTCTGGGTATTGGGTGGCATAGTCGCTGATCACCAAAATGTACTGATTGCCTGTCTTGCTGCACTCAAGTGGTCCCACCATATCCATTGCAATCCTCTGGAATGGCTCTGTGACGACTGCCAATAATTGCAAGGCCAAGGAGCACTGCTCTGGTGAACAACAATGGTTTTCTGGCAAATGCGACATGTCTGATTGTATGTGAGAACATCAGCATACCTAGCATGGCAAAAAAATTGTGTTGTATTGCTGTATGTTTTGTGGTGATCCAGGTGACCTGCCCATGTAACGGAATGACCAATTACTTCAACAATCTGTTGAGAACATTTATGCAACACAAGGCTCTTTACATTGTGCATATAAACCCCTTTGTAATCACAAACTGTTCCATCTTGGTATTGGACATATCACTGTTTCCAGCTTTCTTAAACAAAGGGCTTTAGGACAAGTCTTTGCATTGCAAACAGCATCCTCTGGAAGCTTCCAGTCATGGTTCTCGAGATCTTTAATATTGATCTCAGGGATTGGGGTTCCCAGATATTTTGACATCTGCCACTGTCGGTATGTTTTTCTGGGGCCTTTGGTTCTGCACTGCAGCAAACTTTCATCCAAGTCTTGCAGTGGCCTGTGTCGCTACAGAACATGACAACAAAGTTTCTGTTTTTGGAGTCCTTGCAACGTAAAGGCATATGATTTTGCAACAGATAGCCCTGGTAAGTAATTTCCCAGAATCATGTCGGCAGGTAGTTTGGTAACGATAGCAACTGATAGCAAGTGTTTTTGTTCTGGATTGTCCATAATTACATCAGTACATTGGCTCACCTATCTCCTCCTTTTAAAACCTGTTGCTGGGGTAGAACTGAACAGTTTACTGAGGCGATAAGTCTCCATAGCGGGTACAGTTGTCGCCCGGAACGGCTGTTAATGTGTCTCCAGTGAAATGTTGAACTTCTCGAGGAGAGCCCTGTGTAACTCAGCATACTCATCTGCCTGCTCCTCATCCTTTGCCAGATTTGCCCCCAACGCTTGAGCTGTTAGCAAAGGCACCAGTCTTCAACTCCACTCCTTCATCGGCCATCTCCACATCCGCGCCATCCTCTTGAAATGATCAAGGAAGTTCTCCATGTCATCCGCTGGCTGTAATGTCAGCAGTTGTGGCTCAGATCTGTCAGTCTTTGTGACCATTGCTTGTTGGACTTGTATCATGTAATTGTGATGTAGAAGTTTATGAGCAGCATGTATGTGCAAACCAGCGCCATTCAGCCTCCTTCTCCACAATGACCATAAATGGAGTCGTTTCTGCTGTTATAAGGAAACAACTGAAGTGATCCGCACAGGTGTCTCACATGCACACACGCAACATATCAGTTCTAGAGTTATTAACTTGACATTGTAGCCTGTTCAATATAAAAAAAAAAAAAAGTCAACCAAACATGTATAAAATGCACTGCTCAATTGAAATAGTCTGTAGAACAATCTCTTCAGCCTGACCACTGAACACTGCGGTGTTGTGTCAGGCTCGATTTTGCGCTTGAAGGATGATGTTTAACTTGGATTTTGGAATGTGAGTGAAGTAAAAAGCCTAGTTTACATAATAAATCATTATGAAGCATCAAATTCAACGCAAATATGGACATTTGGATTCATATAGAATGAGATGGGTAGTATATGAGCCCAACGCCAGGTTCTGTTTCAGTTTCGCTTTTAAATGAATTTGTTTTTGGCTTGACATTTATAGATACTTTTATCTTTCATTCTTGTTCTGTTCTGAATACTGTTAAATTAAAAGGATTTGTTGTGAAGTGAGGGGAACTGAAATATCCTATAGCTATTTTTATAGTGTTTAGAATGTTTGTAAACATATCGCTTTATTTATCGGTATTTTACATTTATTTCCGAATGTAATATGCGACTTATCTGTTTGTATTTCTCAAAAACGCAATTTTATACGTGTAGCTATTTTTTAACCATGTGGCAAACTTTTTAAAATGTCTTGAAAAAGTACTTTAAAATTAATCTACTTAAATGTACTTTTTAATTGTTTAACTGATAGTATTAATCATCAAAATTCTTACTGTTGGTTAATGGTTAACAAGTTATTAACCAGATGTAAGGCATTATTCACTGAAAATATTTCCCATTTGCTGACACATGAGGGTGAATAAATGACTAAATGTTTATTTATTTTAAATGAACTATCCTTTTAGAATGAAGCAAATGCTTTTGGGGCCATTTTCCCATCAATTAGATTTAAATGTAACTTGATTTCTTCAAAAGGGATAGTGTTTTATGACCTCATTCCTAACCCTCTGAACCCTGAGCTGGTTTCTGGGCCCTGGAGGTGTTTTGACATGCCCTTACATTTGTGCTTATTTCTGTTACTTGTAACATTTTCATGGCTAAAGTCTGATTACACTGTATTCAGCTCAAACTCTGCTACAATAATATGTGAGCAGCATGTATGTAAAAGTTTGAAGTTGAACAAATTACGTTTATGCATGGTTTGTTCAAAAGAATATGTTTTAAATCACTGAAATATGGCCCATACTGAATATTTTTTCACAATACCTTTGGATCTAGAATTTATCTAGCTAGAATGGATCTAGCTAGAATTTTTGCTTCAAAACGATGTAAACATCACTCTGCTTACTCATTCACATAAAACATTATATTGACTTAAAATTTGTAAGACATGATTTGTGTCAGAGCGTGAATCATGAATATTGATGTGTTTCACATCTGGAAAGACAGACCCTACCCTGATGGCCCTATTAGGTGGGACTGTGAGGGAACTAGAACAAAGAATGTGAAGATATTAAAATAATGTATTTTTATTTATTTGTTTGCATTTATTTACAACACAACATAATCCAAATATACATAATGAAGGACAAAAAGTGGGACAACAATAAGGGGCAATTGTGGTTCTTTAAAAGGGACACTCAAAATATTTGTACTGTGCCACACAGTGTATGTCATTTCAGTGTCTGCAGTTAAGTGTGTGTATAAAACTTTCTCGATATAAACACATTTGTTTTGCTTAACCTATTAATGCAGTTTAATCCTAAAAAGAATTTTAACGTCTTATAAATAAATGTCAATTGTTACACACAAACAATCTAAAGCTTTTGTAGCATTATACACTACCCGTTCAAAAGTTTAGGGTCATTAAGAATTTGTTTAAAAAAATATTCAGCAAGAATGCATTAAATGTGTCAAAAGTGACAGTAAAGACATTTTAATGTTACAAAAGCTTTCTATTTTAGATTATAATTTTTTTTTTCAGAATCCTGAAAAAAATCTACACAACTGTTTTCAACAGTGAATATTATAATCTGTTTGCAATATAATCTACAAATGCATACACGAACAGATGTTCCTGTCACATTTAAAGGTATTTTACTTGCATACACCTAGTTTGCAGAACAAACTAAACCAACAGATTAAACACTAATGTGGTGTCTGCTGTTGCTAAGCTTTTTCATTTTGCTGCACCACAACACATGAGCATCCCGACGGGTGCTTCCAAATAATTTAGGCCCAATATACTGGATTTCCCGGCTAATACGGGACAGCTGGCAACCCTACTTTTATATCATACTGTGTTTTATATTATAGAGCACAAAAATATCCTCATGTCATACGTGTATCTTTATTTAGCATTGAAAGGTTGCCTACCTGTTGCCTACCTGTCTATTAACATGTGTCCGTTGATTTCACACATTTTAGTCTGTCAGATAGCCTACAACAATAACACTAATATAAGTGAGAATAAATGTTTTACCTTAAAAATTCTCATTTTAAAATTGCGTTCTTCTGAGGTAAATCCAAGGTAAACTCAGTGTATTCGAACACAATGAAACTCAGAGGAATGATGAAGCTGATTTTTTGTTTTGAGGTGATGGGGGGTGTTTACAGGTTTGTGTTCCTTAACATGGACGATTAGCATATGAATAGCTTTGCGTAGAAGTGTGGTCACATTAACGATATGCAACCGCTCGAGAAAGTGGACCTCTCATTGCTTTCATATGGATTACATAAACAGAATATTTGTTATTGATATAAATTACTTAATTTCAAAGTAGACGTTTCAGAGTAGACTTCAATGAGAGACAGACTGGAGAACACGCATCCTGTTTGTTTTCTTTATTTAGCGAAAAGCACAACATTTTGTTTTTATTATGAGCGTACACCAATAAAAGTAGACACTTCAAGCTCTGTAAAGACATATATTTCATGTCTGTAAGGCCAGAAATGACATTTGCCGGGGGTTAATGTGCTGGATGAGTCTGTCTGCAATGGCCATCTTTGCTTTAAAGGAATCCTCTGATCTGTTCAAAGGATTTCTGCTTAAGTTCTTATGCTTATTTGTGGTTAAACATTGATCTGATTAGATTTCGTTTGCAGTATGTTCTGTCACAGCCCATGCTGCTCTTAAATTTGGTTATCACACATCACTGACAGAAGTCAGATAGAGAAGTCTGTGATGACTAGTAGGGTGCTAATTTGAATCACTTTGCTGGTGTAGATAAATGGTTATGTTGTTTTTATAATCTTTAAAAAAATATTGCATCTTGCTGCTAAGCCTAAAAATGTTTAGCAGTTTCCCCAAAAACAAAAAAACTGAATTATTCATCCTTGAGAGAAATGTCACTTAAATAATTGGATTGTGGGTTCAAGTGCTTGGATTTAAATCAAAAAGTGCCTGGGGTGTGTTTGCTTTTGCCAGAATTCCATGCTCAGTAATCAACAGCAGACCTGATGTCCGTCGCTCTGCCGCAAGTTTATTTCAGCCCAGACTCCCCCCTCCAGTCAGCATTTTCTTGGCAAGGCCAGTGTTACACCGTAGGCACCAAGCAAGCTCTGGAAAACACTGGATAAGAAAATTTTATTGAATTAACCTTCCACCTCTATTGGTGGGTCCTGCTTAATTAATCTGTGATGGACTGGTTGCTTGCCTGTTATGCCCTTTTACGAAGTCTTCATTTTGTTTTTGGGGTGTACTAGAATATGATTTTTAATGCTTGATTGTTTAAAAAAACACTATTTTTCATGTTTTATATTATTACAGCACCTGTCTCCCCAGTCTTGCTCGAATGTGCCATTTCGATGAAACCCCTCCTTCCGAAATTCGAAATTTGTCCAGTGTGTTGTGATTGGCACCGTTTTGACTAAGAGCATGTTTTGTATATATGTTTTGTAATATTAACCCATTTAATCCCACCGGTCACAATAGTGACAGTAAAAAAATGTTTCATTTCTAAGGCTATAAAAATGTTACTGAATGATCTATCAATGCATTTCCAGCAGATATTGAAATAATAAAGGGTCTCAATGAAATATGTGCAGTGTCGCATGTTTACTGTAAATTGTCACATGACCAGAGCTGTTTACTTCCTGTTTGCGCCAAGAGTCAAGTACCCGTACCCTCTTCCTCCACAGCCAGGACTTTGTAATGTGTGCAGAATTTGGTTTTGCATTGTCTTGTTGAAATATGCATGGACGTCCCTGGAAAAGATGTCTTCTTGAAGGCAGCATATTATGCTCCAAAATCTCTATGTACTTTTCAGCATTAATGGTGCCTTCACAGAAGTGCAAGTTACCTTTGCCAAGGGCACTGACACAACCCCATACCATGACAGACCCTGACTTTTGGACTTGTTGCTGGTAACAGTCTGGATGATACTTTTCTTCTTTGGTACGGAGCACATGGCGTCCATTCCTCCCAAAAAAATACCTGAAATACTGATTCATCTGACCACAGTACACGTTTCCACTGTGTGATGGTCCATCCCAGATGCCTCCGAGCCCAGAGAAGTCGACGGCGCTTCTGAACACCGTTAACATAGGGCTTCCTTTTGGCACAGTACAGTTTTAACTGGCATTTGTGGATGTAACTACGTATTGTGGTACTTGACAAAGGTTTGCCAAAGTAGTCCTGAGCCCATGTGGTGATATCGCTTATAGATGAATGACGATTCTTGATGCAGTGCCGCCTGAGGGATCGGAGATCACGGTTGTTCAGCTTAGGCTTGCGCCCTTGTCCTTTACGCACTGAAATTCCTCCAGATTCCTTGAATCTTTTAATTATGTTATGCACTGTTGAATGTGAAATATCCAAATCTCTTCCTATCTTTCTTTGAGGAACATTGTTTTTAAACATTTCAATAATTTTCTCACGTATTTGTTGGCAAACTGGCGATCCTCGGCCCATCTTTGCTCCTAAAGGATTAGACCTTTCTTGGATGCTGCTTTTGTACCAATCATAATTACAATCACCTGTTGACATCACCTGTTTCAAATCACATCATTATTTAACCATTTTACCTCATTACTAGCCCTAAATTGCTCCTGTCCCAACTTTTTTTTAAATGTGTTGCAGGTCTGAATGACAGGAAAGGATGCATATTTACAAATGACATGAAGTTGACCAGACAAAACATGAAATAGTTTGTGTTCATATTGTCTGCAATGAAATACAAGTCAAAGTAAATTTAGAAATCACTTCTTTTTTTTCTTTTTTTTTTTGCGTTTTCCATACTGTCCCAAATTTTTCTGATTTGGGGTTGTAAATCAATGCAATGGTTGATTCAACAAAGTATCCCATCGGTCACAATTGTGACCGATCATAAAACACACTTTTTCACACACTTTTCCATGAAAATGTAAAAAAATGATGATTGATTGTTTCAAAGGGATACTAATGACACATGATTTGGATATTTTTGTGTCTGGGAAAAATTTGGGATTAAATGGGTTAAGGATGCCGTCAATTTAAAACCAACCTGATTCAGACTTAACCCCCCCCCCCCCCCCCCCTGTTATTGGCAACACATTATTAGCTGTTTGATAACGCAGTCAAGCCAAAGGCTAATCATATTAAAGGTCACGTTCTTCGCGATCCCACTGTTCAAACTTTAGTTAGTGTGTAATGTTGCTATTAGAACATAAATAATACCTGTAAAATTATAAAGCTCAAAGTTCAATGCCAAGCGAGATATTTTATTTAACAGAAGTTCCCTTTCAAAGCCTACAGCGAACGGCCAGCTTGGACTACATCCTTGGAACTTCCTTCTTTAATTACGTCAGTAGAACAGTAGAACAGACTAACCTCCGCCCACAAGAATACGCGAAAAAGAGGGTGTGGTCTTGTTGCTGTCCCACGTGGAGAAGAGGAAGTGTTGCGTGGAGAAAAGGAAGCGTTGCGTTTCAGTATGTTTGTCGCCATGTCGTCGAGACGCTGTTATTTTCATCCCGGAGTCAAATCACCTTTGTTTGGCTTTCCCAGGGACGCTGTAGAGATCATTGAGCGCATACATCTCCCCGTTAAGAGGCGTGACCTTTCCGTGCAAGTTACGTGCGCTGCTGTCGAATCACAACACAGGAACCGTGCCACGTGCGCTAAGCTGCGGTCAAATCACAACACGGGAAACGCTGGCACAATCAGAACTCGTTACGTATTTCTGAAGGAGGGACTTCATAGAACAAGGAACTCATCAGCTGTTTTTAGGACAGTGAAAACAGCGGTGTACAGATAAGTAAATTGTGTGAAAAATACTGTTTTTTACACGCGAAACATGAACACATGTTATATTGCACACTGTAAACACAATCAAAGCTTCAAAAAAACACGAAGAACGGGACCTTTAATTACCGTTATGTGTCCAACGCGTTGTAAAGAGTGATACTATCATGCAGCGTTTACTACTACAGTTAAGTTGACCAAGTGGATCTCTGTCTGAGCTGGTGTGAGTGGAGGCAGGGCTAATTTGCATATCCGCATATACTTAATGAAGCATGGGTGTAGAGTTAAATTCCAACTATTTTAAGGCATGAAGCCTTTACATCGTAGCAACAACATTATCTATATTTGGAACTGTTAATAGAAAATGCAACTAGAAATAATAAGACATACTTAGAAGTTGTGATCCACAAACAACAGATTGTCCCGACAGTGGGAACTGCTCCGTTTCAGGAGAAGCTTTTGTGCATAGCCTGCATTGTACTCTTAAGCCCTGTTTGCACCGAAATTACCCGAAACAATTTGTCCCAGGAAAATTTTTCCCAGGAACTCTTTTTTTCTCCAGACCTGCTGCTGTCTGCGCTTCCATCGCGGTCTAAAGTACCGCGAAGATTAGTCTGGTGACGTAGGACTGCGCATGACTTTCCAGAGCCCACTGGATTTCGTCCTCCGCAAATAAATTTAATAAAGACTTAACCTCGTTGTCTGTCCATCAGTAAAAAAATTTTAAACTCCATTGTGGATACAAATAGCAAACAACTCTTAATGCACGCACTGCAACAGACTTTTTAGGTTGAAATAAAATGCTACTTGAGCTCAACCATTCAGAATGTTCAGCGCCCAAGTCCCACCCCTGAAAGTTCCTGAACTTTGAAAAAGTACTACCTCGCAAGCAGGGCCATTTTGAGGGGGAAATCTTTACCCGGAACTTTATTTAGACCCCGGTCCCTGTGGTTTAAACACACCGAGTACCACGCCAAAATCCCTAGTTCCTGGGGAAAGTTCCCGTGGTGGAAACGTGGCTTTAGTTTCTGGAAGCTTTTCTCCGTAAAATGTGCAGTACACAGATAAACGTTGGGGTTATAATGTTCAGGAACAGTTTTTAAAATAAATGAACCACTCTAGTTCATTGTTCACTCATGTTCTAGTTCGTCAGCCCTTAGGAAGGTCAAATAAATGAGTTTTGGAAATGTGGTGGACAAAACAGTCTCTTTGACACAGTGACAGCACTGTCTTCTCTTATGCAGCTCAACCAGGCCTAGTCCCCCTTTTGTTGCGTATTCCGTGGGCGGCGATTATTTAAATGAGTAACATTGAGACTTTATAATCCATAAAAAAACTGAGCTAGAAATACTGAGCCCTGTAGCTTGTATGTTCTGTGGGTTCAAACTGTGCCACTTTGGCTAGTGGTTTTCCACAATTACTAGCCACTCAGCATTTTCACTGGCCACAATTTTGACATTGATACCATGGGGAAAACTGCCATGTAGATGTTTTTAATACTCTCTCATAATTTGGCAGCTGGTATATTAGGCTGCTGTCACTTTAAGACTGAATGCATAGATCTATTATACTGTTACACATGTTTTCTTTCTCAACTGTTTACGTTTACATAAATCATAACTGACTGCATTTACATGAATATTCGCCAAGACCGGCATTTTGACAATTTGTGTGTATTAGGCTGTTTAAGCGCAATAAGTAGCGAATAACTCAATTCAGTAGTGAGAGGCGGCTTTGTGTGTGCACTTTGGGAATGAGTAAAATTATGCACAAAATAGGCCTAGTAAAATAATTTAAGCCCTGTAGCACCAACAATATTCATCTGGAGCAAATGAAACGAGTGAGTGAGGGGAGGCGGGTTTGTGTGTCAACTCGCTATCAGAGAGGGTGAGAGCGCAGCTGGTATCCTGTATCTATTCTGCGGAAAATGAGTTTCGGAAGCGTTTCAGAATCGAAAAAGTAGATTGAAATTTTTTATAAAAAAAAAAAATTATATATAAAATTCAACCCGCCAAAGTGGCTAGTAGGAGTGACTACGGTACATGCCACATTTGACGGGTTGACAGGTGTTAAAGGTCCCGTTCTTCGTGATCCCACTGTTCAAACTTTAGTTAGTGTGTAATGTTGCTGTTAGAGCATAAATAATACCTGTAAAATTATAAAGCTCAAAGTTCATTGCCAAGAGAGATATTTTATTTAACAGAAGTTCCCTTTCAAAGCCTACAGCGAACGGCCGGTTTGGACTACATCCTGGTACTTCCTTCATTAATTACGTCAGTCAGTAGAACAGTAGAACAGACTAACCTCCGCCCACAAAAATACGCGAAAAAGGGGGCGTGGTCTTGTTGCTGTCACACGTGGAGAAGAGGACGGTCGTGTGGAGAAAAGGAAGTGGTGCTTTTGAGTGTGTTTGTCGCCATGTCGTCGAGACGCTGTTATTTTCATCCCGGAGTCAAATCACCTTTGTTTGGCTTTCCCAGGGACGCTGTAGAGATCATTAAGCGCATATATCTCCCGTTAAGAGGCGTGACCTTTCCATGCAAGTTACGTGCGCTAAGCTGCTGTCAAATCACAACACGGGAACCGTGCCATGTGAACTAAGCTGCTGTCAAATCACAACACGGGAACCGCTGGCACAATCAGAACTCGTCACGTATTTCTGAAGGAGGGACTTCATAGAACAAGGAAGTCATCAGCCGTTTTTAGGAGAGTAAAAACAGCGGTGTACAGATAAGTAAATTGTGTGAAAAATACTGTGTTTTTTTACACGCGAAACATGAACACATGTTATATTGCACACTGTAAACACAATCAAAGCTTCAAAAAAACACGAAGAACGGGACCTTTAATGTCAAGCCCTGCTTGTATGGCTACATGTTTATTAGTTTGGCTGTTCTGCTCAGTGACATACAAAATAATTCTAAAAACAGCAGGAAATATCGTTTCAGCATCGACATTGCGATGTGCGTATCCACATTAGTCACAGGATAGTCGCAGAATGTGCGATGTCAAGTAGGGATTGTAGTTAGTCTGTAATCTGTAGACCAGGCTCCATGGAGAATCCATCAGAATGCATGTGATTCATGGATTAATTGCAAAGTTTGACCATCATAGAGTAAAGGTTTATCATTTGCACGTGTTTTTAGTCCTGTCATTGTAAACATTAAAGTGTTTAAAGCATTCAAGAGCAAGAAGACGTGAAAGAGAACTCTATTAGTTTTCTGTGCGCATAGAGTGCCAACTAAGTGCCGCCTCATTGATAAACCTCAAAATCTGTGAATGTAAAGAATTGAAAGAAAACAGATATGTATAATTATATAAGAAACGTGTATTAGTTCTTAAAGTGACAACGGCCTAATATATCTGCTGCCGCCTGGCATTTTAATGTTAATCAAAATACAAAGATAATCACTTTTATAGCTTTAACAAAGATCAATTATATTTAAATTTGTACAGTGAAGACTATGCAGTTTTATTTTACATTTTATTTTCTATGCTGATGCATTCCCCTACAAAATCACCCAATCATTCTAGAATTAATAATTCCTTCCAAATAGAGCTTTTTGTCAATTGATGAAAAACCAGCATGATAAACAATCATGATAAGATTGTGATTTTTGCCATATCACCCACTTCTACTCTAAGCTGACAGTGTGAACGTGAATTAGAGAGGCAGTGGCAAATGAGCTCCTTGGCTGGACAGAAGGATGATGTCGCTGTCCTCTTTGGCCCAGAGTGAGTGCATTACTGTTGGAGAGACAGATGTGCTTTCTGCAGGGCAGCTCATCAACATGAAGGAGCGCAGTGCAGAGAACTTCCCGTCAGTGACCTCTGCAATCCATCGCTCTCACCCAGCCTGTGCCCTGCTTAAATGGACCATAGATCTGTGCTCGGGGTTACGGAGGAATCTCTCTGATTGCCGCCATACCCCAGAGAGGACTAATTGAGCCCTTGCTGCTGGACATTTAATATGCTTAACAAGCTGAGGTGAGGCTCTCTGATGAATGCGTGCAAGCGCTTTCGTTAACGACACTTGTTCTGAAGTAATGAGCAGGGTTAGTTTTGACGTAACCCCTACAGGTAAGTTAGAGAGATGATTGCCGGATGAGTGTGTGCATGGCACGTTCGTGTCCATCTGCAAGTGTGTTTGTGTCTGCCTTGCGAGACACATGCTGGTAGATCAAGAGAATGGGTAATCTGACAGATAAGTGGGGCTCCTTTGGACATGGTGCCGGGAATCGGTATTATCTATCTGAAGTGCATTTGCTGCGAACGGCCACATCATTTGTTCCATCTGGATTAGATCTCCCTTTTAAGAGCCTTTAAGAATATAAAATGGTGTCTGTTTAGCCTCTTTACAAAAATGGTGTAACTTTTAACGGTGGGTATACTGTATTTATGTGTCTATTTTCTCAATATGTTTAGGGACGTTAAACCACTTTAGCTTTTTAGCTATTAACGGGGTGGTAGAGAGAGTCGTTACTCCATTTTAGGCCCAACATTTAATGCTTATGTATTAATATGACTAATAACAATTATTATTATGATTGCTATTATTGCTAAATAAAAATATTAAAGAAAATAAATATTGCAATAACATTTTCATTATTAAAACATAAAAATTGAGTTATTTAAGAAGAAATATAACAATAAGAAAATTATATTTTTATTTTATTTTACAGAACTTAAAATCTGCAGGGTTACCGGTTTACATGCAGACAGCTTATGACTATGAATCATTAAAAAAAGGTCTAAGGATTTATTATAAAATATTATATTATTATACAAATCTGTGACAATAATTTCTTATTTTTTTGTCAGGAGGTATGCAAAGTCAAAAACGAGTCCATGCCTCTTATGCATACCCTGAGGGAAAAATACCCTCCTGTATTTCTTCTTTTCTTTCTTCCCACCGGGAAGACCCCCGAAGGAGTTCGGTTAGTGTCATGCTTTCTTTCCTGCAAGATGGGCTGGAGCGAAGGATGTCTCCCTCCACCCTCAAAGTGTATGTCGCAGCAATAGCGGCGTATCACGATGCAGTCGAAGGTAAGTCCTTGGGGAAGCACAACCTAATCGTCAGGTTTCTCAGAGGTGCGAGGAGGCTAAATCCTCCTCGTCCAAACTCGTTACCCTCTTGGGACTTGGCTCTAGTGCTCAGAGCACTTCGGAGCCCTCCCTTTGAGCCTTTGCAGTCTGTGGAGCTTAAAATCCTGTCAATGAAGACAGTGCTTCTGACGGCATTGGCCTCCATCAAGAGGGTAGGGGACCTGCATGCACTTTCGGTCAACGAAACTTGCCTAGAATTTGGGCCGGACAACTCTCACGTTGTCCTGAGACTCCAGCCTGGATACGTGCCCAAGGGTCCTACCACTCCCTTCCGGGACCAGGTCGTGAACCTGCAAGCGCTGCCTTCGGAGGAGGCAGACCCAGCCCTGGCTTTATGTCCTGTCCACGCTCTTCGCACTTACGTTGACCGGACTCAAAGCTTTCGGACCTCAGAGCAACTCTTCGTCTGTTACGGAGGCCAGCAGAAGGGAAAGGCTGTCTCCAAGCAGAGGTTAGCCCACTGGATAGTGGATGATATCGTCTTGGCTTACCAGTCCCAAGACGTGCCTTGCCCGTTCGGGTTGCGAGCACACTCAACAAGGAGTGTTGCTTCCTCTTGGGCGCTGACTCAAGGCGCCTCGCTGACAGATATATGTAGAGCTGCGGGCCGGGCGACACCTAACACGTTCGCTAGATTCTATAGCCGTGTAGAGCCGGTATCTTCCTGCATCCTCGCCCCCAGGGGCCAGTAGTGTTAAGTGCCCGTTCTAAGTGTCAGCTTGCAACGCCACTCCCGCCCTCTGGGCCGGATACGTGCGTCTATTGTCTCCAGTTGTGTTCCCCGGAAACGGCTAACCCTGTCGAGCTCAGACGTTGCGGCTGTCTGACGCCAGGCCTGCACCCGTATGCTTGTGGAACGTGTGTGTAGGCTGGGTTCCATATGTAGCGGTTCCCTCACGGCAACCCCATATGTGTATTCTTTCACAATACCTGCTACCCTACTTGGCTAGCCCTGTGTCTTTCCCTTGACAGAGCCCGCTCTGTCGTCTCTGGGCGTGTTCTTTCCCCCCTTGAGCCAGGCTGGAACCACCCCAGAGACTGCCATATGTTGTACTACCCTGCCAGGTTAGTCCTTATGTGTATTCCGCCACCAATCCTTCCACTGAAGGACGTGGCTCCGCAGTGTACCATCTCCCGAGACGGGCACGCTTCCCAACGTTATCCAATAGTCACACTTGGGGAGTCTTGCAGAAACAGCAGTGACTGACCTCCCTGCTTGGAGCCCTGACTTTCGTACCATCTAAGATGGTCCAGTGCACTCAAGCAGGACGCTGGAAGGGCCAGCACCCTGGCGTTTTGGTAGGGATCCCAATTCGTCGGTCAGTTCCGATGTACGTCGAACGTGACCGACTGAAAGGAAACATCTCGGTTACGTATGTAACCCTCGTTCCCTGAAGGAGGGAATGGAGACGTACGTCCTGTCGCCAGGTGCTGCGCTTCCGCTAGGGGGCCGAGTCACTAGTTCGGCTCCTCAGCAGAAAAAAGCAATGATCTAGCATTCCACTTCCTTATTTATACCCGCAACGTGGGGCGGAGCGTGGAATGCGTGGTTCACATGCCAATCTCCATTGGCTCGTTTTTAACACACTCGAAGTAGATTGGTCTCTGAGATCAGATCCCAATTCGTCGGTCAGTTCCGACGTACGTCTCCGTTCCCTCCTTCAGGGAACGAGGGTTACAAACGTAACCGAGACGATTTTTATATACTATATATATTTCTTTAGAGAGATATTATTTTTCCTTTTTTTTTCAGTAGCTGAATAAAATGAAGATGGAATCGCTTTAAGCATGAAGACAATAAACACACGACTGTGTCAATATATGGTGTATTCTTCAAGCCTTCTCGGGTATTTTATAATAAAAAAGTATATTTATAATGCAATGCTAATCAACAGCCTTTATCACTGTATATATTGTCTGCTTCATTGTATGATAAGAAGGAAATTTCAAACACTCTACTGACGATATGAAGTAAGTTAAAACATTGTTATTAAACATCTTTTGTTGGACAACAGGTTTACACTTCGCATTACAAAAAAGATGTTTGATGCATGTTACTTTTTCAAATGCATTTTATAAGCGACTCAGATGGAGCTCCATTTGCTACTGATCACAGAGCCTCTCTCCACTAACACGCTGTGCATATATTTATTTAAAGCTGCAGTCCGTAAGGTTTGCCTTTGTGTTGCCATCTCAGTTTGAAACCTGCAATTGTAGTTATTTGTGGTGTTATCATCTGTATGTGAGTTGTGCATCGGCGCGGCTCCTTAGTGCGGATTAATCTATTGTTTTGAGGAGTATGTGCTGCTTTGCTGTCACACCGCACAGATGTGAATACTTTTGGGAACAAAACATTACAATAAATCAGCTAGGGCTCAAATTATCTTGATAAAAAAAATGTCATATCAGTCGATGTCGATAATTATCCCAATAAATGTCAAATATTTATTTCTTTCAAATTTAAAGGCAGATTTTTGCTCTTAAGTGAAAGTTGTAGAAACCAGACTGTTAATTGTGTTGAACATGACAAACACTTCACGTTTTTGAATTCCTTACACTTTTCCAGTCATTTTTCCTTAACAAAATAAATATCTTAATAGAAACAAATAATGTCTTATTTTCTGCATGTGTTAACGGGTGATATTGTTTCTAGTCATGAAACAAGTTTGCGTTGCCTGTCTTTGGCATATTTCTTCTACTTTTTTGCAATAAAAATATTACATGGTTTGTTTTAGAAATGCACATTTGTCAGCGAGTTGACAGTAGTAGTAGTAGCTCGAGTTAGGAGGATGCAGATGTAAATTTATGTTCATTAACAAAAAAATTTGTAACAACCTCATTTTTTATACGGTCAAATTTTTATATTCAGAGTTTTATTAAAATTAACCATTGATCTTCCTTAGTATCATACATTTAGATCATGATGACCACAGTTAAAACTATGCATATAGCTCTTCACTACCATGGTAAAATGTATCTTTATGGTTTCTATGTTATTTGTATGAAAAACAGTAGCCTAAAACATTTAGTATAAATGCACAAATTCTATAGCTAAATAAAAATACTGTAATAATATTCCATTACTCCTTTAATACATTTAATACTTCTCTACATTAATAATATAATACAATTCTATATGAATATTCCACATTTCTGCCACAGTACCATGGTGCAGTTACTGTCACAACAGTAGATCGTAGATTTGTAGATCGAAAATCCTCCTGATTGTATCATTGCACACAGTGTTTCTAGTGTTTGTTAGCGCTGTTTTGTCTGACTTTAAAGTAGTTTAAATCACAGAGAAATTGTGTTTTTTGCTGAATTCACACTCTTCTCACTGGATCTCACAGCGCTGTTTAGTGTCGCGTGACCGAGGACCGAGTTTGGACTTTGACCCGAGCGGATAAATAGTCTGTGTGGCGCTGTTCAAATGAGTAACTGAATTTGTGCTATCTTTTATCGACAATTTCGTCATCTTTTGATGATAACGCAAGGTTAGTTTCACTTTCAATTTAACGTTCGCCGCCACTTCCACAAATTTTTTCCTTCCTGCGTCGATTTTTCTTTGCCAGTAGAGCGTGCGCTTTGACGTGTAAGCTAATAGCTGCATGCTGACTGGCTGTTGTTGCGTTTATTTCTGCTGTATGATTGGTTGTTACATTAATCCATATTGATTAAAAATATCCAGTATTTATCATCGTCATTGATATGTATTTTATCTCGATTCGAAATTATATTGTTTATCGGCCCAGCCCTACCAATGGTGATTAAATCTAACGATTGCTCGTATAATATCAAACCATGCAAATTAGGGCTGCAATGAACGATTATTTTGATAGTTGATTAGTTGACCGATTATTTTTTCCATTAATCGATTAATCAGGTACACTTTTTTTTGCTGACGAAACACACTATTCCACATCCTGCCCAATGCTGTCCTTCAAACAAACGTGTCAGCTGAGTGCTATGAAAACATACATAGTGAATATACCTTACAAAAATTAACCATGGTTTTACAAAAAAACCCCCCAAAAAACAGGGTTATTGTAATTATTCCATGGTAGCCACAAATTAACCATAGTTTTGCTTCAAATCCATATGATGGTATTTGTGTGATTTATACAAATGGTAATCAATACGCCAAAAAAACATGGTTTTAGTATCCAATAGAACCACTGTTCTCTATATAGATCAGTGAATATAACCTGTAAAATTAACATTTTGCGCTGAGGACACACACGCATCTGTCATAACAGGGTATATTCAATGCTAATGCATTAGATTGAAGCTTAAAATAAAGTATTCTTATGTTTTAGGCGCTTGGATCACGTACCTTTCCCACCACATGTCCCTCTGTTTACACTCCACTATTTTTAGATGCATTTTGCCCATAGAAATGTGTTATTCACTGCTGTAATTTGGTGTAACTGGTGGAAGTTGGTGGCAGACCCGACTAATCGATAATGATAATCGTTGTCAATGATTTTCATTATAGATTATAGCGACTAGTGGTTGCAGCCCTAGTGCAAATTATTACTATTGTTATGCTTTGTTCTCAAATTGTTAATCTCTCTCAAATTGTTACTCTTTCTTTATGTATACAGATGTGATGTAATGACGCAAAGACATGCTTGAATTTCCCGCGGAAATCCACCTTACCACTCAAATTATAACGCATTATTACAAGCTTACCGGCTTGTTGTGTACTTGCTCAAATTGATTTTGGATAATTTTGTAACCAAAATAACCTGCAGCTTTAATTAAAAATCTAGCAAAATAGCAGCCATTGCGATTTCATAATCGCACTAAGCCAAATCGCAATTTTGTTTTAGTTTCGATTAATCGTGCAGCCCTACCATCCTCCAAAATACAAAGCCTAATTGGATACTTCACACACACTTTCACCTCCTTGATAGTAATTGCCACCCAGCTCAGTTGGGCTCATGGTGGCTGAACATGCACAGAACAGATGGGCCCTTAAGCACGGCTCCTCAGCAATTCTCATATCAGGCATTTGGAAATTACCTATTCACCAGTCCAACAGAGGCCTGGTTAAATAGGGGCTCTGGAGCTGCACTCCATTGGTGTACTAGGTTTTGTTTTCCCACAAGCTGGCCTGCATTCACTGGGCCAGTGCCTAGATTATATCAGTATGGCAATAGTCCATGAAAAGAGGCCCGGAATATGACACAGGCTCCTACTGAATGATCCTTGATGCTCCTAATTCGCAGAACGGCGACGGATCCGAGAGAAAGGCACGTAGGAGTTGACGTTCAACAGCTGAGATTTATTATGACATGCCTCTTGCTCACTATTCAACTTCGCTGTACAGATTTATTTGGTGACAAGATGAGCGTAAAGGTTCAATCTGATTTCAATCACAGTTCCTTGCCGTTATTGGAAACGAAAGTGATTGTTCTCTTCCGCCCTTGTAGAGTTTCATCGAAGGCGCTGTATTGCTGTAAATTTAATGAATCTCTAATTGTTCAGTTGAACGACTTGGCATGCCAGCCTTGTTCGTCTAGATGATGCATTCTTACTGATTCTGACAGGTCATCAACATGAAGCTTCAGGCATTGTGACCCTATTATGCAGTGGGTGTATTCATGTCAGGCCAAAAGAGAAAGAGAATGAAGGAGAGCATCTGTGTCAGCTGTATTAAATCTAGAAGCGACCCGGCAATTGAAGCCATTAAACCGCAACCTACGGCAGCACCCAGTCAGCCTAAATCATGTTCTTTACGATCTATTTATTGCCGCCACGACACCAAATTGGATCGCTTTCTTTATAATTGCTGCAACTGAGGAAAACACAAGGAATTAAGCACCATTCTCGAGCTGTTGTTCAATTTACAATCAATAGGCTTATTTAAACTTGCCACTAGTTTACAACTCCTGTTGTTTCAGACGCTTTTGAATTGCTTTTATGTTGTGACAGGGTGACAGTCTCATCTCGCATTGACCCATTGATGCTGGAAGTTTATGTCCAGCGTATAAATATGCCCATAATGGAGCACAGATGGCCTCATGTGGACCGAAGTTACCTCGTGAGAGCTACGCTAAAGGTGAATGAGATCTTCAGAGGGTGGCAATCTAGATTCCCTGCTAAAGATGTCAGGTTTGGTTGTTGTTGTTGTTTTTTTTGCTTATTTCTGTTGGCAGTGTCGGAGGTGGGATATGGATATAGAATACCAAATGTCCGCTGCACAGTGTGTAAGGTGGAAAAACATCTGTGTATGATGGAACTCCTGGCGTGAGGGAAATGAAAGTTTGGGTAATGTAGTTATCTTCTGACAACATGCTTTGTCAGTCAGTGTTCACTGCCATGAGCAACAGAGGTGGTCCGAACTCATGGAGCAGGTGGGCCGAGAGTTATATGACTCAAAGTAACGAGGAACAATGCCATACGTTAAGATTAGGTCCTCACTTGTCTGTCAAATCTTTGTTTCTTGCTTTATTTCCACAGGCACGCATCAGGAGGTGGGTGGAGAATGATATCTTATTTGCTTCCTGACAATGGTGTGCTGAAAGAAAAATGAAAAGGATGACAATAATGTTTGTGTGGAAGACGACCCCCTCCTGTAGACCTGTCCACCTCATGCTGCTCCTTGAACCATTCAGACCTGCCAATTTAGAGAAGAAAATTGCCAAAAGTGCTCACAAATGAAAGGGTGTCCAAATAAAAAAAACTAGTGCATGGGGTGTGATTTGTGGAAGGATGGGTAGATGTAGGTCATTTTTAGGGGAGACAACTGTGGCAGCATAGCAGATAGCTTCATTTGTAAAAGTAAAGCACTCCATGAGGAGCTGATAAAATGTGGCAATATGCAGGAAGGTGGGTAGAACAATGAAGAGATTACGGGATACCTGAGTGAAACAAATGCTGTCTGTGATATGTGATTGTATAACAGAACAGTGGGACTCATGTACAGATAAAACTCTCTCCTGAGACTGTGGTTAAAAGGGAATGGATGCAGTGATTGGTGTGTCCATCTTTGGTACATTTGTTGTTCTTAAACCCCTATTAAAGTCCCCTGACATATGCCAGCTACAACGATATGAAACGGAGCCAAATGATTTGAAAAGTATTATAAATAGAAAGAATATCATGACTTTGTGTCAACGACTAACTTTTTTGACAATACCTAAATAAAAATTTTCTGTAATACTCTCCAAGTCCATATATAAAAATTGTCAAACTATCAAAGATGTTAACTTGCCCTGCCAACATTTTATATAAAATACTGACTAGCTTGTTAATTTGCTGTAAAATTAGTATGTTGTTCCTCGATTACAAACATTTGCTAGGAAACAATATACAACATGTCTGGTATATTTTTATATCTCAATTGATTATATAAGAATTGAAAGCTTCTGTATTATAACTGCATTTCCCTTTCGTTCAGTCACTACGACGTACGTTAGTGACTAACGAATGGGGGTTTCGCTTAGAAGCCTATCATCTTCGAGAATTCAACAGCGCCCAATGGCAGTGCCAATGCCATGGGCATGCGGAATTTGCATGCGTAACTCCGCCCCACCCTGTGGGTATATAAGGAAGTATGCTGGCAACATCGCATTATGTTTCTGCTTTGGAGCCAAGAGCATCTCTTCACACCTACAAGCCTGAATTCTGAAGTCCTCTCTTCAGTCTTCGAGACGAGCGGTTCTCCAGGGTGTTGGTGTGACGGCACATTCCAGCGATCTCGCATTGCCTGCCTGCTGATCTGTGCAGTGATCTGCAACAGCTGTGTGTGTTATTACTGGGCGCTTTGGCACTCTGCAGAGCTTTCCTCTCACAAAAAGAGCTTGCGCGTGGCACGTCTTTTTCAAGACGGTTCGCCCGTGCACTTCCGGGTGCGATCGATCTCCGTTGCTGTCTATGGGCACATTCACTGCTCGACGTGTTTGGGCTTCAGCACGTTCGGGCAGTGATTGTGGATGTGTCATGTTCCCACTGCGGGAACGTAACCATCGCGATGTCGCGGTCGAGACTCAGTGATCTCTGCAAGGAGAGAGAGTCCCCTCTGCCACACCCCAATCTACCGTCTCTGAGAGAGGTGGTACTTTGGCTGGTGGCCAGGGTGACCTGAGGGCGGTGCGTGGTTTAAGAACCCCGACGATCATTCCTCGGGCCACGCCCCCCTCTCACACATCGCTTCCCGCGAGTGCTGGACTGAAACAGCGGCCCGTCTCTGACGCCTCGTTCGTTTCGTTCACACTCCAGATAGCGGCGAGATGTCGATCGCTGCATCCCAAGGTGGGCTAGATCCTTTGGGGATGACGATTAGGTTGTGCTCCGCCTCCGGGTGTGTCAGCACTGCCTGATCTGACCTAGAGTTGATAGCCATGTTATCTCGGGCAGCCGTGAGCCTCGCGCTGGTGTGGAACTCCGCCCAGTCGCGAGTGCTCGTGGTTGCGCGATCGGTTTTTGTGGGCGGCACCCGACAGCTGTTGGGCCCCGCCCCCAATGCCTTTCGCTCCCGAGGTGCATGAGGAGATCACGCGGTCCTGGAAGTCCCCGTGCTTCCCGTGACCGTTTGGTGGCCTCCTCCGCCTTCTCTGCCCTTGATGGGGCCGCGGCCTAGGGTACACTGGGGCCCCCTCCCCACTGTTAAACAACTCTGTTGCGCACTCCGGTGTCCACAGAGGGCTTTGACGTGGTGTGGCTGTCCTAAGCACCCTCCCTAAGCCTGTGGGCTCGTCTACTTCGGTGGCGTGGTCCTGCAGTGCTATGGGGTAGGCCGCCGCCCCTTTGCACATGCACAAGGGTGGAGCTGACCCAGGGCTCTTTGTTGAGCTGCGTGCCGCCACTGATCCCGCCCTCTGGGTGGTGAAGGTGGCCACACGCTCCCTCGGTCGGGCGATGTCCGGGAGAATTTCCTGGCCTTACCTGGTGATATGGGGGGGTTGACTGAGCCCGCCTCCTCAACTCGCCCATATCCCAGGCTGGCCTCTTCGGCGGCGCGGCCGAGAACTGCGCCCAACAGTTCTTGGCCGCCCAGAGCAGACTGAGGCTGTAACACGTACTGCCCCAGTCGCCTCAGTCCGCTCGCCGCCGAGGGCGCCCTCCCTCCTCCCGTCCGGCCCCAGCAGCAGCCTTCTCCGGGCCGCGCCGTGGAGGTGGTTGCAGGATGTCGCCCAGTCCGCTCCTCAGCCTGGCTGAAACGCCAGGCTGGAGGTGGACAACTCAGAGATGGGTTCCAGTTCTTTCCAGGGGATGGTTGCAGGGCCTCTCCTTCCCCCGGTGGAGGGCCGGGGGAAAATCCTTCCGCTGCTGGCCCCCGAGCTAGCAGCGCTTGGAAAGAACTCATGTTCCTGTCTCTGAGGACCCAGAGGCCGCCTCCGGGCCGCGCCACTCTCGTCCCTCTCTCTCGCCAGCCTCCTCTCAGAGCAGACCCCAGTGGAACGTGCGTCCTTCCCTGGTCTCCTCTGTCAGGACGCAGCAGTTAACCGTGCCCCCGCACCGGGACGCCCAACAGCCTCCCATGTCTGGGCCGGTAACACTGCCTCGCTGCCCCACCCTGGGTACGTCTGTGGTCCGAATGACCCCGCTGGTGCAGTTCCTGGGAGTCTGGCTTCAGCTTCCGGGACTGTTCCGCTGGGTCACGAAGACCATCAGGCGCGGCTACACGATTCAGTTCGCGCAGGTTCCTCCCCGCTCTGGGGAGGCCGCCCGCTATGATGGGGCCTATCCCCTGTCATGCGTGCGGAGGTTGTCACCCTACTGGCGAAGGGTGCGATCGAGCCTGTCCCTCCAGCCGAAGTGAAGTCCAGCTTCTCAGCCCTTGCTTCATTGTACCCTAGGAAACCGGTGGGTTATGGCCAATCCTGGATCTGCCCGTCTTGAACCGATCCTTCTAAGGCTTCCGTTCAGGATGTCGGTAGCGAACGCCTCTTTGGACACGTTCGTCCGGTAGATTGGTTGCAGCGATCGACCTGAAGGACGCTTACTTCATGTCTCCTTCCTCGACGCGGACCGTTCCTACGGTTTGCTTTGAGGGGCGGACATTCAGTACGCAGTCCCCCCATTCGGGCAGCTCTGTCCCCTCGTGACTCTACGTAGTCTTCGAGGCAGCCCTTGCGCCACTCGGCAGCACGGGGTTCGCATCCTGAACTACTTCGATGACTGGCTCATACTGGGTCACTCTCGAAGCAGGTCTGCGGACACAGAGTCCAAGTGCTCCAGCACTTAGCCCGTCTGGGCCTTCGGGTCGACTGGGAGAAGAGCGACTCTGCCCCGTGCAGAGGATCTCCTTTCTCAGTGTGGTTTCCAACTCGGTCGCAGGTGCGTGCTGCTTACCAGCGAGCGCGCACACAGTCTCTGCTGACTGGCCTTTGTCAAATCAAGGGCGAGAATGCGGTCCCACTGAAGCTATTTCAGAGGCTCCTGGGGCATATGGCATCTGCAGCCGCGGTGACGCCGCTCGGATTGCTACATATGAGACCGCTTCAGCACTGGCTACGCGATCGAGTCCCGAGATGGGCATGGCGGTCTGGCACGCTCCGGGTACAAGTGACTCGGGCCTGCTTACAGACTCTCACCCCGTGGTCGAACCTCAAGTTTCTACGGACCGGTGTGTCCTTAGAACGAGTTTCCAGGCATCTTGTTGTATCAACAGATGCATCATCCACGGGCTGGGGTGCCATGTGCAATGGACAAGCAGCCGCGGGCTCCTGGACAGGACCCCAGCGCCTTCTGCATGTCAATTGCCTCGAGTTACTGGCAGTACGGTTCGCCCCCGCACCGCTTCCGAGCGTTGCTGAAGGGTCAACATGTGCTAGTCAGGACAGACAACACGGCCGTAGTAGCGTACATCAACCACCAGGGCGGTCTACGCTCCCGCCGTGTGTCTCAACTCGCCCGCCATCTCGTTTTATGGAGTCAGAAGCATCTAGGTCCCTTCATGCTGTCCACATCCCGGGAGTCCTGAACCGTGCAGCCGACGAGCTCACGGCTTCAGCCACTTCCTGGAGAATGGAGACTCCATCCCCAGACGGTCTAGCTGATATGGGAACGGTTCGGCGACCACAGGTAGACCTGTTGCCTCCCAGGACTCTTCCCATTGCTCCCTGTATTATTCCCTGACCTATGGTCGGCACGGATGCACTGGCGCACAGCTGGCCGTCGGGGCTACGCAAGTATGCGTTTCCCCCAGTGAGCCTTCTCGCACAGGTACTGTGCAAGATCAGGGAGGACAAGGAGCAGTTCATGTTGGTCGCCCCGTTGGCACGGCCAGGCCTGGTTCTCAGAACTGCTACTCCTTGCGACAGCCCCTCCCTGGCCTATTCCTCTGAGTCAAGACCTTCTCACTCAGAGACGGGGCACCCTTTGGCACCCGCGTCCAGTGTTCTGGAAGCTCCACGTGTGGCTTCTGGACGGGACGCGGCAGGTTTGAGTAGCCTTCCACCAGGTCGCTACCATCACTTCCGCTAGAGCAGAGTCTACACGACACCTCTATGCGTTGAAGTGGAACCTCTTCGTCACATGGTGCTCTTCCCGCCAGGAAGACCCCTGGAAATGCCCGATTGGGTCCGTGCTATCGTTTCTCCAGGAGGGGGTGGAAAGAAGGCTGTCTCCTTCCACCCTTAAAGTGTATGTGGCCGCAATATCTGCCTACCACGATCTCCTGGGAGACAAAAAGGTAAGTCAGCACGACCTAATCATCAGGTTCCTGAGGGGGGCGAGGAGACTGAATCATCCTCGCTCTCCTCTCGTTCCCTCTTGGGACCTCTCAGTAGTCTTAAGTGCTCTGCAGAGGCCTCCCTTGAGCCTTTGCGGTCGGTTGAGATTAAGTTCTTGTCTATAAAGACGGCTCTGCTGACCGCATTGGCCTCTCTTAAGAGGGTCGGGGACCTGCAAGCATTTTCGGTTGACGAAGCGTGCCTTGAGTTCGGGCCGGCTAACTCTCACGTGATCCTGAGACCCCGGCCCGGATATGTGCCCAAGGTTCCCACCACTCCGTTCCAAGAAGCCAGGTGGTGAACCTGCAAGCGCTGCCTTGGAGGAGGCAGACCCAGCCTTGGCATTGCTCTGTCCAGTACGCGCTCTCCGCGCTTATGTAGACAGTACGCGATGTTTCAGGACCTCAGACCAGCTCTTTGTCTGTTATGGTGGAGAGCGGAAGGGAAGTGCTCTCTCAAAGCAGAGGTTGTCTCACTGGATAGTGGACACCATTGTTTTGGCTTACCAGCAGCAAGGTCGACCATGTCCCCTTATGGTCAGGGCACACTCCACCTGGAGTGTGGCCTCCTCTTGGGCTTAGCGCATGGCGCCTCGCTAACAGACATCTGCAGAGCTGCAGGCTGGGCGACACCAAACACATTCGCCAGATTTTACAATCTCCGAGTGGAGCCAGTGTCCGACTATGTACTCGCCCCTACGGGTGGCCGGTATGGGCCAGGCTCAGGTGTCTTCGCTTGCTCGCCATTCCACTCCACGGACTGGATACGTGCAATATTTTCCCTCAGGTGAGCTCCCCGAGAGCCCTGAGCTCCTCCAGCACTGCTTACGCCGACATCAGTTCAGTCTGCCCTTTCGAGCCCAGACCCTCATGTCCGGCCAGGTGCTCCGTGTGCATGGTTCCCCTCCGGCGACCCCCACACGAGTATTTCCACCGTAAGCCTCCTCAGTGAGCAGGTGTCTTTCCCTTGGCAAGTCCCTGCCACCCCTAGGGTTAAAAATCCACCCTCTGGCTGGTACCCTAGAGATCTTCCATATGCAGCCCTTAGCGGGTCATATGTGTATTCTTAAGTCCTCCCTACGGGTAGGCATCTTGGCATTCCCTCACTGGGATATGCTTCCCAGTGTACCTTGGTAATCCTGTGATAAGTGGGAGTCCTTCGTCCGTACTAGTCTTACGACAGGGTACTCACACTTACGCAGGGCACTGGATGACAGCTGAGTGGCGTTGTTGTATTGGAACCCCCATTCGTTAGTCACTAACGTACGTCGTAGTGACTGAACGAAAGGGAACGTCTCGGTTACGTATGTAACCCTCGTTCCCTGAGGAGGGAACGGAGACGTACGTTTCCTTTGCCACGTCAGCTGTGTTGCTGGTATGCGGAGTTCAGTCTTGGCTCCTGCAGCAGTAACATAATGCGATGTTGCCAGCGTACTTCCTTATATACCCACAGGGTGGGGCGGAGTTACGCATGCAAATTCCGCATGCCCATGGCATTGGCACTGCCATTGGGCGCTGTTGAATTCTCGAAGATGATAGGCTTCTAAGCGAAACCCCCATTCGTTAGTCACTAACGTACGTCTCCGTTCCCTCCTCAGGGAACGAGGGTTACATACGTAACCGAGACGATAATGCATATAAGCCATGCACACACACAGTGTGTGTAAACATGATGCAAATGATTATATTGCATATTTTTGTGTACACATTCATTTTTATAAAGACCCTTGGTAAAAAATTTGGTTGAATTAAAAGATTATGCTGCATCTCTGTCAGTGTTCTTGGTGGTTCTGTGTGGTTTTAAGCTGCTAAATTAATCCTTATTCAGAGTCAAAGTTTGTAGTTTCAACTGCTAAATTGACTTTTTAGAGGGCAATATAATTTCTAATGCATTATTCACTTGGCAGCCATTGTCATGTAATTAGCTAGACAGTTATAATAAAGGAATACAAGGCTTGTTTATTATGAGGTTTGATGCACTGATGGGGCTGTAATTCCATTTAAATAATGTTGTCACAACACACTGTGACTCACATTGCTAAATGTGTAATATTTTGAACTTGGACTGTAGAGAGATTCACTTTGAAGAGGAATTTGATGCACTGTGATCCTATCCAGTGTACATTGTACATTTTTACTTCCTTTAATTCACAGACTACTTCAACTCTACATCCCATCTTTTGGTATATGTACCATATATACACCATTAAATGTACCATTATGAAAAGGCTGATGAATGTCAGGCTTAAAAAAGAGATACATTGAATTCAATGATCAGTAATTTTTTGCAGGAAGAGGAAAAATATTGGGCATCTGTAAAAAAATACAACCGAAAGAAAATCATTTGCAAAGTGGTGGGGTGGGGTAGACAGAACTTTAGTGAACATGTGCTGAGTAAGTTTTATAACTCTGCCTTATTTGTAATTGGAGTAATTTAGTGTTTAGTTGTTCTCGGTCTCCCCAGATGTTCAAGGAAAATTAGGGCATTGAAAGATGTTCCTATAAAAATGTCAGCGCCTGTGGACTTCAGCAACTATGGTCACCATGGAAAAAGTAGTATGATGTGAAACCCTATCCTCCACATATCCTTTGTTAATTTATTGTTGGATTTAGAGCTGTGCTGGGTTTAATTTCACCCCTATTAATCAGACAGACGGTGTGAAATTGATCTAAATAAAGCTAATGCTGTCATCCTTTCACCATAAACAAGGACAGACGGGCTCATGCGTAAAGCGGTCTTATCTTTCTGCAATTAGTCACACATAACCGTGGAGGAAAAATGCCCCTAAATATATAGGGGGCCAGAAATTAAACACTATAATAAAATAATAATTACCCACAACTGATATCTTTGATATCTTTTTTTTACTAGGGATGCACGATATTGGAATAAAAAGTGACATTGCAATATTTAGTTTTTTTTCCCCCATGATATATATATATATATATATATATATATATATATATATATATATATATATATATATATATATATATATATATATATATATATATATATATATATATATATATATATATATATATATATATATATATATATATATATATATATATATATATATACTGTAGTTATATGTAAACCAGATGACTTGAATAGCTCTATTTGGAAAGAATGAATCATTCTGATTGAGGTGATTTTGTAGGGGATTGAATCTGCATAGAAAATAATATGCATTAGAAAAATACACTCCAACAAAGACACCAATGAAATAAACAGTTCTTTGTTTTTGTTTTTTTTAGGTCTAACAGTAATCAGATACAGAAATTGAATAATTAAATGTAAAACAACACTGCATAGTCTTCACTGCAAAAATGAAATATAATTAATCTTTGTTAAAGATACAAAAGATTTTCTATTTGTATTTTGTTGTTTGATTAATATTAATGACATGCAGACATATGAGCTAATGCACGAATCCAATACAATGATACACATCCATTTTCTTTCTCAATTGCTTACGTAAGTCACATGTAACTGTGTTTATGAGGATACTCACCGAGATGGGTATTTCTTTCATGTCTTCTTGCTCTCGAATGGCTTAAAATCGATTGAATGTTTAAACTGACAGAACCTAAACGCGTGCAAATTATAAACTTTCAATCTATGATGGTTAAACTTTGCATTTAATCCGAGAATCACGTGTTTCAAACCGTAGTGCCTGGTCACAGATCAACTATGATCCCTACACTTGACATAGCACATACTGTGATATGTCTAACGTGGACGCACACATAGCAATATTGGGGCTAAAACGATTTATGATGCAGCCCTGCTTTTTTATATATTTTTATCGTTTGATGGCTTTTAAGCAGACAGCAGTCTGAAAATGTCCTCCTTTGCACTGGGCAGACTTGTACTCAGATTAATTTTCCTTTTATATCTTTTGTTCTACTGTTTGCAATAATGAATGAATGGACCTTTGCCAGCACAGTGCTAATGATCTCCAAGCCATAATTGCTCTAATTGCTTTACTCATAAATACAGTCCCTTGCCACTGGAAACTATCATTCAAATATATAGTTTTATGATTGAATCTTGTCAAGAAGCAGTGTTAACTAGAAGAGGCTCAATTTCTACATTAAAATGTTCAAGGGCCTGACCTGAGCCATTCAAATATATTAAAAAGAAATGAATTCCCTTTAGTCCCAATAAATCTCATATTCCCATTTACCACAGGTCCTTTAATTTGTACGTCCTGTCTCTCAGCCTGAATTTTCATTGCTTAAGATTATAATAGTGACCACCTCGCAAATATATCACAACTAGCAGAGATGCACTCAGGAGAACAAATCTGCACACTTAGCATGTCCTGTCCCTCAAACCAGTGACTCAGCAAGAAACTCGTGTCTCTGTTGTAAACTGTTATTATGCCTAAACTATTTGCGCTCCACAACGCTAGTTTTTACTGCCTATCTGCTTGTATGGATTTAATGAGCAGGTTCGGTGTGCGATTTTACATTTTCCACTTCGTGACATTGTGACATACGTTCAAATAAACAAAAGCAGTCTCCTGGTCTCCAGCATGAGGTTCTGGATGGTTATTGCTGTGGAAAGAGGCCTTCGGAGAAATATTTTCGAAATTATTAGGCTGAGAACTTTTAGATGGCGAACAGGCCAAATAAACCAAAGTTAATTTTGGTGCTCAACAATCCCACATGACTTTTAAAGAAACCTCACAACATATTCATGGAACTTTGAATGAGATCTCAGGGTAGGAATGTCATCCCTTTTCATTTTGAAAGATGTTATAACAGCAGATAACACTCCTCTTGAGGCAGACTTAAATTACCTATCCATTCCCATAATCCACTGGGATACTTCAAGACTTTAATTTAGGGCAGGAACAGTTGCTAGCTTGGCATATTCTTTGCACCTAGGTACATTTCAATTAATGTGAATGTATTTGCCCGGAGTCCATTGCTAGGCAAAATATAAGTTCCAAAAGCAATGCAGCATCTCAGAGTTGCGTAGCATAGTTCCGCTGTACCGGGCACACTTAAAAGTGCAAGCTAACTTTACTATATTTTCATTTACATGGCATAAGAAAAGTGGGTTTGCGCCGTGGGAGCTGTTATATTGCGGCAAATAGAAATGAGACGAGACTGTGCGGAGAATTACAATCCAGCCGGTGGGCTGATTTTAAGCCTTTAAAATAAAGTAGGAAGTTTTAAGTGTGTCCATCTGAAAGTTGTGCAGACTCTGCTGACTGCGGCGGCGATAACACAGGCTTTCTGCTGAGGGAGGCACTTCCTGAAGCCTGAGGTACAAGGGTCGCAGCCTGACAGATTGTCTTTGACTTCGGACACTGGCCATTTTTCTCACGTGGGCATGTGCATCTTCCACATGAGCCATTACTCTTACACTATATTGTATTATGCTGGACCTACATGCTGCCAAAACACTCCAGACTTGCTGGTATTTTAATTATTTCTTCACAGATGGTGTGAAATGGCTACTTTTGACAACATTACTTGAAAGAAACAGAAACTCTCATTGGTGCAGTCATCTAGTGGTTAACTGCTCTATACATATATATATATATGTGTGTGTGTGTATATATATGTATATATGATGTACATATATGTATGTGTGTATATATGTATTTTCTGTAAGCTTCAAGGTTCATTGGAGACTCCAAAATTAAAACAAAATAACCAAATATAAGGAGTCCATATAATTCTATAATACATTCTATAATTTATATATATATATATATATATATATATATATATATATATATATATATATATATATATATATATATATATATATATATATATATATATATATATATATTATTAATTAATATATTAATTACATATATAACGGAGAAGCAGAATTGAGTTTAATTTGGAAATTACCTCTCCAATTACCACTTCTTCTAACCAGGGTTACGGGTAGGGGTGGGAGAAAAGGCAGATGCATTGATGCATCGTGATTCGTTATCTAACGATTCAGAATCGATTCTCAAAAATTCAGAATCGATTCTCTGTTCAATTCAAACGGCCACTTCACCAATTGGCGCGCGCGCGGTCACCGGCCAAACAGAAAAACCCGTTGATAGGCGAATGTTCGTATGCTGGTGAATTGGCTTCGTTTAAGACAAAATGGACAAACTACAACCTGTTCAGGGGCGTCGCACCTGTGGGGACACTTTCCCGGTGAGAGGGTTCAACACCTGCATGTTTTATGTAGTTTTTCCACAGTTTTGCACAAACGCCTTACATCAGTCGCTCCTCCGTTTCTCTGGCCGCTCTGTGTCTGTGCTCGCTGCGGCTGCCTCCCCATTTCAAAAATGTATTTTGCTTATTAAATGCAAAGTTTTTAATTTCAAAAGCATTTCTAAATTAAGTTCATATTTCCAACAAACAAAATTCTGAGCCAAAATAACGAAGTGGTGCTCAAGTAGGCTATACGGCGCTTTCCTTGCCATTAATGCTTAATAACACTCCTATGTCTCCGATGCGGTGGCCAGGACATAAACCTACCAATTTTTGGAATGACTTATCGAACTTCTGCACAATGTTTCAAACGAATGGAAAATTCGGAACAAAGACTTTGTTTTGGTGAGTGATTCTTTAAATGTCTCTAACATGACTGTTGCAGCTCGGCAAGTTTTCTCATGTGAGATGATATGCGCACACACTGAATTTGGCTTCTCAGCGAGCGCTAAAGTTGTTTTTCTTCTGCATTATCCTATGTTTTAAAGATTTTTTTGTGGCTCTAACCAAAGTAAACTTTTTTTTGCTTTAAAGACATTTTTTGTTAAAATGTTCTAAAGAAACTGAAAAATTGTCGCACTTAGTTGTAAATTGAGAACTGTTTATTCTTAATGATTGTTCTTTGCAATTGTATGGCTTACTATGTTTCATTAGAGCTTGTTAATCTTGAATATAACTTTGTTAATAAAATAAAAGTATTGAACGAAATCTTCATAATCATTTTTAATATGGCAATACTTTCAAACAGATATTCTAACTAAAAACAAAACACATATTAGCTCCAATTTTGGTTAAAATGTAAAGTTAATGTATTTGCACACGAGGATAATTAGTTACCAAAATGTATGTTAAGAATCGTTTTGGGAATCAGATCGTTACTCCGAGAATCGAAATCGGATCGAATCGTTAAGTGCCTTAAGATTCCCACCCCTAGTTACGGGTGCTAGATGCTCAGTGTGATCATCTAACTGCATGACACAAATTAAATTAATCGCATACATTAACGTTGATAGCACTGAATGTATACACTGTAAAAAACACAACTTGAAAAAAGTTGAAATTACTTTTTCAAAAATCCATATATTCAGGGCTCGAAATTAATTTCTTTACTTGGTAGCACTGCTCCCAAATTCAAAAAGTTAGGAGCACCAGCCAAAATTTAGGAGCACCACTACTAAAATGTTTATATATTATTATATAATGTTTAAGTGTGTGTGTGTGTGTGTGTGTGTGTGTGTGTGTCATGTGCAAGTAAATCGGTTGCTTGTCTGGAAAAAAATTGATTTTTGTGTTGTAAATATAATTTACTCTGAACTAATATTCTCACCAGTGTTCGATCAGCTATGACGTATTTAAATCTGCATATTTGTGATATTTACCCTGAGGACCGCTTTCAACTTTATAAAGGGAATTTTTTTCTCTAATCTAATGAAATTTTTTTTTTTAATTGATCAATAAATTAAAATCTGATCAATAAATTACATTAAAATAATAAAACACTTTAGGGCTTTTACCAATCAAATTAAATTTTTTACACTGAAAGATTCAAATTGCATTGAATAATGTTATGAGACTGTTTTGAATATATTTTGAATATACAAATAAGAAATGTTGGAAAGGAATAATACTTTTTAACATGAAACTAAACTGCCAGTAGGTGGTGGTCATTGAGTCATTTATTAAATGATTCGTTCAAACGGATGATTCATTCAAGAATGAGGCAGTTGTTTATGAATGGGTCATTGAATCTTTCACTCAACCGATTCAGAAGTGAAGGTTCCATTTCTGGGGTGAAGGTTCTCTCTTCCAACAGGACAATGACCCTAAGCACACAGCCAAGATAACAACTATGTGAATGGTGTGCCAAGACTGTAGCATCATACTCAAAAAGACTTGAGGTTGTAATTGGTGGCAAAGGTGCTTCAACAAAGTATCGAGCAAAGACTGATGTCCTTAAGTACATGTAAATAATGAATTAAATCTGTTTTGGAATAAGGCTGAAACAAAATGTGAAGCACTGAATACTTTCAGGATGCACTGTATATCCATTATTTTATGTATTATATTTAATCATAAATAATTCAATGTTTTTGTTTTATTGTTTGTTTTTGTTTGAAGTTAGACTCTACAGAATTAGATATCTGAATTTCCGTCCTTTAGGAATAAGATATTTTCTCTTTTGCTACACTACGTACAACTTTCAGATCTGAAAGCCCTCATTAGCCTGCTCAGTTTTACACAAAACCTGAAATGAAGTCACTGTCAGCGAGACATGCTCTATTATGAAAAGATTTTAAGGTCTCCAGTCTTTGTTTCTTGATATGAAACCCTTTTTTCTCTTGCTTTCTTTTACTCTCTTTTTAAAGGGCTGACTCTATGTGAATGATTGTAATGCCACGCCAGCAGAGGGAGCCCTCACCTGAATTCTGACTGTGTGCCATTTCCCCTGCTCACTCTACAGTCACTTCCTGTTTGGCAGCCATTTTAAGCATGGCATGACCAAACAGACCTTGCAAAGTATTGCCAGTTCTACTGCCTTACCGAGCGCTCTAACCATTGTCTGTTGCATTGTGTTTGACCATTTGCCTTTTTACCCTGATCACTGTTTCTGGATTACCCTTTGGACTTGATTGCCTATTTTGACTGTTTATTGTGTTTGACCATCTGACCTTCCACTTGACTTCTGCCTTCTGGATTTCCCCTTGGTCTGTTTGCCTATTAAACTTCTGCACATGGATTCAAACATGGCTTCAGCCTCTTCGTTACAATGGGACCCAGAAAAAAAAGTTTTTTGAATTTAGTATTTTTTATGTCATTACATTGTTTAGAGCATAAGAAACAAATGGAAAAAAACATTTTTGAAAAATGATATTTTATTCATATGTTATGATGTGTCCTCTGTAGTTGACAGCAGGACTCAGTTGGTAAAAAAATTAAATGGCATGAAATTGCATGTATAGGCAAAAACAATGGGATTTATTTTTCATTCACCAATCAATTTTTAGGTTTCAGGGTTTTTTTTAAACACACTTTATTTAAAGATGATTCTGAACTATGTTATGAAAGATATAATGAAATGCATTCATATACCATTTTACTTTATTAAATATGTGGGTAAAATGACAATACTTGGATTTTCCCATTCAATACAATGTATCTATTCACTGCATTTAATTTGCATATTAATGTGTTCTTGGTGCAGCATGTAATGAA
Source organism: Romanogobio albipinnatus (assembly GCA_023566225.1). Classification (NCBI taxonomy): domain Eukaryota; kingdom Metazoa; phylum Chordata; class Actinopteri; order Cypriniformes; family Gobionidae; genus Romanogobio; species Romanogobio albipinnatus. The sequence continues at coordinate 29,131,698 of CM042246.1, read as the reverse complement.
AAATGAAGTTTAATAATGGGAGGAAAAATTGACAACATTTTCATAATATCTTATATTTCATAGGAATATTGATATGTAATTTCTTTCCCTGTTCACTTGTTGTGTCTCCAAAATGCCTGATAAACATGATTTAAATCCTAGTGTCCTCTACAGTGGTCATTTATGAAATCAATGCCCTGTTTTGTAACAGAAAGTCATATTTTGATTAGAAACCCCATAACATTTTCCTGAGATGTCGATTTATAACAAACAATTTGAAAATTAATCCGATTTAAATTATAATTAAAAAATATGATCATATTTCCATAAGAGTGCTAAACATTAATGTCAGCCGTTTTTAAAGACCAAGAAGAAGTTGTTGTCCTGGTGAAACCTCCAAACATTTGGTATCTCTGCAAAGCCCCGAATGTGCTCTTTACAGGACATCCAGACTGTGACATGTGACTTGTATGATGTCAAAGAAACTCACTAAAATATAACGTCCGCTACAGTGGACAAAAGTCTATTTTTGGGTCCCAGGAGGATAATGTGGTTAACACTAAGATTTTTCACAAAAGGGAAAAAAATGCCTGGTGCACTATTTTTGCACAATATGCCAACCCCTGTTACAATTAGACCAGAGCCATCCCTCAAGATATCATAGGTCCAGGGCCCAGCTGACATTTCACCAAGCCCGTGAAATTCAGCTTTCTGTGAAAAGAGCACAGCCCCTGTCTGACCCAAATCTCCACGGTAGAATAGATACCACCTGATGGACTCTATTCAGCAAACGGCTGTTTTTCTTTCAATTTCATCTGCATTGCTTAAAAAAAGTGTCCTCTTATGGCCGCTGAAGTCTCTGGAGTAATAGGGAATGCAATGAAATAGAGGAAAATTGCTGAATATTAGCACACCTATGTGAACAATAACACCTGGGTACATCTGAAATTCCTCAGAGATGAGATGGAGTGGTAATGGAAGGCCGTTCTCACAGTAGGTGTACATATATAAGTGAAGATGTGATAGGATAGAGGGATCTGCTTGTGAGGATGAGAGGAACTCTCCTCGGGAGAGGAAGACAGAGTGATGGAATTACGGGGAATGAGGAGAGAAAGGTACTGAGAGAGGCTGGGAGAAGGGACAGGATGTGGCTGCCAATGAGTCTCAGTGGGGAAGCTGGGAAGGCATTACACCTATCACTATCTCTCTTTCTCACCCGTCTGTGTCTTAAAGGTCCCGTTCTTCGTGATCCCATTGTTCAAACTTTAGTTTGTGTGTAATGTTGCTGTTAGAGCATAAATAATACCTGTAAAATTATAAAGCTCAAAGATCAATGCCAAGCGAGATATTTTATTTAACAGAAGTTCCCTTTCAAAGCCTACAGCGAACGGCCGGCTTGGACTACATCCTGGTACTTCCTTCTTTGATTACGTCAGTAGAACAGACTAACCTCCGCCCACAAGAATACGTGAAAAAAGGGGCCGTGGTCTTGTTGCTGTCCCACGTGGAGAAGAGGAAGTGTCGGGTGGAGAAAAGGAATTGTTGCGTTTGACTGTGTTTGTCGCCACGTGGTCGAGACGCTGTTATTTTCATCCCGGAGTCAAATCACCTTTGTTTGGCTTTCCCAGGGACGCTGTAGAGATCATTAAGCGCATGCATCTCCCGTTAAGAGGCGTGACCTTTCCGTGCAAGTTACGAGCGCTAAGCTGCTGTCGAATCACAACACAGGAACCTTGCCACGTTCGCTAAGCTGCGGTCAAATCACTGGTACAATCAGAACTCGTTACGTATTTCTGAAGGAGGAACTTCATAGAACAAGGAACTCATCAGCCCGTTTTTAGGACAGTTTTAGGACAATGAGTCCGATAAAATAATAACTCAACGGGGAATTTGAATTAAAATGAAAGAGACTCGAATTACGCTATAATTTATAAATAATTCATAATTAATGTTTACACCTTAACTTATTCGTCCACCGATATGTAAGAACTTAAAGGGAAGTCTGTTAAAGGGAAACAAGTCTATGTAGCTCAAATTAATGAATTAATGAATTCATAGGGAATTCCAGCGTTCATTTGTACGGGCCGTAGATATCAACTCTGCAGCGGATATTAATATCCGTACAATAGTGAAACACTATTTAACAGCCAGGTAACTTAGATCGGCAGTTCAAGACATTAAATTCATAAGCACATAACACAAGAACCGTTATCTTTGACTACAAACGAAACTTTATTGATTATTCTAACACATCAAACTAATATCTAACATAAACACACGCACTCGCACATTCATACGTTGCAGAAAGGAAGAAAGTGAGGAAAGAATAAGTCTTAAGAGAAAGAAATTATGAAATCCCAAGCAATAGCTATACATTTATGACACATGACCTGAAGAAACCATTGATCAGTAATTTATCCTCCTGTCGTTTCTTAGGCGGGGTTATTGGATGGGTTAAATGCAGAGCACAAATTCCAAGTATGGGTCACCATACTTGGCCACACGTCACTTCACTTCACTTATATTTGATTGTAGTAAAGTATGTTTGTACGGGAAGAAGGAGGCGGGAACCGGCGAACAATAAACAAGTTTAATATAAAATAAAATGGCGGTGACAGCCCCTCGCGGTCGACTGCCGCCTACATACAAACAAATACAAATGAAAATAATAAGCTGCAGCCCCTCACGGTCGACTGCAGCAACACATAACAAAACATAAATAAAATACAACATAAAATCCAGGCCTGGTCCTCTCTCGTCCCTCACTGTTGTCGCTCCTCCTTTATAGTCCCTCACTCCTCCGCAAGGGCCGAGATCGCTGCGGCGCGCAGCTGGCGCTCATCCTCCCTGATGAGCGCCGCCTCGTCCCGCCCTCACGGTCCCTCGGCCTCGCTGCCCGCCACATACCCCCAACGCCCTTCGCAGGCCGGGGGGTACTCCCGAGTCTGCGCTTTACTCTCCCCCCCCCCCCCCCCCCTCCTGGGGGTAAGAACAGCGAGGTGAGAGAACGGAGCGAGGAACCTGAGGAGCGACAGGGACGAGAGAGTGGAGAGAGGAGAAAAGGAAAAAAAAAAATTCTGGTCCGGTTCCCAGACACACTGCCGCTCGGTCCTCAGCCAGCCGAGAGGCTCTTCCTCGCGGTGCCATGCGGTGGTACTGGACGGCCGGTGGACGGCTCGACGCTCCTCCGCCCCCTGGCGGCCGGCGGTGGCTCCTCCTGCTGAGGGCGGCCGGAAGCGAGTCCCCGTACCGCGCTCCCTGCTCCTCCCCAACCTGGCGGACGGCAGCGCTCCGGCTCCTCCCCAAAATGGCGGACGGCAGCAGGCTTCGGCTCCGGGCAAGTGCTGGGGACTCCTTCGCCCCCTCGCGGACGGCAGCCACCCCACCTCGACCCAGGGGCACGGCAGCGAGCTCTCCGTCCCACCGACCTTCATCCGCTCCAGCACCACCGCTTCGGGCAGCCGCTCACGGACTTCTCTCCTCCGCGCTGCCCGAACTCCGCGGCACCGCGATCCCCCTCAGCTGCGAGGGCTCTTCGACAGCATGTCCCTCCTTCCTCCCGGGTTTCGGCACCACTGTAGTAAAGTATGTTTGTACGGGAAGAAGGAGGCGGGAACCGGCGAACAATAAACAAGTTTAATATAAAATAAAATGGCGGCGACAGCCCATCGCGGTCGACTGCCGCCTACATACAAACAAATACAAATGAAAATAATAAGCTGCAGCCCCTCACGGTCGACTGCAGCAACACATAACAAAACATAAATAAAATACAACATAAAATCCAGGCCTGGTCCTCTCTCGTCCCTCACTGTTGTCGCTCCTCCTTTATAGTCCCTCACTCCTCCGCAAGGGCCGAGATCGCTGCGGCGCGCAGCTGGCGCTCATCCTCCCTGATGAGCGCCGCCTTGTCCCGCCCTCACGGTCCCTCGGCCTCGCTGCCCGCCACATTGATCTAATGCACCACTTCAGCTTATCTAGAGGTATTATTTGCGTTTGTCTCACGTGTCATCTCTGGCAAAGGGGGATTCCCTTTTCCTCCTGGCTGCACTTTCCTTACATGCATAATAGTCACATGTATCAATTGTAACACGCTAACAAACTATGTCGAAGGCTATTTGAATGAAAGTCCAATAATCGGTAATCTGATGCATTCCAATATGTAACATTTCCTGGGAGTTTTGCTTGGAGTCTTAGCTGTGTCACTCGGAGTTCATTTAACGGTCGTTGAAAAGACAAATATCTGGTTTGTTTCTTTGTCTTGCGATCACAACGAGTCTTTGTCTAAGTTTTGGTCAAAAGTCCATAGGAAAGCACGTAATTATGATATAGAAGTGGTAGCTCCAGGCAGAATGGAGCCTCGTGATCGATTTCCTGGGGTCTGGAGCTGAATTAGGGCTTTGTGAAAGGGATGTTCATTTGATGAATCATTTGGAAGATTCATTCATCTATAAGGTCTGCGACCATAATCGCTACACAGCGGTATACAGATAAGTAAATTGTGTGAAAAATACTGTGTTTTTTTACACGCGAAACATGAACACATGTTATATTGCACACTGTAAACACAATCAAAGCTTAAAAAAAACCCGAAGAACGGGACCTTTAACTAGCGAGTTCTACTCTAAAAGCAGATGCTGCTTGTGTCAAAAGGATTAACCCAAAAGGCAAACTTTATTTATTTATTTATTTATTTGCTCACCCTTGCTATGATTATGTGGTGTCTATTACTTACTCTCCCGCAGGTTGAAGTTATTCAGGAATGACGAAGAAGATTCCCTTGTGGTTGTTCTTATGGCTTGGTTTGTGGCTAAGTAAAGTCTCACAGGAGGCAGTTGTAACAATACAAATGCTTATTTTACTGGCTATATTAAAAACCAGTTAATGTAAAAAATAAAAATCTTAAAATCAACTTATCTAATAATAGCATAATAAGCTCTTGCTAGCAATATTGGAGTTGCTGTTATGCGCCTTTCAATATGTGTCTTCGTGCTTAATGCAGGCAGCATCTGAGAAGTGCTTCACCCTCAGGCATTTTATACTTGTTTCGGGTAATTTCCAATTATGTTAATCAACTCTTCTATACCCTGTATAAGCTATTCTTGATATTGTTGTAATTTGTGTCTGTAACTGTAACTGTGTCTGATATGCTGAATGTCCTTTTGCTGTCCCCTTTCACTTTTGTCATCTTCACACACACTTCCCCCTTTTCACTGTAGTCTTCGTCAGTCTTTCTGTGAGTTTGTGAGTCTTTGTGCGTCTTGAACACGTTGCCGGAGTTCCTTTTGGATTTAGTTTTTTTTTCTTGTTTCTTGTAATCACAGACAGACAGACTCTCACCAGATGATGGTGAGATCAGATCTCTCTGTGGAGCATACTGGCTGTTCAATAAAAATCTCACTGGATTATTACAAATAATAACAAAAGGAATGTTTGGAAATGTAAACTGATATTTCCTACTGATACACTACAGCAAAATATATAAATAATTGGCTTAAAACCATTTTATTTCCTGAAAATACTAATGTACTAGGGGTGTAACGATTCGTTTTAACAACGATTCGATTCGTATCACGATTTGAGGTTGTCGATACGATTCAAGGACGATATTGGTTCATTTAGAACGATACGATCCGAAACGATTCAGTGACTTGAAATCGATTCAGTAACTTTTTAGCCAAAAATTGTGTGACTGAAATAAATATCTGGATACTGGTCAGTGCAGGTGAAGTTTCCTAGATTCCTGTTGTTTCTTGTAAGGGAATCCGGTATATCAATTAATTATGGATATAAACAAACAAGTAAACAACAATTAATGGAAAATGCATTCACATTTTATTTGAATAAAGTGCAACCAACAGTTTAGGTTGAATTAACAAGAAGTTAACCTTTTCTGCTCTCAGTTTCAATATTCAATACATTTTCTATAAAAGCACAGTAAGTGCAACCAACATTTCAACAGTAGGTTAACCTGCTACTTCTGCTTTTGTTTTCCAACATAAAAATATTACAATATTAATATCAAAAATAAAGTGCAACTAACTTCTCTTCAGGTTTAATTAATAGTAGGTTTACCTGCTAATTTTGCTGTTGTTTTTCAACATTAAAATAATACAAATACAATATTAATATCAAAAATAAAGTGCAACCAACATTTCTTCAGGTTGAATAAACTGGCTGAACCTGCTACTACTCTCAGTTTAATAAACAAACAATATTTAACAAAAGATAAAATGTAACCAACTACTCTTCAATGACTCTATATATATATATATATATATATATATATATATTTTTTTTTAAATATCAACTGATCAACATGATCTGGCTGCAGAACACTTCTCTGTGCGTTCACTATGTCGCCAGCAGTACTAAAAACTCGCTCTGCTGGCACACTGGTGTCAGGAATGCACAGGTAACATTTAGCCAGGGTTGAAAGTACAGGTAGCTCTTTCTCCTGGTGGCTTGATAATTTCTCGCTCATTGGCTTCTCCTCTGTCATCCGCCATGCTATGTTTTGTTTTCTTAGCGCTGCTGCTGGTGCGTGCGTTGCGATGATGTCACAGATAGGCAGACTGAATCGAGTAACGTTTAACGCCTTTATCATTAAAAGTGCTAAGAAAAAACATCCATATAAAGTCTGACGTGCTTAAATCCAATGCGTTATTTCCTATTATCGATACAATCGATTGATTACCTTTTAAAACGATGTTAGATCGATAAATGTCGTCCGGAAGGCCAACTTGCCGAGCACAGATCGATTTAGTTAGATCATAGGAATATAAATCGATACATCGATGTAGTAGATGAATCGTTACACCCCTATAATGTACTTAATAATTTTGCACCACAGTACTTTTATATTTGTACCCAGGCGCGGATTAACGCACAAGCTTTGCACAAGCTTTATTTGTATTATAGGTCAAATTCCTAATAATAAAAAATTGGGTCATCGCTTAATGACTAAAGGAAAATTGTGGGTCCCATGGCCAAACCAGTTGATAGCTACTGCTATAGGCCTATGCATTACATAGTCAATTATAATCTTAACTCTCTGCCATTGACAGAATTTTTCATCATTTATGAGACGACGCTTCCCCGCCATTGACAAAACTTTCTGGCTTTCCGTGTTTTCACTTTTATACAGTAGGGGACTCTATGAAACATCTTCTGAAAGAATGAAGAATCTCTGGATCAAAAGACGTGAAGAAGCAGAAACATTTTTCTTGAGGAGCACTTGTGCTCCTAATAAAAAAAAGAATTAGGAGCACAGTCAAAAATTTAGGAGCATTTTTGTCCCTTTAAATTAATGTCAAGGGGCATATTTTTCATTATAAGAGCAATGTTTTCTAATCTTATTAAATGTATGCATCATCTTTTGTCAATTTCTTCAATTAAAATAGAAAAGTTGTTTTTAAAATGTTAATTTAAACAATAAATTAAATTTAATTCAAAGCAATAAGACACAATCAGACTGTTACCAATCTAATGAAATCAGCATCAAAAGATCAATCTTTGCACTGCAGGAGTGGCACAGCAGCTCTGAAGTGGCATTTAGATACATTTAAATAGACTGTTTAATGCAGCTCATGGGTAAATAATGTTGTATGATTGTTTTAAATATAAGTTTTTTGATTTTAGAAATAGTCTATGTACAAGTTAAACTGTAAAAGTTTGATATTTTAGAGTCCACGTAAAGTATAAATATGAAAATAAAACCGCCAATAGGTGGCGTCAAGTCTTTATGTGCGAGTCATTCATTCAATCGTTCAAAAAGATTCATTCGAATCGAAGCAAATGGAGATGCGCAACAGTTCTGGTGTAGTTTCACGAAATAAACAGTATTGTGGCTAAAACGTTGTTACTTAATATCAGCTTGTCAATTTGACTTTTGTACAGTATCAGTATCACTTTTGCAATCATGCCAATACTGGGAGCAGTATCAGTCCGTAACTTTTGCCGCATTATAAATAGAACTGCACGTGTCTTGCGTAAGAATATTGCAGTCGGAGCTACTTCTCTCTGTTTATGTCTGTGGCGAGTCACACAGGGACTGTGCTCCTCCGCAATGCTGCGACCCGAACTGGAATAAAATAGTCAGAATATAAACACTTATTATATGTGTACCGTAGTGATTCGGGATAAGACAAAAACACGTTTTGGAAACTGGATTCATGATGTTCTCACTCGTATATACATCTAGTAATTAAACACACGAAAAGTTATGGACTGCAGCTGATAAGGATTAATGTAAATCAAAAACTCATACAGGGGCTTTTTAAAATGATTATTTATTTATTAATTTTTGGTGACATTTTTGCCCCAAGCCCCCATTAATTTCCGACCTTGTTTATGATTATCCAAATGTTTTTGATACCTTGACAATGACAATGTTTTTGATACCTTGCCCTGTTCCTTGGATTACTCTCTTGCCTCTGGTCCCTGCCTGTTTTGTTTGTTTGTTTCTCTGTTACGAACTGCTCCGAGACTCGAAGGTGGATCCAAATGCAGCTTTATTTGAGGGCAATCCAGAAGTGTAATCCAAGGTACAGGCAAGGGTCATACACAGACAGGCAGTCCAAACAAAGAAACAAAGAAACAAAACAGGCAGGGACCAGAGGCAAGAGAGTAATCCAGGGAACAGGGCAAGGTATCAAAAAACAAGAAACAAGAAAACCAGGAGAGTGCTCAGAATTGCAATGTAACATTTAAACAAGACTTAGCCATGAGTAAATGAATGACCAAGGTATAAATAGACAGGAAATAACAGGATGGTGAGACACAGGTGAATGCAATCAGTGAATGAGGTACAGGTGAATGTGATCAGTGATAAGTGATGATGAGTCCGGGCAGTGAGTTATGGGAAATGTAGTTAGTGAGTGAATATAGTCTTATGTGTGGAGTGCCCTCTGGTGGCTCTCAAGGGCACTCCAGCAGGTGATCATTACAGCACCGGTGCGCCTAAATTATTTTTCACAGTCACACGCAGTAATTTTCAGGCGCAAATGCGCCCAAAATGGTTGCTATGTAGAGCCCTGCATATGCATGCAGATGTGTACGTAAAATAACGCGATCATCAACATTAATCTGCATATAAATCAAAACTGCCTAATGTTACTGAATGAAATGTCGACCCAGGACAAGGTATGGGACTGTGCAAGCTTTAGGGGTGTTGATGGACTCGATCTACTCCTATGTTTTGATCATCGTTCTGAATCCGATCTGGATCTAGTCTTTGACAAAAACACAATTTTCCCATCTTTTCACTCAAATTTAGCTTTTTTATGAAACGTAACAGCTTCTTCGAGACGAGCAGCTTTCCAGTCGGTGTTGGTGTGACGGCGCATTCCAGTGATCACATACTTCCTGCCTGCTGATCTGTGCAGTGGTCTGCATCCAGCTGGTGTGTGCTCCCTGGGCGCTTCGGCATCGACTGCGAGGCTTCCTCTCACAAAAGAGCTTGCACGTGGCACATCCTTTTCAGGATGTCTCGTCCATGTACTTCTGGGTGCGGTCGGTTTCTCTCGCCCTCTGATGGGCACGAGCTTAGGCAGCGCTCGTGGATGATTCATGTTCCCACTGCGGGAACATGATCATCTCGGTGTTACGGTCGAGACTCCTTGAGCTTCGTTCTGATGCCGGAGCGAGAGTCCCCTCTGCCACACCCCAATCTGCGGTCTCCACGAGAGGCGGCACTTTGGCTGGTGGCCAGGGTAACCTGAGGATGACGGTGTGGAATCAAGCTCCGACGTTCATGCCTCGGCCCACATCCCCCTCTCATGCACCGAACCCGCCGAGCGTTCAGGCGTGTACATCGGGGCCGGCTCCTGCTGTCCCGACTGTCGCGTTTGGCGCCGCGGAGGACGAATAAATGTTGATCGCCGGTGAAGAAATGTTCAACGCGACATGGTGGGCTGGAGTCATCTGAGGATGATGATTCGGCTGTGCTGCCTTCGGGTGTGCCAGCATTGCCCGATTCGGACCCAGAATTGACCGCCATGCTCTCCCAGGCAGCTGCGATGTCTACAGAGTGCTTCGACCTGGCGTGGTGACCCAAACCACCCCTCTAAGCCTGTAGGTTTTCGTCATCCCTGGTGGCGAAGACTTATAGAGCTGCGGGGCAGGCTGCTTCGCCCAACAGTTCAGCCGCCCAGAAGCAGACTGAGGCATAAAACACATACTGCCCCGGCGGTCAGCTGCTGCCTCCACCCAGGCGCCCGCACAGTTGCCTCAGCCTGCTCGCCGCCGAGGGCGCCCTCCCGTGGTTCCCTCAACCTCTGCGCCACCAAAGCAGCAGCCTCCACCCGGGCTGCACAGAGGTAAACGCAGGAAGGCGCCCCAGTCCCCAGTTTTTGCAGCCCGCGAAAAAACGCCAGGCCAAGCGGCGCTCCTGACGTGGACAGCTCAGGGATGGGCAGTTCTTTCCAGGAGATGGCAGCAGGGCCACTCCTTCCCCCGATGGAGGGCCGGGGGAGAATCTTTTGTTCAGCTGCTGGCCCCCGGGTCAGCAGCACCCCAATGTGATAGATCTGTTTGCCTCCCACGACTCTGCGTTCCCCCCAGTGAGCCTTCTCGCACAGCTCTTGTGCAAGATCAGGGAGGACAAGGAGCAGGTCCTTTTGGTCGCTCCGTACTGGCACGGCCGGACCTGGTTCCCTGAACTCTTACTCCTTGCAACAGCCCCTCCCTGGCCTATCCCTCTGAGACAGGACCTCCTCACTCAGAGACGGGGCACCCTTTGACACCCGCGACCCGATCTTTGGAACCTCCACGTGTGGCTCCTGGACGGGACACGGCAGGTTTGAGTACCCTACCACCTACGGTGGTAGCTACCATTACTTCCGCTAGTGCAGAGTCCACTCGGCATGCATATGCGCTGAAGTGGAACCTCTTCATCACCTGGTGTTCTTCTCGCCAAGAAGACCCCTGGAAATGCCCGAACGGGTCTGTGCTCTCGTTCCTCCAGGAAGGGTTGGAGCGAAGGCTGTCTCCCTCCACCCTTAAAGTTTATGTGGCCACAATATCTGCCTACCACGATCTCTTGAAGGACAAAAAGGTAAGTCAGCATGACCTGGTCATCAGGTTCCTGAGGGGAGCGAGGAAACTAAATCCTTGTGGTAGACAGATGCACGTTTCTAGCATCTGTAAAACTGCATTCTACCATCTTAAAAATATATCTAAATTACGGCACATGCTCTCAATGCAAAATGCTGAACAGTTAGTTCATGTGTTCATGACCTCAAGGTTAGATTATTGTAATGCTCTACTGGGTGGTTGCCCTGCTCACTTAATAAGTAAACTCCAGCTGGTCCAAAACGCAGCAGCTCGAGTACTTACTAGAACCAGGAAGTATGACCATATTAGCCCAGTTCTGTCAACATTGCACTGGCTGCCTATTAAACATCGCATACAATTTTAAAACCCCGGGTCAGCAGCACCCCAATGTGGTTAAAGAAAGAACTGACAATCCCATCCCTGAGCAACCAGAGACCGGCGATGACAGTGTGCGCCACCCTCGGGTCCCGCCACTCGCATCCCTCTCTGTGGCCAGCCTCCTCTCAGAGCAGACCCCAGTGGAACGCACGTCCTTCCCTGGTCTCCTCTGTCAGGACGCAGCCGTTAACCGTGCCCCCACACCGGGACGACCAATACTGGACCTTCGCATCTTGAACTGATCCCTTCACAGGCTTCCGTTCAAGATGTTGACTGCGAAACGCCTTTTCGAATGCGTTTGTCCGGCCGATTGGTTTGCAGCGATCGACCTGAAGGACGCCTACTTCCATGTCTCCATCCTTCCTCGACACAGACCGTTCCTACGGTTTGCTTTCGAGGGGCGGGCATATCAGTACGCGGTCCTCCCATTCGGGCTATCTCTGTCCCCTTGCATCTTCACGAAGATTGTTGAGGCAGCCCTTGCGCCACTCAAGCAGCACGGGGTTCGCATCCTGAACTACCTCGACGACTGGCTTATACTGGGCCACTCTTGAGCGCAGGTTTGCGAACACAGAGATCTAGTGCTCCAACACTTAGCCCGTCTGGGCCTTCAGGTCAACTGGGAGAAGAGCAAACTCTGCCCAGCGCAGATAATCTCTTTTCTTGCTATGGACATCGACTCGGTCGCCATGTTTGTGCAGCTTTCGAGCGAGCGCAGTCGCTGCTGACTTGCCTCCGTTAAATCGAGAGCAAGAGTGCGGTTCTACTGAAGTTATTTCAGAGGCTCCTGGGGCATATGGCATCTGGGATTGCTTCATATGAGACCGCTTCAGCACTGGCTTCGCGACCGAGTCCCGAGATGGGCATGGCAGTCTGGCACACGCCGGGTACAAGTGACTCTGGCCTGCCTGCAGACTCTCACCCCGTGGTCGAACCTCAGCTTTCTACGGGACAATGTGCCCTTAGAACAAGTTTCCAGGCATGTTGTCGTATCGACTGATGCCTCTTCCACGGGCTGGGGTGCCATGTGCAATGGACAAGCAGCCACGGGCTCCTGGACCGGACCCCAGTGCCTGCATGTCAAGTGCCTCGAGTTGCTGGCAGTACGGTTTGCCCTGCACCGCTTCCGAGGGTTGCTGAAGGGTCAACATGTGCTAGTCAGGACAGACAACACGGCCGTTGTAGCATACATCAACCACCAGGGCGGTCTACGCTCCTGCTGTATGTCTCAACTCGCCCGCCATCTCGTTTTATGGAGTCAGAAGCACCTGAGGTCCCTTCGTGCTGTCCATATTCCGGGAGTACTGAACCGTGCAGCCGATGAGCTCTCACGGGTTCAGCCGCTTCCGGGAGAATGGAGACTCCATCCCCAGACGGTCCAGCTGATTTGGGAACAGTTCGGCGACGCACAGATAGATCTGTTTGCCTCCCACGACTCTGCGTTCCCCCCAGTGAGCCTTCTCGCACAGCTCTTGTGCAAGATCAGGGAGGACAAGGAGCAGGTCCTTTTGGTCACCCCGTACTGGCACGGCCGGACTTGGTTCCCCGAACTCTTACTCCTTGTGACAGCCCCTCCCTGGCCTATCTTTCTGAGACAGGACCTTCTCACTCAGAGACGGGGCACCCTTTGGCACCCGCGTCCCGATCTTTGGAACCTCCACGTGTGGCTCCTGGACGGGACACGGCAGGTTTGAGTACCCTACCACGTACGTTGGTAGCTACCATAACTTCCGCTAGGGCAGAGTCCACTCGGCATGCATATGCGTTGAAGTGGAACCTCTTCATCACCTGGTGTTCTTCTCGCCAAGAAGACCCCTGGAAATGCCCGAACGGGTCTGTGCTCTCGTTCCTCCAGGAAGGGTTGGAGCGAAGGCTGTATCCCTCCACCCTTAAAGTTTATGTGGCCACAATATCTGCCTACCACGATCTCTTGAAGGACAAAAAGGTAAGTCAGCATGACCTGGTCATCAGGTTCCTGAGGGGAGTGAGGAGACTAAATCCTTGTGGTAGACAGATGCACGTTTCTAGCATCTGTAAAACTGCATTCTACCATCTTAAAAATATATATAAATTACGGCACATGCTCTCAATGCAAAATGCTGAACAGTTAGTTCATGCGTTCATGACCTCAAGGTTAGATTATTGTAATTCTCTACTGGGTGGTTGCCCTGCTCGCTTAATAAATAAACTCCAGCTGGTCCAAAACGCAGCAGCTCGAGTACTTACTAGAACCAGGAAGTATGACCATATTAGCCCAGTTCTGTCAACATTGCACTGGCTGCCTATTAAACATCGCATACATTTTAAAATCTTGCTTATTACTTACAAAGCACTAAATGGTTTAGCTCCCCAATACTTGAGCGAGTGCTTAACATATTATACTCCATCACGTCTACTGCGCTCTCTAAACTCTGGCCAGTTGATAATACCGAGAATATCCAAATCAACTGCAGGCGGTCGATCCTTTTCCTATTTAGCTCCTAAATTCTGAAACAGTCTTCCTAGCATTCAGTTTAAATGTAGACTAAAAACACATCTCTTTACTGTGGCATACACATAAAACACTTTTTCAATGAAATGATTGTTAGGCTGCATTAACTAGGTCAGCCGGAACCGGGAACACTTCCTATAACACCTGATGTACTCGTTACATCATCAGAAGAATGGCATCTACACTAATGATAGTCTCTCTGTTTTATCCCGAGGTTTACTGCAGTCAGCCGGATCCAGGCCGTATCCAGATCAGATGGTGGACCTGCGCCCGGAGAAGACTAACGCAGGACCCTGAAGTGTCTGCAGAGACCGTGATTAGATTCCCCCAGAAACTGCCTAAACGACACGGCATCCTCAATAAACCGGTCTCCAGCGTGATGACTGTGATTGTTCGAATATTACAATTTAATAATACTTAAATCGATATGTCATCCGCAATAAACCCGTCTCCAGCGCGTTGCCTCCGATCATTCGAATATTGCACTTTAATAATTATTTAATCAACATCATCCTCAATAAACCCGTCTCTAGCGTGTTGCCTCCGGTCCTTCGAATATTCCGATCTATTATGACCTCTGACCTGTAAAGTTGCCAGAATAATAATAATAATAATACGCTGTTTGTTAATTGGCCAGAGGAGAACTGGCACCCCGACTGAGCTTGGTTTCTCTTATTTTTCTCCATTAGGTCACCTAATGGGGTTTTGGTTTCCTTGCCACTGTTGCCTCTGGCTTGGCTTGCTCAGTTGGGGACACAACATTTTTCTAAATTACTGATCTAATTACTGATCTAAAGCCCACACTGTCACTGTATGATAATTGAAATGAACTGATGACATCACCATTTTCTCCAGAATGGCTATACGGCTGAATAAAATTATGCTGCATTATTTTCCTGTTTAACACTGTAAAGCTGCTTTGAAACAATCTGTTAAAAGCGCTATATAAATAAAGTTAAGTTGACTTGACTCCTCGCTCTCCCCTTGTGCCCTCTTGGGACCTTTCAGTAGTTTTAGATGCTCTGCAGAGGCCTCCCTTTGAGCCTTTGCAGTCAGTCGATCTTAAATTCCTGTCAATGAAGACAGCGATCCCGACTGCATTGGCCTCCATCAAGAGGGTAGGGGACCTGCAGGCATTTTCGGTTGACGAAGCGTGCCTAGAGTTCGGGCCGGCTAACTCTCACGTGATCCTGAGACCCCGGTTCCCCAAGGTTGCGCCCAAGGTTCCCACCACTCCGTTCCGAGACCAGGTGGTGAACCTGCAAGCGCTGCCCATGGAGGGGGCAGACCCAGCTATGGCATTGCTCTGTCCAGTACGCGCTCTCCATGCTTACGTAGACAGGACGCAATGTTTCAGGACCTCAGACCAGCTCTTTGTCTGTTATGGTGGAGCGCGGAAGGGAAGAGCTCTCTCAAAGCAAAGGCTGTCTCGCTGGATAGTGGACACCATTGTTTTGGCTTACCAGCAGCAAGGTCGATCATGTCCCCTTTGGGGTTAGGGCCCACTCCACTCGGAGTGTGGCCTCCTCTTGGGCTTTAGCGCATGGCGCCTTGCTAGCAGACATCTGCAGAGCTGCAGGCTGGGCGACACCGAACACATTCGCCAGATTCTACAATCTCCGAGTGGAGCCGACTATGTACTCGCCTCTACTAGTGGCCAGTAATGGACCAGGGTCAGGTGTCTTCGCTTGCTCGCCATTCCACTCCACGGACTGGATACGTGCGATATTTCCTCAGGTGAGCTTCCCGAAAGCCCTGAGTTCCTCCAGCACTGTCGACGCTGACACCAGTAAGTCTGCCCTCTAGTGAGCCCAGACCCTCGTGTCCGGCCAGGTGCCCCGTGTGCATGGTTCCCCTCCGGAGACCCCCACACATGTATTTCCACCGTAAGCCTCCTCAGTGAGCAGGTGTCTTTCCCTTGACAAGTCCCTGCCACCCTGGGGTTAAAAATCCACCTTCGGCTGGTACCCTAGAGTTTCCCATATGCAGCCCTTAGCGGGTCATATGTGTACTCTCTAAGTTCTCCCTATGGGTAGGCATCTTTGCATATCTCCACTGGAATGTTTCCCAGTGTACCTTGGTATCCCTGTGATAAGTGGGAGTCCTTCGTCCGTACTAGTCTTACGACAGGGTACTCACACTTACGCAGGGCACTGGAAGACAGCAGAGTGGCGTGATTATATTGGGACCCCCATTCGTTAGTCACTAACGTTACGTCGTAGTGACTGAACGAAAGGGAACATCTCGGTTACGGATGTAACCCTCATTCCCTGAGGAGGGAACGGAGACGTAACGTCCCTTTACCACCTCCGCTGTGCTGCTGGAACACGGAGTTCAGTCTTGGCTCTTCAGCAGGTAACGTAATGTGATATTGCCACGTACTTCCTTTTATACTCACGCGGTGAGGCGGAGTTACGTATGCAAATTCCGCATGCCCATGGCATTGACACGCCATTGGGCGTTTTCTAAGATCTCGAAGAAGATAGGCTTCTAAGCGAAACCCCCATTCGTTAGTCACTAACGTTACGTCTACGTTCCCTCCTCAGGGAATGAGGGTTACATCCGTAACCGAGACGTTTTTCACCATTGCTGTGTACAGGATTTTTTTGGGCAGGGCTAAAACTGTGACTCACTGGAGCTACTGTGCATATGGCCCCTCCCCCAACACTATCATAACTGTTGATGACGTACTGGAGCCACTGAGCCTGGCCCCTACCCTAACACGATCATAACTAGAGCACATTTGCATCAGTTTGCCTGCACGATCGCGAGTTACTGTCAGTACCGTTAGTTACTACAACCTACAATTTACAAAACAGCTTACAAAACACAAACAGTGATATCAAGAAGAGGTGGATTAATTTTGTGAATAGCTACCTTGATGGAGAGCTGAGGATCACCACCAACACCTGCCTCTACAGTGACTCTACACCGTATAGTTTTATAAACTTTCATCGGAGACAACTGGGATTCACTGATAATCCAGAATGTGGGCGAACCGACTATCTCCCACCCCGGCCTTTATCCTCCCGTCCCGCCGACATCTGGTGCCGTCGTGATCTGTATGTGAGTGTTTTTTTGTGTGCTTACGGCAGCTTTTCCTGCGAGGGTGTGGTTTCGGCGTGACAGCAGACATGCCCCCATTGTTTGAGCGCAGAGAATGCAGCTTATTTTATAAATTTTCACTGCTGTCGATTTTTTAGGTGGTTAATAACACATTTGTTTGTGGTGATAAACTCAGATACGTTAACCCTCTGGGGTCTGAGGTGTTTTCTGGACCCTGGAGGTGTTTTAACATGCCCTGAAATTTGTGCTTATTTCAATATATTGATTTTAAAATTCATGTCATAAAATTCAAGACATGTTTTGTGTCAGGAAGGCTGTATGCAGTGTAGCGTCTGGAGTCTCTCTCTCATGGGATCAAAGTGATGAGGAAGCTCTGCTCAGCTCTGCATATAAATTAGATCCCTGCTCCAAGGGCTCCAGCAAGTCTGAGTTAGATTGCCCCACTGTCGGGTTAATGACCAGCCAGAGTGTGACCAGGAGATACGATGATGGCCCTATGAGAACTTCAAACAGATCCCAATCAACCCCGGACCCCTAACTCACCTTTCTGTCGAGAATGGCCGGGGGATGACCTTAACACATACACACACAAACACATACATTCCTCTTTATTTAGCCTTTAATTAAACTATCCCAGAAATTACATATATGATGATTTCTTAAGTATACGTATGCTCCCTATATTTCTTATGTTCATGTGATGTAAAAGCCATCTTAAATGCTCAAAATGGCTCTGTAAAGAAGATACACTGCTTTTATGCGTTTAAACCAAGGCATGTTTGATGTATAAAGGTTCCTCTTTCTTTGTCTTAGTCAATGGTTAGTATGTTTAGTCCTTTTGGAGTAAAACTTTACTGGCTCTGTCTTCCCGCAAGAACATTCCATCGAGTAATAAAGTCCGAACAAAGAAATTCTCTCCCGCCTGAAATTCACACCAACGATTGGTAATCTCAGAGAAGATGGGCGTAGGTTAATGGACTTTAAAGGACAGAAACACAAGCACATTTGGGCTCAGTCAACTTGCAAAGACTCCGACGAGACAAATTTTATTTTCCTCCCATCACATCAAGCCCGCGAGCCGGCGTGGCCAAGCCAAGCTGGTCGTTTTCTTTGAAGATTGACGCGCTCCGTGACACGGCCAGCGGTGCACTCCACGACACGGCCAGCGGCGCTCTCCATCAGAGCGCGTGCATCACTGCGCACGAGGAACCTTCTTAGCTTGGACGAGATGAACTTTCCCTTCCAAGACACTCGCTTCTAAACACCTTTAAATCTCCCGCGGACCGATCAAGCTCCGGGAGGACCAAACGGAGAGAGAGCTTCAGCGCATGAAAACTCTGAGAAACGGCAATGCACGCATCTTGCTTTACACAACACACCGAAACCATGCAAGTATCAATTCTATCGAAATTTAGATGCGTTTTAAGATTGTACCCCTGTTTAAAGCAGCACTAGGTAACTTTTCAACCTTCATAATATATTTTCAAGACTCATCGACTTACAATAGGTTGAATGGCACGTCTGCCATAGTCTGACGGGGTCTGTATCGTTTTTAATCGTACTTTTAAACTTCGGGTTTCGGGTAGTAACCGAGAAAAAAAAGAACTACAAAATTTGACTGCTTTACGGCATATACAGTCCCCTCCAAAAGTATTGGAACAGTGAGGACTATTCCTTTATTTTTTCTGTAGACTGAAAACATTCGGGTTTGACATCAAAAAATTTATATGAGACAAAAGATCAATCTTTCAGCTTTTATTTCCAGGCATTTACATCTGGATCTCATACACAACTTAGAAGATATAACCTTTTGTTTGAACCCACCCATTTCTCATTTGACCAAAAGTATTGGAACATGTGACTGACAGGTGTGTTTTGTTGCCCTGGTGTGTCCTATTACATTGATTATTCAAACAATAAATAGCACTAAATGTCTGCACTCAGTTTCAGATTTGGGTTTTGCCTGTGCAGACTGCATTTATAGTTAGACGTGTAACCAACATGAAAACCAGAGAGCTGTCTATGGGTGAAAAACAAGCAATTGTGAAGCTGAGAGAAGGTGGAAAATCAATCAGAGCCATTGCACAAACATTGACCATAGCAAGTACAACCATTTGGAATGTCCTGAAGAAGAAAGAAACCACTGGTGTACTAAGTAACAGACCCCGAATGGGTAGACCAAGAAAAACATCAGCTGTTGACGACAGAAACATTATGAGAGCTGTAAAGAAAGACCCTAAAACAACTGTTAGTGACATCAGCAACAACCTCAAGAGGGCAGGAGTGAAGGTATCACAGTCTACTGTCCGCAGAAGACTTCATGAAGAAAAGTACAGAGGCTACACCAGAAGATGCAAACCTCTCATTAGCAAGAAGAATAAGAAGGCCAGGCTGGAATTTGCCAAAAACTACAGAGACAAGCCTCAAACATTCTGGGGCAAAGTTTTATGGACTGATGAGACAAAGATTAACCTCTACCAAAGTGATGGAAAGGCTAAAGTTTGGAGAAAAAAAGGATCTGCTCATGACCCCAAACATACAAGCTCATCTGTGAAACACGGTGGAGGTAATGTCATGGCTTGGGCTTGCATGGCTTCTTCTGGGACGGGCTCATTGATCTTCATTGATGATGTAACACATGATGGCAGCAGCAAAATGAACTCTAAAGTGTACAGAAACATTTTGTCTGCCAATTTACAGAAAAATGCAACCAAACTGATTGGGAGATCCTTCATCATGCAGCAAGATAATGACCCAAAACACAGTGCCAAAGCAACAAAGGAGTTCATCAGGGGCAAAAAGTGGAAGGTTTTAGACTGGCCAAGTCAATCTCCAGACTTAAACCCTATAGAGCATGCATTTTACCTGCTAAAAAAGAGACTGAAGGGAGTAACCCCCCAAAACAAACAACAACTGAAAGAGGCTGCAGTGGAAGCCTGGAAAAGCATTACAAAAGAAGAATGCAAAAGTTTGGTGATGTCAATGGGTCATAGGCTTGATGCAGTTATTGAAAGCAAAGGATTTTCAATTAAATATTAAGTCTTATTCACTTTAATCTATTTTAAGTTAATCTGTTCCAATACTTTTGGTCACATGAGAAATGGGTGGGTTCAAACAAAAGGTTATATCTTCTAAGTTGTGTATCAGATCCAGATGTAAATACCTGGAAATAAAAGCTGAAATGTTGATCTTTTGTCTCATATAAATTGTTTGATGTCAAACCCAAATATTTTCAGTCTACAGAAAAAATAAAGGAATAGTCCTCACTGTTCCAATACTTTTGGAGGGGACTGTACGTCACTTCCTTAAATTCGGACGTGCAAGGGTTAGGGTTAGCCTATGTACCCTATGTCTAAACGGCGTGTACAAGTTTGGTAGGGGCTACATTCTCGCAAGTAAATACATAAGACGTACAAAATCATATTTTAGGATACTGTAACACGTGTGTCCGGGTGAAAAATACGGATAGCTCACTCAACGCAACTGGAGTCGATGCAAACACGGAGGCGATTAACATCAAACAGCCCGCACTTTATTCCCTGTGGAACCCCCACAAGAGTCCGGCACAAACTCCACTTCCGTCCACAGCATTACCCAACAAAACAAAAATAAATGAATGTTTGCAACAGAAGACAGAAAATAATCCACACACATGGGAGCTCGAGGCGCAGTGCACACACACACGCAGGAACTCCAACCGGGGCGAACGCTCTTAAAGGGGCCACACTATTTTGTAACTACTTGTTACAATACCTAACATGTCTGTGATATTTGTTTATTTGTCTTGCCTCAAGCTATAATGCAAATCGACTTTTCAAATTTGAAGATTCATCTATGGTAGCTTGATATTATATTGACGATATATGGTTATTACCTACCACTCAAACATTGAATTGAAGTATCATATAGATTCTGTAAAACGGTAACCAATAGACTAGACTACTGTAATGACGCTGGCTTGTAAACGTGAGCATCGCGATCATTTGGCGTTTGAAAAAAAAATTAAACCCATGAAATTATATTCATATGTCATGCTGAAACATATGCCACTGTACCTGGGATGAAGACATTTCACACGCGACGCAAGCAGAACACCTGCATGTGAACTCCTCCTGCAGTGTTCAGGGCTATCATAGTTGTCATGTCAACAAATGCACGTGCTATGCATCCCCTGATGTAGGATGACAGAGTTTACGACAGTAGTAGAGGACAATACTGTTTCCCAACTGTAGGGGGATCCCGAGAGCAAAAGTTACCTAGTGCTGCTTTAAGGTGATGATGGTTCTTGCTGGCTCTAGTGGTTACGTTTGAGAAAGTGTCGGATCGGACAGAATCATACCCTTCTTTCCTTTCCTCTCTCCTCATCCTCCTTCTTTACTCTCCATTTTTCTGTATATACATGTATCCTTTATTTAGTCGTATGTAATCGTAGTATCAATCATTATTAAAACCATTGTATCCACGTTTTGATTGTCTTTGTTGTTGCTCACAAGACCCTTTAATGCCAGATCTAAGCTACAAGCTCTTATAAGTATCATTGAATGCTTTAATTAATACCATAACTTGGAAATGTGTCCTTTGTGGCCAGAGGGATAAACTTCCCGAAAATTGGGTTGAAGACCTAGTGAAAGTTGATAAGGATTGTACTGCTCGTTCGTTAAACAGAACGGATCAGAGGAATTCTGAATCAACTCCTTAGAGGTTATTCTGTGATTATTTAATACAGATATATATCCGTAGTTAATTGCAATAAATGTTGTTAACCATATATAAATATATACATATATATATATATATATATACAGATTTTTTTTTTTTTTTTTTTTTCATAAATACCTAGGTTAGGTATTCCCCTTTTTGGGTGATTTTGGAGATTTATGATTTGATTATAACCTGTTATGATTAATCATAAATCCCTAAATATGAATACCCATAATTCCCTATTAATTTTATTGAGCTAATGTAATTTAATAATATATGTAACCCTAAAACACTACAGCAGGTAGGCATGAATCATCATGAATATTGATGTGTTTCACACCTGGGGCCTATACCATGAAGCCGGTTTAGCTGGCTAGCCAGATATGTTTAAGCTTAGTTTGAGCCAATCCTGGGTTTTAGGTACTATGAAAGTAGCTCGGCCTTAATCGGTGTTAGTTGCCATGGTATCTTACGCTGCACGGCTAACTTGCTCCGGGCAGGTTATGTTCTGGATTCGAGATCTGAGATTTAAGTTTGACCAATCAGCTGTGAGCAAAAAAATATATATATAGATGACGTAACTAATTCCCAGCGTCTTTTGCAATGGCTTCACTTTTTCTACCAAATCCTGTGGACATCTCCGCGCAAATTGTTAGAAGAGCACTTCGTAGAGAAAGAGTTTTTAGGGACAGACAAAATCCCCTCGACTTTCCTGATACGTACTTGTATGAAAGGTACAGATTTTCCGTAGAAGGAATCTGTTATATTTGCAAACTTCTTGAGCTGCACATAACAAATGTGAAGCCATGCCCTTACTGTACCGCAAATGGTATGTATTGCGTTGCGTTTTTTTGCAAGTGGTACATACTTGTATGCGGTCGGTAATACAGAGAACCTTGGGAAAAACATGGTTTGTCGAACCATTCGCAAGGTGGTTCTTGCACTGCAGGGGTACATAAATGGCTTCATTGTGTTCCCTGGACATTTATCAACCATGTCCATAAAAGAGGGCTTTTATAAAATTGCCGGTAAGATATATTGATAGGGTGAAATATGAACAATTTAACCGTTCACATTCAGGTTATTTTTTTCTTTCCAAAAAGCAGATTTTACTTAGAGCACTTATATACACTCATAACTCACACCATAACTGTGTTTGACCCCCTTTCGCCTTCAGAACTGCCTTAATTCTACGTGGCATTGTTTCAAAAAGGGTTCTGAAAGCATTCTTTAGAAATGTTGGCCCATATTGATAGGATTGCAGTTGATGGAGATTTGTGGGATGCACATCCAGGGCACGAAGCTCCTGTTCCACCACATCCCAAAAATGCTCTATTGGGTTGAGATCTGGTGACTGTGGGGGCCATTTTAGTACAGTGAACACATTGTCATGTTCAAGAAACCAATATGAAATTATTTGAGCTTTGTGACATGGTGCATTATCCTGCTGGAAGTAGCCATCAGAGGATGGGTACATGGTCAAGTCAACTTTATTTATATAGCGCTTTTAACAATGCAGATTGTTTCAAAGCAGCTTTACAGTGTTAAACAGGAAAATAATGCAGCATAATTTTATTCAGCCGTAAAGCCATTCTGGAGAAAATGGTGATGTCATCAGTTCATTTCAATTATCATACAGTGGCAGTGTGGGCTTTAGATCAGTAATTAGATCAGTAATTTAGTTTATATGGTTAATTTAGTTTAATAATTAGATTTATTTGGATATTTAGTTGAAAAATTTAGAAAAGTTTAGTGTCCCCAACTGAGCAAGCCAAGCCAGAGGCAACAGTGGCAAAGAAACCAAAACCCCATTAGGTGACCTAATGGAGAAAAATAAACCTTGGGAGAAACCAGGCTCAGTCGGGGTGCCAGTTCTCCTCTGGCCAATTAACAAACAGCGTATTATTATTATTATTATTATTATTCTGGCAACTTTACAGGTCAGAGGTCATAATAGATCAGAATATTCGAAGGACCGGAGGCAACACGCTAGAGACGGGTTTATTGAGGATGATGTTGATTAAATAATTATTAAAGTGCAATATTCGAATGATCGGAGGCAACACGCTGGAGACGGGTTTATTGCGGATGACATATCGATTGAAGTATTATTAAATTGTAATATTCGAACAATCGGAGTCATCACGCTGGAGACGGGTTTATTGAGGATGCCGTGTCGATGAGGCAGTTTTAGGGGGAGTCTAATCACGGTCTCTGCAGACACTTCAGGGTCATGCGTTGGTCTTCTCTGGGCGCAGGTCCAGCATCTGAACTGGATACGGCCCAGATCCGGCTGACTGCAGTAAACCTCGGGATAAAACAGAGAGACTATCATTAGCGTAGATGCCATTCTTCTGATGATGTAACGAGTACATCAGGAGTTATAGGTAGTGTTCCCGGTTCCGGCTGACCTGATTAATGCAGCCTAATAATCATTTAATTGAAAAAGTGTTTTATGTGTATTCCACAGTAAAGAGATGTGTTTTTAGTCTAGATTTAAACTGACAGAGTGTGTCTGCTTCCCGAACAATGCTAGGAAGACTGTTCCAGAGTTTAGGAACTAAATAGGAAAAGGATCAACCACCTGCAGTTGATTTGGATATTCTTGGTATTATCAACTGGCCAGAGTTTAGAGATTGCAGTAGACGTGATGTAGTATAATATGTTAAGAGCTCGCTCAAGTATTGGGGAGCTAAACCATTTAGTGCTTTGTAAGTAATAAGCAAGATTTTAAAATATATGCAATGTTTAATAGGCAGCAAGTGCAATGTTGACAGAACTGGGCTAATATGGTCATACTTCCTGGTTCTAGTAAGTACTTGAGCTGCTGCATTTTGGACCAGCTGGAGTTTATTTATTAAGCGAGCAGGGCAACCACCCAGTAGAGCATTACAATAATCTAACCTTGAGGTCATGAACGCATGAACTAATTGTTCAGCATTTTGCATTGAGAGCATGTGCCGTAATTTAGATATATTTTTAAGATGGTAGAATGCAGTTTTACAGATGCTAGAAATGTGGCTTTCAAACGAAAGATTGGTATCAAAGAGCACACCAGGTTCCTCACTGACGACGAGGACTTGACAGAGCAGCCATCAAGTGTTAGACAGTATTCTAGGTTACTACTTGTGGAGCTTTTTTGTCCAATAATTAAAAATTAATTTTTTTCTGAATTGAGTTGCAGGAAATTACCGGTCATCCAGTGTTTTATATCAGCTATACATTCCATTAATCTTGTGAATTGGTAAGTTTCTTCAGGGCGTGAAGAAATATAGAGCTGAGTATCGTCAGCATAACAATGAAAACGAACAGCATGCTTCCTAATGATATCTCCCAGTGGTAGCATGTACAGGGTGAAGGGCAGCGCTCCTAGCACTGAGCCTTGCGGTACTCCATACTGAACATGTGATCGGTGTGACATCTCTTCATTTACTGCTACAAACTGATAACGGTCGCATAGGGATGATTTTAAACCATGACAAAGCAATTCCACTAATACCTACATAGTTTTCGAGTCTATTCAAAAGAATGTTTTGGTCGGTAGTATCAAATGCAGCGCTAAGATCGAGTAACACTAATAGAGAGATACAGCCATGATCGGATGATAAGAGTAAATCATTTGTAACTCTGATGAGAGCAGTCTCAGTGCTATGATAAACACAGATACTTGAACAGTCCCACACCTTTGTGCCATTCCTGAAACAGATCCTGTTCAACATACCTGTCATTTCCAAGTTGTTTGCTTTTTTTCTTTGCCGTGAAAACTGCCCTGCCTTGAGTAGTTATTAGATTATTTTACCATGTACAGTGCTCGCAGAGAAAAACATTTTGAAGAGACTTGTGGAAAAGTTTGAGTCAACAAGACTCAGTGGCATCTGGTCCATGTACAAAACAAATGTGAACATGATATCAGGAGCAACTAGGGCTGCACAATACTAACTGCGATTTTTCTGGTTAAAATTGTGATTTCACAAATAAATAAATAAATATGGAATGTCATATGTTGGGGCCCTTGTGCAGAATGTCCAAATATGCCTCACAGAACTAATATGACATATGACGTTGTTCCAGGATATCTCTGATACAGCTATCGCTGTAGCTTAATAAAAAGAAGATAGAAACACTTTAACTTATTAAATATGAAGACAAAGCAGGCGAATGATGAAGCTTGATGGTTGGTTTATCGAGGTGATAGGGGCATTTACAGGTTTGCGTGCCTCACATGGACGATTAGCATGTGAAAAGCTGCGCTGCGTGTAGGTGTTTTGTTTTAACAAAGTTTTGTTTTTGTGAGTGTACACAAATAAAAGTAGACAGTAGATGTATAACACTTTTCTGTATGACCAAAATCGTCAGAGTATTTTGACACTCTTTCGCACTAAGGGAAAAAAAGGGGTTTATGCTAGATTAAAACTTTTTGTTTAAGACAGAGGTACTAACACTCTTAAAGGACATGTTTATAGTATAATGTATGTATTTATTGTGCATTTTATTTATTTTTGTATTGTTGTGTTTGTTATTGTATTTCAATTACACTGCATCCAAATTGCCTGTAAATAATCTTAATACATCTTGGAACTTCAAGATGAACTTCAAGATTGTTCAGCTCAAGATGGCGCCGAGGATGGCCGCAACGTTGCAAGCTCCGATGAATCACTGTAGTTTTTTGTTTGTTCTGTTTACAGTTTTTGTGTTTTTTGTCTTGGATGTTGTCTGCCTTACTACGTACGACAGACAGACACTTTTGGACATTGGTTCGGCAATCGCACACCGATAACCAGACTTTAAATTCATCAACGACGACACGCTGCTTACAAACACGGCAGCGGAACCTTCTGTATGGGCGCCCGTCCGCGGAAACGCAGCCGGAGAAGGGGGAAGAGAGCCGGCTTGCTCATTAGAGTAAGACGCCGCACAAACCGACCCCCGCTTCCCAGTATTTTACTGGCTAATGTTCAGTCTCTGGACAATAAACTCTGCGAGCTGAGAGCATGGATCTCTTTCCAACGAGAGACGAGGGACTGCTGCATTATTTGCCTTACAGAAACTTGGATGTCCGCTGAGATTCCAGATTCGGCCATCGAAACCGCGGGGTTCTCCGTGCACCGAATGGACAGAGAAAAAGATCTCTCAGGGAAAAGCAAAGGCGGGGGTGTATGTTTTATGATCAACAGATCCTGGTGTGATCAGAGGAACGTACATTCTATCAAGTCTTTCTGTTTTCCTGATCTGGAACTTCTCATGGTTCTGTGCCAACCATTCTGGCTACCGAGGGAATTCACAGCGGTCATCATCACAGCTGTGTATATTCCCCCACAAGCCGACACAGACCGGGCACTAAAGGAACTGTATAGGACAGTGAGTGAGCAGGAAATCGCGCATCCTGGGGCTGCGTTTATTGTGACCGGAGACTTTAACAAAGCCAACTTCAAACGCATTGCACCTAAATACCACCAACATGTTAGCTTCAACACGCGAGGGAACCGCGTCTTAGATCACTGCTACTCTCCCTTCAAGGATGGTTACAAGTCCCTCCCACGCCCACCATTCGGCAAATCAGATCACGCTTCCATTCTACTTTTGCCCACTTATAGGCAGAGGCTGAAACAGGAAGCACCCGCCCTCAGAACCATCCAGTGCTGGTCGGACCAATCGGACTCTATGCTACAGGACTGTTTTGATCACGCGGACTGGGAGATGTTCCGGTCGGCCTCTGATGATGACATCGAGGTCTACGCTGATAGCGTAACGTGTTTCATCAGGAAGTGCGTAGAAGACGTTGTTCCGACCAAAACAATTCGCCTGTACCCAAACCAGAAGCCGTGGCTAAATGGGGATGTTCGCGCGGCACTCAATGCGCGGACCTCCACTTTTAACTCCGGTAATGCGGAGGAGCATAAACAAGCAAGTTATGCCCTCCGGAAAACCATCAGAGCAGCAAAACGCCAGTACAGGGACAAGATTGAAGGACAGTTCAACACCACTGACTCCAGAAGCATGTGGCGGGGAATTAACACCATCACGGACTATAAAGGGAACACAAACTCCACCGTGAACACCGCTGCCTCTCTCCCGGACGAGCTCAACACCTTCTATGCTCGCTTTGAGGGAACTAACACCGCCCTCGCGGAGAGAGAGCTCGCGGCTGAAGATGCAGAGGTTAGTTCACTCTCCGTATCTTTAGCGGATGTAATCCGATCCTGTAATCCGGCGGGTGAACGTCCGTAAAGCAGCGGGTCCAGACGGCATTCCGGGCCGCGTGATCAGAGCGTGCGCGCACCAACTGGCTGGAGTTTTCATGGACATTTTTAACCTGTCCCTCTCCCTGTCTGTGGTCCCCACATGCTTTAAAACGTCCACCATTGTTCCTGTACCTAAGCAATCAAAAACCACCTGCTTAAACGACTGGCGTCCTGTTCTGACCCCATCATCAGCAAATGCTTTGAGAGACTAGTCAGAAACCACATCTGCTCTGTTCTCCCCCCCTCACTGGACCCACTGCAGTTTGCAAACCGCACAAACCGCTCCACTGATGATGCCATTTCATCAACAATTCACACTGCTCTCTCCCACCTGGAAAAGAGGAACACGTATGTGAGAATGCTGTTTGTAGACTACAGCTCAGCATTCAACACCATTGTGCCCTCCATACTTGACATGAAACTCCGGGCTCTAGGCTTAAACAGCTTGTTATGCAGCTGGATCCTGGACTTCCTGTCAAACAGATGCCAGGTGGTCAGAATGGGCAGTAACATCTCCTCATCACTGACTCTCAACACTGGAGCCCCTCAGGGCTGTGTTCTCAGCCCACTCCTGTACTCCTTGTACACACATGACTGTGTGGCAACCCACAGCTCCAACACCATCATCAAGTTTGCTGACGATACGACAGTGGTAGGTCTCATCACTGACAATGATGAAACGGCCTACAGAGAGGAGGTGCACACTCTGACACGGTGGTGTCAGGAGCACAACCTCTCCCTCAACGTCAGCAAGACCAAGGAGCTAGTGGTCGACTTCAGGAGGAATGAGAGAGAACACCGCCCCATCACCATCAATGGAGCACCGGTGGAGAGAGTCAGCAGCTTCAAGTTCCTCGGTGTCCACATCACAGAGGAACTCTCATGGTCCGTCCACACTGAGGCCGTTGTGAAGAAGGCTCATCAGCGCCTTTTCTTCCTGCGACGGCTGAGGAGGTTTGGAATGAACCACCACATCCTCACACGCTTCTACACCTGCACCATAGAGAGTCTGCTGACTGGCTGCATCACCACCTGGTACGGCAACAGTACCGCCCGCAACCGCAAGGCCCTGCAAAGGGTAGTGCGCACGGCCAGCTGCATCATCGGAGGTGAGCTTCCCTCCCTCCAGGACATTTACGCCAGGCGGTGTGTGAAGAGAGCTCAGAGGATCATCAGAGACTCTAGCCACCCGAACCATGGGCTGCTCTCACTGCTGCCATCAGGCAGACGGTACCGCAGCATCAGAACACGCACCAGCCGACTCCAGAACAGCTTCTTCCCACAAGCAATCAGACTACTTAACTCTTGATCCATCAGGATCATAACACACACTGGACAGAATATCACTCAGCACAAACCACTGGAGATACACACACATTATATACACATTTATTTATCATACAGCATCTATTGCACTTTGGATTTTAATTTGTGAACATATTGTATACTGTACATTGTATATTATTACTATAGCTTAATGTATACTGTTATTGTTTAATGTATGTTTAGTGTATATTGTTTAAAGTATATGTATATTGTAAGTATGTGTATATTGTTTAAAGCTGTGAGAACTACACTCACATTGTGTAAATGATTTATTGTTTATTGTAGTGTATACTGTGCTGTGAGTAATTGTGTGCGCATCAGATGTGTAATCTGTTGTTGCTTAAATGTTGTACATGTCATTTCATGACTACTATGTTTGCTCGGACTGCACCTAAGAATTTCACCTACTGTTGCACTTGTGCATATGGTAGAGTGACAATAAAGTGATTTGATTGATTTGATTTGAACTTGAGCTTGAGCTCCCTTACGTCAATGATCCCAAATTTTATTGGTTACTAGTTTAGCGCACATAACATTTTCATGGACAGTCATTCCTCATTCACAATAAATGTATGGAAGAGAGCAGCGTAAACAATCTTCAAAACATCTCTATTTGTGTTCCATTGAGGGTGAGTAAAGGATGAGAATAAATTTTTTTGGGTACTGTTTTACACAGAAAGAAACCCAGCCAAGCCACATAAACATTCATGTTGACAAAACTGACTGACTGTGGCAGCAAAACAGTTAGGTAAGTGTGAAACTACAGTATTGGTGATTGTGAGGTGTGGGCGGCTCTGTTCTGAAATCAGTGATCGGACTCCCCCACAGTTTTGAACCGAGCTGTCCCACGCTGAACTGAACAGATCTGAAGCCTCTTGCTCTGGGCTGGGCTAGACCGCCTGGTACGGCGCACTCAGAGACTGAGAGGGACGCACACACAGAGCAGACAAGCCGTGTTTCACTCTTTCCCGAATGTCGCTGAGCTGACTGCACTAAAGCCCGAGACTACTACTGAACCGGTAGGATGCTGAGAGTTTGTAATTCCTGAGTCATACCACTAGTGTGCATTTGTGAGCACTGAGAGCAAACAACCCACTCTCTGTGCTGTCTCATGTGATGCTTTGCAACTTCTGCTTTAAGTTTGTTTGCTGTTGTAGAGTTTCTGAGTGGGTGTCTATTATTGTCTGGCTTTAGGTTATTTGTCTTCCCATCTTAACACAGAAGCATAATGAGATGCAAGTGTGATAAATGTGATGGATGTCTCCGCTAGACTGTGATGTGTCGCCTGTGGCTACACTCTTATATCACTCAGTCGGGAGTCCACGGCCACTGCCTGTGGATCCATAATTCTCCTTCATTTGCTCTGTGACAGATTTCTGTTTGAACTTGCGTCCCCCTGTGGCGAGATACTAATCGCTCAAAAGTACATCCCACCCTCAGCTAGTGTCTTGTGCTGTTTGTGTGAGTTTCTTTGACTGTGTAGCTGCATGTGGGCATACATGGTGTTTATGAAATTAAAAAGAGGTGTTTGTTTTCACTAGGAGAGATTGATTGAAACTATTGAGCAGCATATTTCAAGGGGGAGTTGGTGGGCTCCTTAACATTCTCTTTTGTGGCTGTACTTCTCAGAGTTAGTACTGCCCATTTACTTTCTCTCTGCTAGAAGAGGAAGGTCAGTCATTGTCAGAATTCTAGGTAATAACAGATCTTGCATAGATATTTAGCTTTTGAGTATTCAGTGCATGTTGCTGTGTTGGGTATTATCATTTATTGTGAAATCAAACTTGGTTTTCTTCAATATGTACATGCTTTGTTATATTCAAATATTTATCTGGTCTACTAATCTGTGCATTCTTTGAGATGTAATTTTCTAATTCTCACACCTGCTGTGTTGACAGGAAACCAATTTTAGCTTTACATATCTGACCTTACCTTGAATTTAGAGTTTAGATGAAAAGACAAATCATGGATTATAGGTTATATTTTTCTCATTCTCCACAAACATTACCTTGTAAATTACTGTTTATATGCAGGTAGGGATATGGAGACATGTAATTATCATAGGCAACTGATATGCAGAGAACCTTAAGATATATATATATATATATATATATATATATATATATATATATATATATATATATATATATATATATATATATATATATATATATATATATATATATTTAATTTCTATGACAACTTCCATTTTGAGGGGTGTTGTTACCTCTTAAGACTGTGCTGTGGTTGTGCTGGCAGTCTCAGTTCATATACGGGTCAGTCCACCTGCAGACATAGTCTTCTGCTTTAAAGACTTCATTCGGCTGCCTCACATTGCTGCACATGAAAGACTCAAGAAAAAGTATCTACCAGAGGAGTCTTTTTTATTTTTGACGCTACTTTCGACCTTGACCTCAATAAATTAACATTAAACTGTCTTTTTAAATGTACTTAGACTAGGAGTAATGTAAACCCACTGTGTGCAATCCTATCACATCTTCCCCGCAGCTTTAATGCATAGTTTAACTGATATTTTATAGCTGGCGTACCCCTTTCTGGTTTTAAATTCTGGTTTGTACTTTTTTTTTCTTTTTAGTGAAAGTTAATGTTCCTCTCCATTGTAAACGTGACATATTGACAAAATAGCACCATTAACTTAAAGTTAGAGATCTATGGGTTTTCTATAGCCGATGCCGATTTTTAGAGGTCAGGGTCACCCGATATGTGCAGCCGATTTTTAGGGCTGAGATCTTGAAGTTTTCGCCTTCATTTGCATGTTAAAATGTCACACTAATAATAAGTGGATGCACAACATTTCTGAACTTAACTTAATTTATTGAACACTGACTTGAACCATCTCTCGAATCTTAATTTTGTGCAATGCACGGTATTAAAATAAAATATTTATACAAAGTTAACCAAATAAATTAATAAACTGACCAAGTATTAATGATAAACATGGCCATACATGCCATTCCCATTCTATGCAATGCATCTATACACTATATCTAATTTGATTAGTTATGTGTTTTTAGGACAATATGTAACGTAAAAAGACGTGTAATAATGAGAGTAATAAAAAGGAATATTTTCATAAGAATATCATATTTCATAAGAATATCCAGACAAAACTGTGTATGTTGTCAAAGAAATTCACTAAAATATATTGTCCTCTTACTCCTCTACAGAGGCAAAACCTGTATTCTGGGTCTCAGGAGAATATTTATGTCTCGTGCAGAGTGAATCTAGCGTTTATATTTAGATGTCACTTCTCAAACTTTGCTGCATGCAGTTGGCCATCTGTCCTCTTAGCAGCATGAAAATCAATAGTTTTATTCAATGGATTTTATAGACTGTATAGCCTCGAGTTTCGCGAGCCTGCATTAACTCAGCACTGAATAAAAACTCGGATCAGGTTCAAGAGATCTGGCTACATCACTCACCTCTGCAAAAACATGTTGTAAAAAGATGGCGCTCTCCAAAGCGCGAAAACAAATGTGCAAATCGGCCCAATCTGTTTTGTCAGTATATTATTACAGTATCAACTGAGGGTGCTTTTTTGCTTCAGCCTTGTTTATATTTTCCGCGAGCCTCCGCGAGCTGGCGCTGACTGCGCGTGCACCTCCGATGACTGCGTTCAACATGCGCGACTGCCCACTGCGCGTTGACATAATTTTTGGCCCGCGCACCCTCGCGCTCGTGCGGATGCGTCGAGTATAAACAAGGCTAGCCTGTCATACACTGTTCTGAGCTGCTCCAGGAGTCAGGACAGCTCTGTGTCTCCGAGCACGGTGCTCTCTGTGAGCAGGGCGGAGTAACGTAGCCCTCACCCTCAATCACGCTGCAGTGTTTGTGAAGAGCTGCTGCTTTCTCCACCCCATGCACAGAGTTAAATTCTCAAACTCCGATACAGGAAAAATAAAACGGAACTTATGACATTGGGGCTAATATGTTAGTAAGCAAGCTGCTGATAGTTTTCCACTACAGTCCTTAAAGTTAACTGCAAGTAAGCAAACCTTCTACCAGCTGTGGCATTATGCCAGTTCCGGACGCTTCCACCGCACCAATAACACAGGGCTGCCCGTGGACATGACTGACTTTAAATCAGCGCTACTAAACAGGGATACCGGCCGATGCCGATATATTAAAAAATGACAAATATCGGCCCTACTTAAAGTGCTCATATTATACTGTTTTAATTATTTTAATTATACTGGTTACTAATTCTGTTTTGGTGGTCTCCTACAATAGCTTAACATTAATCCAATCTCATAAGTTTTACTGTATCACAGAGTCCTCATTCTTTTGAAGTGCATGCAAAGTGGATTTGCTCTTGCAGTGCAGAAAACATGTCGACATCAAAAAAACTAGGATGAAAGACATCAGCAATGATCTTAGAGAAGCAATTGTTGTTGCTTGTTGTTGTTAATCTGCGAAGGGTTACAAGGCCATTTCCAAATAATTTGAAGTCCATCATTCTATAGTGAGGATGATTATTCACAAGTGGAAGTGGACATTCAAAACAGACACCAATCTTCCCATGAGTGGATGTCCCAGCAAATTCACCCCAAGATCAGACAGTGTAATGCTCAGAAAAATTGCAGACAACCCAAGAACTACACCTCACACTCTACAGGCCTCAGTTAACATGTTAACTCTTAAAGTTCATGACAGTACAATTAGAAAAAAATGGGTCAAGGATGGCATTTTTGCAAGGAGAAAGCCTCTTCCCTCTCTCTCTCTCTCTAAAAAAAAAAAACGGCTTAGGTTTGCAAAGTTGCATCTGAACAAACCATAAGACTTCTAGAACAATGTCCTTTGGACAGACTAGGCCGACTAGACCAAGTGGAGATGTTTGGCCATAATGCACAGCGCCAAGTTTGGTGAAAACCAAAAGAGCATATCCGCAGAAACACCTCATACAAAAAGTAATGCGTGCTGGTGGAGGGGTGATGATTTTGGGCTTGTTTTGTAGCCACAAGACCTATGCACATTGCAGTCATTGAGTTGACCATAAACTACTCTGTACATTCTAGGGTCAAATGTGAGACCATCTGACAGCTAAAGCTTGGCTAAAACTGGGTCATGCAATCGGACAATGATCCGAAGATCACCAGCAAATCTACAACAGAATGGCTGAAAAAGAAATGAAGGAAGGTGTTGCAATGGCCCAGTCAATGTCCAGACCTCATCCGGACTGAAATGCTGTGACAAGAGCTGTGCATAAACAAATGTCCACAAACCTCAACAAACTAAAGCAATGTTGTAAAGAGTGGACCAAAATTCCTCCAGAATGATTTGAGAGGCTGATAAATCATGCAGAAAATTGAAGTTATTGCTGCTAAAAGTGGATCTACAGGCAATTGAATGATAGGGTGTCCTAACTTTGTCACCCATGGTTTGTCAATTTTTACTTTATTTTTGTTAAATAAATGACACTGTGGCAATATGCCATGTGCTGTTGTTCATCTGAGGTTTTATTTTCCAAATTTTAAGACCTGCCAAGCACTAGATTATTTTTTTTATTATTATGTCCTGATACAGAAAACCATGGAATTCAATAGGGTCCTAACATTTTCACATGACCGTATGGGGATTGTAGTTGATCCATGATCTGTATGTTCCATCTGCCCTCTGGTTCAGAATGCATTTGATTTGCAGATTAATTGCAAGGTTTAACATCATACAGTGAAAGTTTATCATTTGCATGTGTTTTTAAGTCCTGTCAGTTTAAACACAGCACAGACAGCACAAGAACACCAAATTAGTTCTCTTCTTTTTGGGCTTGAACGTTCATGTGCACACAAAATTAAGTAAAAATGCCCAACGAGTTTCCTTGTAAACACAGTCAGTTATGTGTTGTAAACAGAAAGAAAATGGATGCATATAATTATATTAGATCTGTGCATTTGTCTTAGTGACAGCAGCCTAATATACCCGCAGCTTTTTGTGTCACCAATGTTAAAAAACAAAAGGGAAAGAGAAAATCACTTTTGTAGCTTTATCAAAGATAAACTGTATTAATTATTGAATTGTATGATTTATATTGATTTATTTATTTATTTAAAGTGAAGACTATGCAGTGTTATTTTACATTTGATTATTCAATGTCTGTACCTGAATACTGCTAGATTTATCTGAAAAACAAAGCACTTTATAATTTGTATCTTTGTTCTATTTTATCTATGCTTGTAATTTGTTTATTATTTTCTATGCAGATGCACTACCCTATGAAATCACCCCAATCATCATATAATTATTAATTCTTTACAAATGGAGCTATTCAAATCATCTGGTGAAATTTTCATACCGCAATATTTCAGAATATTGCAATGTCAGTTTTTTTTTTCCAATATCGTGCAGCCCTAGTTCACAGTGCCAATCAAAATTTGATTATTTGTGTATCCAATTGGAATCTGATCTAAGATTATTGCCTGTCCATATTGTGTATCGCAGCTGTTCAGATATGATTTGTGTGTCCCATGCTGCTCTTTCGTTTTTCAGAATATCTGCATTGGGTTTTCTATGGCAATGATGTTGCATTGGTATGTATTAGGCATGGGCCGGTATGAGATTAGGCATGGGCCTCTTCTAGCAGAGAGACGGTATGATAATCTTAAAGTTTCACTGTATTGTGATTTACAGCTCTGTGTTATTTTTGGCAAGTGCAAGTAACTGTTTCAGCACATTTTTACTTAGATTTTGCACTTTAAACCCTGGCTAACTGTGCCGCAGATGGCGGCGCAATCTTGTGAGCTCATGCAGTGTTTTGAGAAGCGATCTGCACTAAGAGCAATCTCTCCAGGGTTAGTTTTAATCGAACCAAACATGCCAAGTGTGAACACACCCTTAGTATAATTTTTAAGTTGTTTTCCTCATGAGGACAAAAAAAATGTCCCGACAAGGATTTGAGATGCATCTTTGTGGGGATGTTCAAAAGTTCAAAACACTGTTCAAAGGTTTAGGGTCAATATTTTTTTTTGAAAGAGTGTGTTTGAAAGAGTCTTTTGTTCACCAAGGCTAGATTTATTTGTTCAAAAAAATCTTTTGCGTTTGTTTTTCCAAATATAGGCTTAAATATGAATATTGAATATTTTTGTCTTTAATTTGCAACAAAAACGTCATGACAGAAAACACTAATTCTCCTCACTTCTAGGATGTAAAATATCATGTGCTGTTTTGGTCATATTGCTAACATCTCTCATACATATGGGTTTTAATGCTGTATGGTGTAGAAGTCTCTCATGAATTATGGTCTTTTCTGCCGTAGGCACATTTTTATGTTCTTTTACTCTTTCATTCTCAGTAATCATGAAAGCCCAAAACCTATTGTGCTCACTCGTCTCTCAAGAGAGTTACAGAGCTTTTGACTTTGTAAAGGACAAAGTCATGAATGATGAGCTGAATTGAATGCACAAGGTTTCTTCAATTCATACTCCTGAGCCAAACACTGATTTAAATCTAAAAAGAGAAATGGTTGTATTTGAAATGTAAAATGTTCTAGTTATGGAGAAGAAAACTGGGAGATAAACTGAATGATTGATGTTGATCAGATTGCAGATCAGAGCTGAGCTATTTAACTGTGGCATCCTAAAGATGAGCTACATCTGTGCAAATCCAAACACCTGTTTCCATCTCTGATGAAAACGAACTGCACAAGTCCATTAAAGTAATGTCAATAAAAACCGCAGCACAGCAGAATTGTAAATACAGTATCTACAGGCTGTGTTTTATTGTGTACTTTGCTGATTTATTATTTCTCAGTAAAACAGCTGCTGAATTTACAATGATGGTTAAGTTTTATAAGCATTTCTGAAAAATAACTTAATTTTGCTTTGGCCAAATATTCAGACGTTAGAATGAGACTCAAGGCATCGTCATACTATAATTAAGACAATACTCATAAATCTTGATTTTACCCGGCTACAGTGGTGGGAGTTTTTATAACTTATTTGCAATATATGTTATAAACCTGGTATACTGCAGCCTTCCAAAGTTACATTCGTAAAAGTTTTGTGAACTGTTTTCATAGACAGAATTGACATTCATATGTTCGGTTATTTTGCTTTCCTTATTAATGCCAGGAATAGAAGTATAATTTATTAAAATAAATATATATTTGTCTGCTTTTAGGAATTTTATTGGCTGAAGTGAACCAGGCATTTAAATATGCATACTTTATAACTAATTTATTTTTACATGCATAAAAACTCACGTTTTGGGCTGCTTTGACCTCCACATTAATTATTGTTTGGATTTTCATGCCAGTTGTCAGAGATGAAATTGTTAAACTTTGATAATTTTGTTAAAGCAAGGCTGTTTTAAAAATATATATATTTATGGACCGTATGGATCACGGATCAACTACGATCCCTATACATCTAGGGGTGTAAGAAAATATTGATACACGACACGTGAATATCGTGATATTATGATTGCGATATTGTATCGATTCTCAAAAACACTGTATCAATATTTATATATTTATTTATTTACATCCGAGATTCATGGCTGAGAAGAGTTTCGATAGAATATGTACAGCCAACCAGATCTCACGGCAATTCATACACGTTTTCCTCTCAGTAACAAAATAAACACAACAAAATTGACAGTGGTGGCAGCAGAACGAAAGCATATGATCATAGCAATGTGGATATGGATGCACCAGCTCTGCAGTTCAGCACTTTATACAATAGACAGCTTTAAAGCAAACAGCTTTACAGTATTAAATATAAAACAAACAGTCATTCAGTCATGTACTATGAATTTTCTGTTGTTAAATAGTTTAGAAATTAAAAACTGCTATACTGTGAACCTTTAAAACATATACACATAAATAATAATGCTGTCACTTTACTATTTCCTTTGACTTAGATTGCACAAAATAGTGATTAGTGATATAAATGACACTGTATTAACCCTCTTGTGCTCTTCGTTTAGGGGTTGCATTGGTTGTCTTGCCGGTTATAAGTGACCGGACACCTAAAAATTAAACTTCCTCCACCCCAGTAAAACCAATGCAAATTATTTTTCTTCAATAATATTTTTCTTTTTAATTTTGTATTTTGAGATGATTTGATGGTATTTTGTAATATTTATGCAATAATTATGGTCTATTTTTGGAGAGCCGTTTTTTTTTTTCTACATTTTTTTTATTTTTATCATTGCAGTATTTCAGGTTAAAATAGAGACTAGGCCTTCATATTGCCTTTCTTACAACATCACAATATATAACAATATATCGTATCGTAACCCCTGTATCGTGATAATACACAGCCCTATATACATCACACATTGATGCTAAAAATATATCTATAAACTGATTGAATTGTTTATGATTAATCGCAGTATTTGCTGAAAAAGAGATGTCGTTTCAGTAAATCATTAAATAGACAATAATAAAAGTCAACTTACACCAAACTTCAAAAGATCTGGGTCAGTAAGACTTGTTTTAAATACATGAATGATTTTATTCAGCAAGTTTGCATTAAACTGATCAAAAGTTAGTGTATTTGTTACAAAAGATTTCTATTACAAATAAATGCTGTTCTTTTAAATTCTTCGGTTCAATACACCCTTCAATACACCCAAGCTACAGCCAAAGCCATTCACTTAATCAAGGAAGGAAAAAAAACAGAGGTAGTGAAAAAATGCTCTGTAGGTTTGCTCTCCACGACCAGGAACTGGGCGATGACAGTCGACCTGGAGAGGCAGCTGAAAATTCCAACACACATCACCCAGTCCAAATTGAGACCTGATATCATCTTGGTCTCTGAGGCCACAAAACAATCTTGTTGGAGCTAACAGTGCCCTTGGAGGATAGGCTGGAGGAGGCTCAAGAGAGAAAGAGGGAGAAATACCAAAAGATGGTAGAGGACTGTCGGAGGAATGGATGAGGACCAGGTGTATGCCAGTAGAGGTGGGCAGCAGGGGATTTGCCAGTCACTCCCTGAGCAAGGCCTACGGCACGCTGGGCATAACAGGTGCTAACCGAAGAAGAGCCATAGGCAACAATGTGGAGGCAGCATAAAAAGCATCCAGATGGCTCTGGGTTGAAGAGGGGAGAGCAGTGGGGGCAGTAGAATGCCACTTGGACACAGGCCGGGGTCTGATCAGCCTCGGTCGGGTCGCCAAGACTAGGGTGTCTGTTGCAAGACCCGAAACACTCAGTGACTCAACACTGATGACGTATCCAAGATTGTGCATCAGAAGATGTTTCTGTAACTAACAAAACACTTTTGCTGATATTGAGGTGGGATATGGGTAAGTTTCAGGGTAGGGTTAGGTTACACCTGTAGGTGTATAGTGTTAGGGATTGGTCAACAGTGTAATTTTAAATGTAATTACAGAAGTTAATTGCAGATGTAATAACATGCAGATATTTAAAAAAAAATGTAAGTAGAAGGTAAAACATGTATATGTACACAATAAGTGCATCCTATGAAATTATTAATTTAAATGTTAGTACATTGTAGTTAAGGCCACCTAATATAAAATGGGTCCCTTGTTCCCTTTCAGTCGGTCACGTTGGGATCACTTCTGGGAGCCCCTATCAGCTTCAAGCTATTTAGAACCGGCCAATGAACAATTGGCGTGCGAGATTTGCATCTCGTGCTCCACCCCATGCCGCGGGTATAAAAAGGAAGCGAGAGCGAATGCACGCTGTCATTCACTTCGGAGCCGAACGGCGTATGAAGAGGACTCTCGTCATTGAGTTACAGCGAAATCAGCTTTGAGTCATTTCAGTCATTGAGTTACAGTTAATCAGTGAAAAAGTTATTGAGAAGACCGGAGATCGGGGATCAACGCGCGTTGGAGAGACGGCACACTTCAGCGGGATCACGGTGCTCACTGCTGCTCTTGAGAAAAGAAAAAACTGCTATTTTCACAGCAACCTGTCGGTTCGTGAGGGCGTTTTTTTCCTTGAGTACAGGCACGGGCTGCACTAAACCCTGTGCGCTGTCGCGTTTTCCCCCTGAGTGCTTCAGCACAAGAGCGTTTCCTCACAAAAAGAGTACATGGGTGATGCTGCGTCTTTTTCAAGATGTCATTCCACCCGTGCGTTTCTGGATGCGGTCGTTCCCTGGCGCCTGCTGACGGTCACAATCACTGTCTCACGTGTCTGGGCAATCTTGGGTATCTCGGAACTAAGAACAAGACTCACCTACCTTCGGGAAGGCGGAGTCCCCTTACCCATCCCACGATCTAGTGCTATTCCTAACCAGAATAGACCTACTTCTTCGGATGGCCAGGGTGATCTGAGGATTACGTTTAGGCCGAGTCAATCTCCGAGTCAGTCGGTACGTTCAACGTACGTCGCTATATACAAAACGCCATAGTTACCACTTCCAGCGCCCAGCGATGAGCCCCTCAGACCCCGATCTGATGCGGGCGGGGAAATTCACGCAGGGAGAGTCAAAGCTGCTATTCCGCAAGACCCACTCAGCTGACTGTATTGGATAACGCTGGGAAAGCGTGCCTGTGAAGGCCGTTGCGGAAGCCACATCATGGCCAGAGGGAGTTAACATGTGGAAAATACACGTATGGGCTGGCCGTGGGCAGCACAACATACGGAGATGTGGAGATGGTGGTCCAGTGGGTTAAACAACTGAACTGATATGCAGAAGGTTGCTGGTTCGATCCCAGCGGTCACCACCAGTGTGTCCTTGAGCAAGGCACTTTACTCCATGTTGCTCCAGGGGGATTGTCCCTGTAATAAGTGCACTGTAAGTCGCTTTGGATAAAAGCGTCTGCCAAATGTAAATGTAAATTATCACGGAAGTCCCAGGGGTGGCCCCGGCCAATTAGAGGAGGGGGACAACACCTTCCTGAGACAGCAGAGAAGACTCTGCCAAGGGAAAGACACAGGCTCACCGTAGGGAGCCGTACCATGGAAGAATACACATATGGGACCGCCGTGGGGGTCACAACATATGGAACCCAGCCTAACACAAGTTCCACCAATGCATACGAGTGTTAGACCTGGCGTCGAACGCACCGCCACGTCCGACTGCCGCGGGTTGTGGAGGACTCAACAGGGTTTGCCGTTCTGGGGAACTCGACTGGAGCAGATAAGCGCACGTATCCGTACCATGAGGGAGGGAATGGCGCAGCAAGCCGACACTAGAACGGGCACCTCGGTGTTACTGACAATGGGAAGTGAGCACACAGGAAGATACCGGCTCTACATGGAGGCTATAAAATCTAGCGAACGTGTTAGGTGTCGCCCAGCCCGCAGCTCTACAAATATCTGTCAGTGAGGCGACACGAGCCAGGGCCCAGGAAGAAGCAACACCCCTAGTGGAGTCCGGCTATGTGACAGGGCTCTTAACCCGAGCGGGCAAGGCATGTCTTGTGACTCCTATGCCACAACGTGGGGGTCACAACATATGGAACCCAGCCTAACACTAGTTCCACCAATGCATACGAGTGTTAGACCTGGCGTCGAACGCACCGCCACGACTCGAACGTACCGCCGAGTCAATCTCCGCAGGCCCCTATTCCCTCAGTTCCGCAACCGGTAGAGCTCCCAGGAGAAGTCGCTGGTCCCTCCCACGGGCGGCCAGCGGTGACGATTTCGTCGCGATGCAACTGTGTCCGGCGACCGCCTCTAACTGGCGTGGTGACCCGTGTCTCCCGTCCCGAGCCTGTAAGTTCTCATCCGGTCTGACTGGGAAGGCTTACAAGGCTTGTGGACAGGCTGTGTCTGCCTTGCATGCCATGGCGTTGCTTCAGGTCCACCAGGCCCAGGCACTCATGAACCTGCACGAGGGTAGGCCTGACCCAGAGCTCCTCCGGGAGCTCCGGACGGCGACGGACCTCGCCCTCCATCGGTCAGGCGATGTCCGCCTCCGCCCCCGCCCCCGCCAAGGCACCGCAGCAGCCTTCCACCAGCCGACGGCGTGGGGCCGGCCGTGGGAAGGATGTCCAGCCTGCTCAGGCCGCTGCCAAGCCAGGTGGCAAGCGTCGTCGCAAGCGACCCTGAGACGGGCCGCCCAGAGATGGAGGAAACTGCTCTTCGGGAGATGGCTGCAGCACCACTCCCTCCCCCGGAGGAGGGCCGAGGGAGAATCTTTTGTTCCAGTTTAATTTCTGTTCCGCCGCTGGCCCCAGCACCAGCGGAACCCAAAACTTCAGTAAAAGAGCAGTTTCCAATATCTCTGGGTGCCAAGAGAGCGCGTTTGGCGGTTGTCGACGCTCCCATGCCTCACCACCCTCAGGTACCTCTCCCTTTGCCAGCAGGGGACGCCGGCTGTGGGGACGCACTCAAGCGGCCTCCCCTCCGTGGATGCAGGTAAGTGTTGCACAGCACACTCAGATCCCGCTTCGGGCCGCCCCCATGCCGTCCGAGCCGGATCCCTGCGTTCCGCCTCGCTGCCCCGCTGCAGGTACGTCTGTGGTGCCGTCTGGGAGGCTAGTGCTTCCCAGCCCGTCTCGGTGGCTCCTCAGTACCATCAGACTCGGCTATGTGATTCAGTTCGCCCGGCATCCCCCCAAGTTCAGGGGCGTTCACTTCACGACAGTAGTGGAGGCGAACGCCCCCGTGCTCAGGGCGGAGATCGCATTCTTACTGGCGAAGGACGCGATAGAGCCGGTCCCTCCAGACGATATGAGGTCCGGGTTCTACAGCCCGTACTTCATTGTACCCACTGCCAGTGGTTCTATTCCTTGACCGAGGGGACCCTCGGGTCGGATGCTCTGGCACACAGCTGGCCCCGGGGCCAACACAAATATGCATTTCCCCCAGTGAACCTTCTTGCACAAACACTGTGCAAGGTCAGAGAGGATGAGTAGCAAGTCCTGTTGGTCGCACCGTATTGGCCCAACCGGACTTGGTTCCCGGAACTAGTGCTCCTCACGACAGCACCTTCTTGGCCCATTCCTCTGAGGAAGGACCTCCTAACTCAGAGATGGGGCACCCTATGGCACCCGCGTCCGGACCTCTGGAAACTCCATGTCTGGTCCCTGGACGGGACGCGGAGGTTCTAGGTGACCTACCGCAAGCGGTAGTTGACACCATCGCTTCCGCTAGAGCCCCCTCTACGAGGCGTCTCTATGCAACCTGGTGGAATCTGTTCGTCGACTGGTGCTCTTCTCGCCGAGAAGACCCCCGAAGATGTTCGATCAGGTCTGTGCTTTCCTTTCT
This sequence comes from Romanogobio albipinnatus, assembly GCA_023566225.1. NCBI lineage: Eukaryota > Metazoa > Chordata > Actinopteri > Cypriniformes > Gobionidae > Romanogobio > Romanogobio albipinnatus. The sequence goes on along the minus strand of CM042246.1, from coordinate 29,088,314 downwards.
ACAAGATGGGTGGAGCGAAGGCTGTCTCCCTCCAACCTCAAAGTCTGTGTTGCCGCTATTGCCGCTAATCATGATCGAGTAGATGGAAAATCTTTAGGTAAGCACGATCTGATTGTCAGGTTCCTAAAATCCAGACTAAATCCACCTCGCCCTCCTTCTATACCCTCTTGGAACTTGTCTCTGGTGCTAACTGCACTGCAGAGAGCACACTTTGAGCCTTTGCAGTCAGCAGAGTTAAAAGTCTTGTCGTTAAAGACAATACTCCTGACTGCGTTGGCCTCCATCAAGAGGGTAGGAGACCTGCAGGCATTTTCGGTCGACGAATCGTGCCTGTAATTCGGGCCCGGTAACTCTCATGTGATCATGAGACCCCGGCCTGGATATGTGCCCAAGGTTCCCACTACTCCCTTCCGGGACCAAGCCTGCAAGCGCTGCCAGCGGAGGAGGCAGACCCAGCCCTAGCTTTTCTCTGTCCCGTCCGTGCTCTCCGAACTTACGTGGACAGAACGCAAAGCTTCAGGACCTCAGAGCAGCTCTTCGTCTGTTACGGAGGAGAGCAGAAGGGAAAATATTTTAAGTTACAATAGTACGGTTTTACTGTATTTTTCAAATAACTACAGCCTGGTTGAACATAAGCGACTTTCAAAAAATGTTCTTACACTAATCTTTTAAACAGTAAGTCTGTAAGTCTATTATACAAGTCAATATATTTTTTTATTATATGTCCATATCTTTTAACACTGAGACATCACTGGCCTACAATCCACAGAAATCTGTTTTACAGTTGAGTGTGTCATTGCTGTCATTCTATTTTTTTAGAATGTAAAAAAAAGAGAACATTCTATTGTTTTTTAACACTAGATACCTGGGTAATGTTGGAGCTTGACACTTCGCTGCATAGCAGTTCACATAGCTGTTCTGTTTCAGGGTGTGTTTCCCATTAACAACGTAACTGTGCTGAAAGGATACAAAAGAAAAAAGAAAATAAATTACACACATATAGAATGTTTGATTAGGTTTGCTAGGAGTTAATTAGAAAAGGGAGCTGTGCTGTACTTCCTTATTTTCAAACTCAATTGCTGGACGGACATTAGACGGAGCCCTACTGCTCTCTCCTCCTGTGCTGACAACGTTTTTGAGCTGTTTAATTAAGCCTATTGAGTTTGCATTGACAGACATGTATTATATAACCGGTGGAGAAACCCTGCATCATGCGCTCTGGTAACTTGTTAATTGCTTGAGGTTTAACTGAACATTGCTCTGTAATTGCATCAGCGTCCAGAGCTTTCATTTTGACGCGCCACTTATTTATTACCTCACTCCGCCCCGTGTTCAGAGCCACACAGAATCCATCACACCCTTATTGACGGCCAGGCACAACATGAGAAATCAGACCAGGCCAGTGTTTACTCATCAGTGTCTGTGGGGCGGCATGAACACTTGCCAGCATTGTGCAGTCTAGTGTGGCTCTGACCTTGTTATGGATATTATTGCTCTATTGACTCTGTCATTAATGGCAACCCTCTCATGTGTCCTCCCTACGGCGAGGACTTTGGTCCTGAAGTCTCTGTTTTTTTTCCCTGCACCCCAATGATATTGACTTTATTTTCCATAATTTTTACCTTAGGCTGGGCACAGAGCGTCTCCTAATCAAATGTAATTGATTGGTACACTGCTGAACAGGTTTGCTTTATGGTATTCTTTAGATCAAGGCACACGGGAGGAGCAGAAATTATTGCCCTACTTATTTTTAAAAACAACTGGAAATTACATTTGTTTGATCCAATCTGTTGCTTTTTAGTTGAAAGCCAGTCGATTTAATATGAAAAATTGTGCAGTCTCTTTGAAGAGTTTTTTTTTCTCCATGGATTGTTTGTGACACATAACACACAAAGCAGACACAAAAAATAAAATTTAAGTTTGTGTCTGCGTTGATTTTAAGCAATAATGATTAATAACTATTTATCCCTTTCTTTTAGGGATGGGTGTTCATATCAGTCAATATTGATATTTGTCACAATAAATGTCAAATCTTTTTATTTCTTTCAAGTTTAAAGGCAGATTTTTGCTCCTAAGTGAAAGTTGTAGATAGATTAGATTAGATTAGATTAGATTAGATTAGATTAGATTAGATTCAACTTTATTGTCATTACACAAGTACAAGTACAAGGCAACGAAATGCAGTTTAGGTCTAACCAGAAGTGCAATAGCAGCAAGTGCAGGATATACAATGGTTGCGCTGTGATACAAGATACAAGTTAATTGTAGTTTTAAACTACTCTTTATTGTCAAAACTTGACAAATGTTTTACGTTTTTGAATTCTTTACACTTTTCAAATCATTTTTCCTTAACACAATAAATATCTTAATAGAAAAACGAATTTCTTAGTTTCTGCATGTGGAAACGGGTGATATCTCAAACATAAAAAACACAGTTACAGTTTGCAGTGCAGGCTGCAATATTAACAATATGATATGTTTTGTGCTATAGCTTAATCACAAAAATACTCTATATTCCATTTATATTCCATTATTCCTTTAATACATTCAATACACGTTCTACATTGACAATATAATAAAATTTGATAAGTATATCTCACATTTCTTCCACAATGCCATGGTGCAGTTAGTTTTACTAGTAAATACATTGTGGCGATTTGAGTTTGAAAAGTCTTCTGACTGTATCCTTGCACAGTGTTTGTCACTGTTTCATTTGGCTTTAAACTAGTTTAAATCACCAACACAATTGTGTTCACTGAATTAAAGCGCTTCTCACTGAATCTCACAGCGCTGTTTTGTGGTCGCATAATTAGATCGCTCAGAGAGTAAATGCACCTGCTTGTGCTGCCATTTGAACTGAAGCGGATAAATGATCCATGTGGCGCAGCCACTTTATCAAACATTTAGCGAACTCTTGATAATATTCTATTGAGGAAAATTATATCGCGATAATTATCGTTATCGTTTTTTCACTCAGCCCTACTTTCTTTTGTTAGTGGTGTTTAATGTCTTAATATTATAAACCTAAATATTGTAACTAAATCTATACTTCATTTGGCTGCCTTCTTTGTTCTTAACCCTTGTGAGGTGTTTATTAAGGGTGTACATTAAAGATGTTTGCTGGGTTAGGGTCCCCAAGACAGTCTAATGTGATTGTCATCGCCAGGGTTGAGGCGACATTTGCTAGTAGGTTGTAAGCTCTCTGTAAATAATTCATAGTCACATAATATTGCATGTACCTTCAGTGAGCACCCAACAAATTGTTGAATTAGTTTTTTATGTTAACTAGAATTCAAATTTTTTTTTTTTTTTTTTGAAAAATCACTCAAATTCAATACTTAATCATGAAATCCTCGTCCACTTCACGAAGTGGAACACACTTCAAAATGTGCTTAGGGAAGTTTGCAAGTGTGTGTCTAAAAGTGGAGTGGAACGCAGCCATTGACTCCCTCACTGACTGACTGACTCACTCACTCATTGGCTGAATCCGAAATTGCCCCCTAAACCCTCATTCACTATTCCCTATTCCCTACGTTATCCACTAATATAGTTCACTTGAAGGAGTGAATGAAAACGAGTGAGTGAATTCGGACAGCCCTTGTGTGAAACATCGGCTGTACACTCGTTATTGCGGTGCAATGGGGTATAGTGGGCAATTCAGCCCTTGGCTCACTCCCTCTCACACACACACACACACACACACACACACACACACACACACACACACACACACACACACACACACACACACACACACACACACACACACACACACACACACACACACACACACACACACACACACACACACACACACACACACACACACACACACACACACACACACACACACACACACACACACACACACACACACACACACACACACACACACACACACACACACACACACACACACACACACACACACACACACACACACACACACACACACACACACACACACACACACACACACACACACACACACACACACACACACACACACACACACACACACACACACACACACACACACACACACACACACACACACACACACACACACACACACACACACACACACACACACACACACACACACACACACACACACACACACACACACACACACACACACACACACACACACACACACACACACACACACACACACACACACACACACACACACACACACACACACACACACACACACACACACACACACACACACACACACACACACACACACACACACTGACTCATTGACTCACTTACTCATTGACTCACTTACTCATTGACTCACTTACTCATTGACTCACTCACTCACTCACTCACTCACTCACCTTCCTTCACTCCCTTCCTCCATGAAAATGTAAAAATCTAATTATGATTGTTAGATTTATTGGAGTCTAGTACATGTAAATGTACAGTATGCAGCAATGTCTCAATATCTTGTTTTTTTTGTAAAACAAGTATTGTAAAGCATTTGGAATGTAATATTTGCTCCATGATCAGTTTCTCTCTAGCTCTAGCCTATGTTGCACAGAACATGAATAGTAAATCTCTTTTTACTGCAGGGATTCTCACAAATAGAGCTCATTCAGCACATTGGACAGCTCCATGGCCACACCATTAACCCTACAGTCACATAAAGCACACCAGTCATCGTCATACACCAGAGTCACGGCCCAACTAAAACCCAGGCGTGCACACATAGCCATGCTGGGGTATTTGAAGGAACTCAAGAGGCTGGAAGTGAGTTATAGGCAAGACTGTCACCCGGCGTAGGAAGAGGGTGGGATCGATTCCCAGAAATCAGCAGAATCCAACTTGGCATATTGAGCACGCTCATCTGTCTCCATGACATAATTGTTCCTTTCTTGTTACTTTATGTTCTAATCAATCAGCTATGAGTAAAATGCCAATTAGAATGTCCATTGATACAACCAATGGAGAAAGCAAGAATTATTGGATGTAACATTACTGCAAATTGCCATTTAGAGTTGCACTCTTTCTGGGAGGGGAATAATGGGTAATAATCAAGAACTAATGTCTGATGTATTGAGTTATATTTCACATTTAATTGCAAAACTGTGTGTGTAAGGGAGCAGGGCAGACTCATTAATGCATCCTTTCCCATCATGTCTTAAAGTGTTGGACTCGTTGCAAAAAACTTGTTTTAGACAACCCAGTGGAGTAATGGCCAGCGGTTTTGAATGAGCCATTATATTGGGTGATTCATTATTGTAATTACTGTATAAACATTGGCTATGGACTGATTATGAGGTACTTTTGTTAATGGCCAAATGTGTTCATTAGGCAAACTATCATATTCATAACTTGGTAAGTTTTAGGCACAGTGTGATTCCTGGTTCCAAGAAACAGTTGTTAGTTGTGCATGTGATGCAGTTAATGATTTGACTCCCATTATTCCAAGGAAAAGAGTACAATATGATGGATATATCATGGACACATAGAAGTAAGAGACATTTGAAATAACTTAGGTGAGCAAGAAGACATGTCAGGAGGTTCTTAAGAAGTGTCAGTCAAGTGTCATTTAATGAAGTTTTTATGAACTGTGTGTGGAAAACAGATGGTGCAGCTTCTAGACATAACCAATGAACAATGGGTTGTCTGGTGCTCATTAATTAGCTTCGCTCAATCAAATAATTTAGTTTGCCCATATGTTCTCCGGAGGTTTGGTATATTCAGCTGTTTTTCTGGAAGCCCACTGTGCACTATAAGTCTGTTGTTTTGTATTTGTAAAAGCCATTTTATATTTAAGGCATCAGGGTGGTAGAGGCTCACAGACTATACCAGCTGAATGAATAGAATAGGGTTGGGAATCGAAAATCCCTAGTGAGTGAGTTGGAAATCGGGATGCTTAATGTCAGGGATTGGGTACTTTTTATAAAATGTTAATTTCTGTTCCTCTTACTGATTCCTTTTTTGTGCATTTTAAAATTACTTCAAATTCAAGTGCAAGAATTTCTGTGCTGCACACAGAAAGCTACCTCTTACTGTAATGCACACTACTGAACTGAGTTCTACTCTGCATATTTTTGAACTTCAACGGACAAATACACACAATTCTTTAAAAAATCCTCCTAAACAGTCAGTTATATCATAAGTCAATGTAAATAGTTGACAAAAAAAACACTTGTGCGACATTATATTGGATACGTGCAGCTCTTAAAGTGACATGAGCCTAATATCCCTGCTGCCGTCTCTATAATAACGTTAATCAAACAACGTTAATCTTGACTGAATAACTTTTGTAACCTATATTTGTAATGTATATTTTATTCATAAAGTGCAGTGTTATTTTATATTCGATTACAGCTTCTCTACCTAAATACCTCAAAATCTTAAACTGTTAATTTCAGTCATATATTTGTTCAGTTGTATTGATTTGGTTAATTGCTAATTTGTTTATTTGTTCTTTGTTAATTACTGAGTGTTTACTTGTCTTTTAATAATCCTTGAAATGTATATTAGTTAGGCTAGTTGGTCTATGGTATCTTTAAACCATAGGCAAAAGTTCCTTGTGTAAGTGTTCTTTAACCTGTTGATTTTTGTTCAAGGTATTCAGCTACAATTAAATGTTTTGCAATAAGACTTAGAATTGTTTTCCTTATTGGAATCGAAATTGGGACCCAATAAGCAAAATCGGAAATCGGAAATCGGAATTCGGAATCGTAAAATTCAAACAATACCCAACCCTAGGATAGAATAATTGAATGGATAGATTGTGCATTTTATATATATATATATATATATATATATATATATATATATATATATATATATATATATATATATATATATATATATATATATATATATATATATATATATATATATATATATATATATATATATATATATATATATATATATATATGTATTATTAATAGTGCAGCTGTACTTCATTATGAAGGCTACATGAAAGGAAGGCCTGTAACACCAAAAGGCCTTTTCTGTAATAATTAATACATTGTATTATTAGTAGGGCTTTAATCTCCCAGTCGATTATTAGTCGATACGTTCTGGCTCGACCAAAATTCTGATTGGTTGATTTTTTGCTGCGTTCATTTAGTAAATTTTGCAGTTCATTTAATCAGTTCTGCCACATCGCGTTCATTTCATCAGGTGGAGAGCACTAATTGCTAATGGGGGTGTTTTTAGAGCACCCCTGTTTCACAGGTAACAGTCTGTCTTCAGAACACCCCCTTGTTTCCACTTCTTTTGGATTAGCCCAACCCACTGGTGAAGAGAAGTCTCTCGCTGGTCCTTTGTTTTTCATTCTCCGCTGGCTCAAACGCATGTCCATAGCGGCAAACTTGAGGAACGCCCATCAACATACACATGAGGGGAAGCCTCAAAACACCACGCTTCAGTCGTGCTGCAAAAGTGGATCTGTACTGTCGGTTTTGCCGCGTTCATTTCATCAGGTGGAGAGCACTAATTGCTAATGGGGGTGTTTTCAGAGCACCCCTGTTTCACAGGTAACAGTCTGTCTTCAGAACACCGCTTGTTTCCACTTCTTTTGGATTAGCCCAACCCACTGGAGAAGAGAGACAGATTGAAGAAGGCTAGTTTGCTGTATATTATTTATTTAATTGGGAGAGCGTTTTTTCTGCTTAATAAATATTACTTTTTTATTAATGTGGACGTGCCTTTTGTGTTTAAGAGTAAAAGCTTTTAGTTAATAGTCTATTCGTGTCTCAGCCATGAAGCTGAGCTGATCCTATGTTCACGCTGCACAGAGCAGCTGAAATTATAGTGTCTGTCAGTTAGTATAATACATATGACAAAAACAATTGTCTAAATGATGTTGCATATTCCTCAAAAGTTCTTGTGATGATATCACTAGTTGACAACATAGTACTACAACCCCAAATCAGAAAAAGTTGGGACAGTATGGAAAACGCAAATAAAAAACAAAAGAAGTGATTTCTAAATTTACTTTGACTTGTATTTCATTGCAGACAATATGAACACAAAATATTTCATGTTTTGTCTGGTCAACGTCATGTCATTTGTAATATGCATCCTTTCCTGTCATTCAGACCTGCAACACATTTAAAAAAAAGTTGGGACAGTAAAGCTTTTACCACTTTGTAATGTTGCCATTCCTTTTCACAACACTTAAAAGATGTTTAGGGACTGAAGACACCAAGTGATGAAGTGTTTCAGGTGTAATTTTGTCCCATTCTTCCTCCAAACAAGTCTTAAGGTGGGCAACAGTACGGGGTCTTCGTTGTCGCATTTTGCGCTTCAAAATGCGCCACACATTCTCTATTGGAGACAGGTCGGGACTGCAGGCAGGCCAGTCAAGTACCCGTACCCTCTTCCTCCGCAGCCAGGACTTTGTAATGTGTGCAGAATGTGGTTTTGCATTGTCTTGTTGAAATATGCATGAACGTCCCTGGAAAAGATGTCTTCTTGAAGGCAGCATATTATGCTCCAAAATCTCTATGTACTTTTCAGCATTAATGGTGCCTTCACAGAAGTTTGCCAAGGGCACTGACACAACCCCATACCATGACAGACCCTGGCTTTTGGACTTGTTGCTGGAAACAGTCTGGATGATCCTTTTCTTCTTTGGTCCGGAGCGCAGTACAGTTTTAACTGACATTTGTGGATGTAACTACGTATTGTGGTACTTGACAAAGGTTTGCCAAAGTAGTCCTGAGCCCATGTGGTGATATTGCTTATAGATGAATGACGATTCTTGATGCAGTGCCGCCTGAGGGATCGGAGATCACGGTTGTTCAGCTTAGGCTTGCGCCCTTGTCCTTTACGCACTGAAATTCCTCCAGATTCCTTGAATCTTTTAATTATGTTATGCACTGTTGAATGTTAAATATCCAAATCTCTTCCTATCTTTCTTTGAGGAACACTGTTTTTAAACATTTCAATAATTTTCTCACGTATTTGTTGGCAAACTGGCGATCCTCGGCCCATCTTTGCTCCTAAAGGATTAGACCTTTCTTGGATGCTGCTTTTGTACCAAATCATAATTACAATCACCTGTTGACATCACCTGTTTCAAATCACATCATTATTTAACCATTTTACCTCATTACTAGCCCTAAATTGCTCCTGTCCCAACTTTTTTTTAAATGTGTTGCAGATCTGAATGACAGGAAAGGATGCATATTTACAAATGACATGAAGTTGACCAGACAAAACATGAAATATTTTGTGTTCATATTGTCTGCAATGAAATACAAGTCAAAGTAAATTTAGAAATCACTTCTTTTGTTTTTTATTTGCGTTTTCCATACTGTCCCAACTTTTTCTGATTTGGGGTTGTATATTTTCGGAAATCATAGGCTATGATGGTGCACATGATGCAACGCTGTCAGAGCCGAAAGACTTGTGTGTCAGATTAATTTCAGTGCAAAATAATCAGGTCAAAAACGATTTAATATACTGCAAATAGCCTACTAGTTTTTTATGTTTATCTATAATTAATTTAGGCAGACAACAAGGCTACCAAGTACTGCGCACAGTGTGCAGCTAATTCATTTAACGTAATTTTTAGTTGAAAATTTCAGGACCTCAGTCGACCAAGATTTTCTTTGGTTAATTACAGCCCTAATGATTAGTGACCTTAAAGAAATGTATATTTTTCTTGTTAATTTTGCATGTAATATATTAAATATTAATGAATAAATAATTTTGATTAAATTAATATTTGTTAAAATTGTTTACTTGAATGTAATGTGTTCTCTGGAAAATAAGTCGCACTTGATTATCAGTGGCATCAATCAAAATTGCATTATTGACAGAAAAAAAATCTGTATGCCACATTATACATACACAAAGATTTAGATCCCATTTTTGTGCTAACTGGCAGCAAAATTAACCTGCATTGAAGGTGCATTAAAGCCTCCGTGCAAATCAATAAATGGGTCTTACATGAGCTCATTTGTAAATATTAAGATCTGAAATGAGCTCACTGACCAAGCTGACCAGTGTGACAGATTAATTTTTAATAGTAATAATTCTGTGTCCTAGTCATTCACAGAGCAGCAATAATAGCTGGACATTAATTCTAGCTATTGCTCATTCCCTACCTACTGTCATATTCTCCTGAACGCTCCTCTCTCTGCATTCCAGCTACTGTCTCCTGGCTGGACCACAGCAGCCACTTCATCAAAATCAACTGCTGGAGAGTGCCAGAGATTACCCACAGGAAAATACCACTGAGCCTTAAATAGCAATCAATTTTTCTGACTTTTCTCTGACGTGAGCTGTGATAAGCGCTAGCTTGCACTAACATGAGGATGACGCTGAGAGAGATAGATGGAATAAGCAGTAAGACAAAAAAAGATCATGGTTTCCACAAAAGTATTAAGCAGTACAACTGTTCAGTGTTTCAGTGTTAAGAAATGTTTCTTGAGCAGCAAATCTGCATATTTGAATGATTTCTGAAGAAGTAGAGATGTTATTTCAGTAAATACTTGATACAGTATTTCAGATGTTAAAGGATTAGTTCACCCAAAAATGAAAATGATGTCATTAATTACTTACCCTCATGTCGTTCCAAACCCGTAAGACCTTCGTTCATCTTCGGAACACAAATTAAGATATCTTTGATGAAATTCGAGAGCTCTCAGACCTCTTCTTAGACAGCTATTTATTTACCACTTTAAAAGCCAAGAAAAGTAGTAAAGACAGTGTTAAAATTGTCCAGGTGAGTACAGTGGTTCAACCTTAAGCGACGAGAATACTTTTTGTGCACAAAAAACAACAACAAAATAACGACTTTATTCAACAATTTCTTCTAGTCTGTGTTAGACTCTTATGCTGTTGACGTAGTGTAAACAGTGCAACACTTCCTATTTCTACGTCAGAACGACTCGTGTGCATGTGTTGTGGTGCTCACGTGAACAGCGTCTGGAGTTCTGGAAACGCTGCACTAACATACGTCAACAGCATAAGAGACTATTTTAACAATGTCTTCACTGGCCCTTGAAAGTGGTAATTAATGACTGATTTTTTAAATTCAGGCTCTGGCTCATCAATGCACAAGGGGAACTAAGGCTATCCTGTCTAGTCCGAGCTAACAGAAGGTCTACTGTCATCAAATTCAAGTGAGTTTTTACTTAAAGCAAGCTAAATTATCTGCCAAAACAAGAAGTCTCATGCTAAAAAAAAACTAACAAACTAAAACTAATATTGTGACACTGAACGCAATTCAGTATTCAACAAATACAAATAACTGAATAATTGGTAATGATGAATGTTATAAGTAAAATATTTGGGATTTAAAACTTAAAATTGTGATTTTGAATAGTATTGGGTGAATTCAGGTTGATTGGGACACTTTCCCCAGTCTTTTCAATGGCAAACATTTTGTGAATCATTTGATTTTGTAAACTTTTGTAAACATCTGAGATGATTTGACAGATCCCAGATCTTATAATCGTGATAATTTGCGAATTGGATTAAAATATCTGGATTAAGTTATCTGAGATTACTGCGCGTTTCTGTGTTCCCTGAAGAGGGCAGATGTATCGATACTCGAAACTACAATCAGCAATACCTTGATAAGGAAACAGCCAAATGTCCAAACCAATATAAAAGTTATAATAGATAAAATAAATAAGCAGCGTAAAAAAAAAAAAAAAAAAAAAACATGATTCCCAAATATTTATATTCACTATTTTATAGTACGTGTACACCCTTTACATTTTTATTTCAATGTTGTAATTAGCAATTCATTTTATTTTTAATTCAATTTAAAGGGGAGGTAAAACACATTCTTTCGAAGGCTTGATTGTGTTTGTGGGGTGCACTGTAACATGTGTTCATGCTTTGTTTTTAAAAAATTGCATTATTTTTCATAGATTTTACCTTTATTCTACACTGCTCTGTCCCTCCTTGTAAAAACGGTCTGATGGTTTCCGGGTTGAATGAAGCCAGTCCCTCAAAAATACGCAATGGGCTCAGATTGGTTAGCTGGCCCAGTGTGTTGTGATTCGCTAACCTCCTAGTGCACGTTTGTCGGAAACATCACGCCCCTTACCTTTACAGGTAGCCTGTGCTTTGAGTAGTACAATGGCGTCAATAAAACCATACCAATTTGAGCCCGAATCAGACCCAGACAATTTTAGTGAAGATGATGGAGCAGAACCTGTTCAGTCCTCAAGAGTAAAGACTGCGGATCTATAGTGATCGCTACTGAATGGCACCGTTACTTTTGTATTTTTAGAACGATTATAGCCAAATATCTGTCGCAAGAACGAACACTAAACATTGGCTTTACTATAGTATCCAAATCAAACACAGAACCATGTTTAGCATGCCTGTAGATAAACAATACATAAAAGCTCTAATCAAAGAATAATTTACACTAATGCCAAGTTCGCTGTTGAGATTTTAAAAAGTTTGTAACGTTAGGTGTTTGTTGGATAACGTTAATATGAATGAGCATTTAACAAACTGATTTGCAGAGCCAAATTAACGTTGTCATCCGTTTACTTCCTTGCTACAACGTACACTGTTAAAAATTGCTGTTAATTTACGGCAAAAAAATAACAGTATTATCCTGTTATTTTAAAAAGCAGTGCATTACTGTTTTTTTACGGTTGGTGAAATGACGTAGAGAAGATTTTACAGCATTTTACCGTATTTATTACACGAAGGGAAGAAAACAGTATATAACAGTATTTTTGGAACTGAAACGGCAGCAAGCACATGTGGATTTTCATCCGTCTATGCACTGTGATTTAACCGGTGAGTGCACCTTTGCCTCGTTTCTTTTACACAACATACACGTTTCTAATACAAATAACTGTGCAAATAACTATAGTTATTGTGGATGCTGTTCTTATAACGATTTATACGTCCATTTCAGTGCTAAACCCCTTCAACGTGCAAACTGTGTCATAGTGGAGCTGGATTTCTGACTCAGATATATTTCCCGATTACACGGTGAGTTCAATCTATAAACTCTTCTGCAAAGTAAGCCTTTAACATCATAGCAATAAAGTAATATTGATGTATCTGTAACATGCTGATATTATCGTCATCTCGTTTGCTAATTTGAGCTTGAGGTCTTTTCATTTATTGCCTAATGTAACGTTACCTTTAGTTTATATTAGACAAAATGTTGATTTCGAAATTTGGGTAAGCTTGTTCTTATTTGTACATAACTGTATATATATACTGTGGATATACTGTGGAGTTTTTCTTTACTAGTGATGCTGTTTTGTTTCTTTAGTGTTGGCTGTATTTTGGATTGACACTATGCACAACACTGAAAGGAACAGTTCACAAAAAATAAATATTCTGCCATCTTTTACCCACACTCATGTCATTCCAAGCCCTTAAAGGGATAGTTCACCCAAAAATGAAAATTCTGTCATCATTTAGTCACACACAAGTTGTTCCAAACCTGTAAGAGTTTCTTTGTCCTGCTGAACACAAAAGATGATATTTTGAAGAATGTGTGTGACAGAATTTTCATTTTTGGGTGAACTATCCCTTTAAGACTTTTATTCATCTTTGGAAATAAATGAATATATTAATACAATTCTTTCATCATTTTTGTTTGGAAAGTCCAAAAGGAAAAAAACCTTTGATGCTTCAAAAAGTTAAAGTTAGTGTAAATGTATGAATTTCATTTTGTTTATTCAAAAATTGAGCATACATGGAGCAAATAAGCTCAAACATGCTTGCTTGACGTGAGAACCAGTGAGGTTTGTTCCCGTGTGTCAGGCTAGCACGTTTCAGTCTCCATTTACCCTGGATTTGACTGGACTTTTAATGGATGAACAGAAATTATGAAAGAATATTAAAAATAGCTTCATTTGTGTTTTGAATTTTTTTTTTAAAGTAAGGGTGACTAATTAACTACTACATTTTAATTTTTTAACCGCAACTATATTGAGCAAAAATAGTTAAATGAATCATAAAAATGAATATGTTATGTGACTACCTGGCATTGATTATTCTTTGGAATGTTTTAGGTGAAAAACCAGGAAGCTGCATTCATAAATGGATGATTAGTTTTGAGGGGCAAATAATCTGTGAGGGCATCCAGCCAAGTTTTCTGTCTGGACTTGCTGCTGTTTTTTCAACTTTCTACAATTTCAATGTGGAGTACCAAGCTGAGGCTGCATCCACATCGGAATTCATTCAGAGGTTAGATGCTTAGATTAATATATTAATTTCTATTTGCATTCTCATTATATAAACTTTTACCCACAGTAATTCTGAATTTACGCATTTTGTTTTCAGGCGCTTCATTGGAATTAATCCTGAAAAAGGCACCAAGGGTGGACAAGTCCTATCGAAGCGGACAGGGAAGGTCGCCCACAAGAAGAAAACAGTCAACACTCGGGTTGCCAGCCTACTTAAGAAGCTAATGGACTTTGAGTGGGACTTCATATAAGTGAACCCACTCATTCCCTAACATACCACATGCACACCATACACATACTTTTTACAAACAACAAAAACATGCTTTTAGTGTGCTAGTCGCACAATTTTTTCAGGTGTTCATTCTTGAATACCTAAATTTTGACTTCTTTCTTCATTCAGTAATTCTTATTCACTCAGTAGTTCTCTGAGTCACTCATTTAGTTTTTTCTAATGTTATATAATTCATTCTAATGTTTTATTTATTCAGTTAAATAACATTTATTCTGAAGCTTATGTGAAGCTTATGTCATTACATTTGCATCAGCCACAAATTTTGAGAATATTTTGTGATTTAAAGTGGCGGCTTTTTTTTCAAGTTTTTCAAAGTTTTAATAAAGCACATTTTGAAGTTACACTGCATTGTGTTAAACTTTTTTTTTTTTTAATTCAAAGGCTATATTTGTACATTGTATTAAAACATGGTTGTAAAGCAAAAAAAAAAAAAGAAAAAATCAAAGAAATATCTTATCAAATAAATATATTCTTAGCAGTCCATTTCTCAATATAACATATTTGTAGCTTACAGTTAAAAGTGTAAATAAACATTAATTAACTGTTAATGCTTTTGACAGTAATTTACTGTTAATGTAGAAAATAACAGCTTTATGCTGTATTTACAAAAAACAGTAAGAAACTGTAAATTTCAACAACAGCAAGACACTGTTAATTTAACCTCTTAACAAGCGCCCCATTTTTGAGAATTCTTTGAAAACGATATACCCAAATGAAAATGTCTGCAGCTCTTAAACCCTATGGTCTATAATTCATAAACCTGGTCTTATTTTAAACTAGACACTTGAAATATTGCTACCCAAGAGTCATAATAACTCAAAGTAATATGGGAACAGAGTAATATACATGTAAATATACATGTAAGTGACTCACGTTTTTTTTTTTTTTTTTTCACTTAGGGAAAAAAATATTATAATTTAATGTTAAGAGCCTGAAAATAACTTAAATATAAAACTGAATGTCTAATCATGTCATGATTCAAATATGAGGATGATTCTCTCAGTAATGTAGCTTCTGTGAGCTTTTATGTCAAGAAAAGTCTAGGCGTCATTTCAAAAAGGCCATTTATTTCAGAACATTTGCTATTGTAAAGAGTAGTTTTTCATTCAAATAAATCTGCAATAAACTGCAATAAACTACTAATTATAATGGATAAACAGTTTACAGAGATTACAAAGTGTAAAAAACTCATTTAGCTGATGGGAAGCGTCAGTAAGAGTCTGCGCGCTCCACTGCAGTTGCGCCATGGAGAGCGCGCAGCCAGCGCACAAACAGTATTCACCAAAGCCTACTTACGTAAACTGCGCAAGATAATGCCTTTTGATTGGTTACTAAGTCCATCAATCAAACCTTTGTTGGAAAGGCATTGGCTGGGCACCGAGTGCCTTTATCCAACGAAAACCATGGGCGCAATGATTGACAGCTCACCAAGCCTGTAAAGCGCTTCCTCTATGATGCATCCCAGGAGAGCCTCTGATTGAAGGAGAGAGACGAGGGAGGGTTTATAATACGTGGGAGAGGCTATTCTAGCAGGGGGAGTTTGCCAGACACGGATTAGAATCGATATTTCATTGAAAATGGACATGATTGATTACGCTAACTCAAAACTCTCTTGCAAACAACGGAGGATTTTTAGTTTTTTCCCTATTTTTTCGTTGTTTTGGATTAAAAAGTGGGATGCATTTTGAAGAGTGGACTCTTACACAGAGATGTATGCGGGTGTTTATTGGATTCGTCCGATCTGATCTGAACGACAGGAGATGAAAGATGAGTATCGCTAATATTTTGCTAATGTTTACATGGACGGTCCTTTAGCGTTTCATTTAACCCTTTCCTCTCTGGTGTATTTATTGCAAAAACAAGTTCAGAACATGAATCTTGAGTGTTTTAGCTTTCAAATGATGCATAGTTTGTGATAGTTGATTGAATATTTTGTATAAAACAAAAGTAAATAAAAGTACACACACGCCCACTTCCGTCAACCCCCCCGCCCACGATCCGGTGCGGGTTAAGAACTTGCTGGCAACCGTGCTGCCAGTTACTTACTGTTTTTTAACGGGACCATTTTTAACAGTGTAGGCTACAATTAACAACACAAACTATTACAGGAAAACACATAGATGAAAAATAAATCATACCTACAGGTTGTGGCCCGTAAACAGCTTCTGTTTTTAAATCCATCTTTCAGGACAAGCCGTTGTAAGAATCATGCATTGAACTCGCAAAGATTGTGGAAGCTTTACTCCGTGAAATGTGCAGCGGGAGCCGCGCATGCCCGCCTGTCTCGCGCAGCTGAACCGCGGCTTGTATATTGCAAATACAGATGAATATTGTCCATTTTGTCACATTTTCCGGTCTTCTCCTCTGACCCCTGTCTGTCTCGTGCTTTGATTCATGATGGGCAGCATATATCTGCTGCAAATGCGACCTGTTCCCCTCTGTCTCATACACGCATGCATATAACATGTTGTATGTTAAACGCACTGCAACACACCCCTGTCCCTAGGAAGGATGAACAAATTGGACCTGCAATCCGAATGAAAATAACAGCGTTTCGTCGGCATTGGCAACAACACTTCAGCCTACTAACTAGCCTACCACAACAACGCTTCCCTGCTGCGATACAAAATGGCCTCACCCCCCCCCTTATTTCATATTCTCGGAGGAGGGGTTTATGTAAATATTGGGGCAGGTGATGTCAGAGACCCTGGAGGAATGTGTAGTAGTCCCTAGCGGACGTTTGCTGTAGTCCATAGAAATTGATTTCTTTAAAAGCAAATATCTCCCTTTGCTTTAAAGGTGCCCTAGAATGATTTGAAACAACATTTTAAATTGTTCTCTGGTATCTACATAGAGGGTATATGGCTTATTTAAGGTCAATAATTGTCCAGATACGGTTTTACAGGTCCATTTACAACTCTAGAAATCTTCCCCAGGATGAAATGGTCTGTTTTTGCCTTATTTGGAAGGGTCATGAATATTAATGCAGAGTTCTGCTCTGATTGGCTGTTTCACTGCAGCTCAATGATAGCAGACACAACTTTACTGACCGTCTTGACGATGGAGAGATTATAGGCATTCAACCTTATATATATCAATCAGTATATAATCATACTTCAGTTGTCAAAAATATAAATAAATAAATATCAAATTACTATCGTTTCAACTTAAATGGTGGAGGTGGTGACGTTAGCTAGAAGGATTGTGTGAGCTATGTGTAAGCAACTAAACTAACATGTTACGTATCTATGGTTGCATTTACTAATTTATGACAACACTGGCATTAAATAATATTAACCTTTGTCATTAGACATACTATTTAGTTATGTAAGCCACTTGTATAGCATCTTGCGTTGGATCTAGACAACAATGGGGATATTATCGTTAATGTTGTCTCTCTAAGAAACTTTCAGTTTATTCAGAAATTGTTTAGACAGTCAAGAAGTGGATAAAATCACTCACTGATTGCAGGTATATGGTTGGAATTGCCCCTTTCTTCAGTATCAGACGCTGAGCAAAGCCTGCTTGATATTGTCCCAGGTTTGAAAAACTGTCCGTGGTGAAATGGGCTGAGCAAACTAACAACTTTGAAATAAATTGTTGCGGTATCCGATTATAAATAAACATCAACCATGCCTGTTGACATGTTTTATTTGTGGGAAGAGTATGAAACGTCTTCACATCCCCTGCACAGCCTGGAACATAACATTTGTTTCCATGATCTGCCATGTTCGCGATCCTCGCGTCAGGCTTACTGCTGCAGAACTCCAGTTGATACGGCGGCTGCGCAGTTCCGCCAGATAGTGAACATGTGCTTGCTTATGAAAATGTTGGGGGCGTACATATTAATGATCCTGTGTATTGCATCACTGCTGGCGTTACGTTGAGATTTGCCTATTTTTCCGTGGTGTTTTTTACAAACGAGATTTACATGTGAAGGAGGAGGCAATGGTGTTTGAGACTCACTGTATGTGATTTACATGTACTGAACTCCTGTTATTCAACTATGGCAAGGTTCATTCGATTTTTCATTCTAGGGCACCTTTCAACTTTGAACGTTGTAACTTTGCAGATGTTTTTTATGCTCAAACAGCAACATTACACACTAGCTAAAATTAGAAAAGTGAAATCGTGGTTTACCACCCCTTTAAAGCAGATTTGTAACGTGACAGTATAAAGTATAAAGTTTCTCAAGGGTCAAGATCAAGTTCTCTGCATCTCTTGCGCTGCATCAAGCCACTGCCATAATATCCGTCATCACTCAAATGAATGCACAGCCCAGATTAACTGTACACAGATTAATCTGTGTGTAAACCTCCAATAAAATTATAAAGTAATTATTCGATCAGAAAGAAATCTCTCAATCAAGTGGCTGTGTCTATAGTATTATACACAACATTATAATATCATTTTCAAATACATTTTTAATTATTAATATTTAAAATGATTATTCCACCTGGTTCATTAAGGAATGCTTGTAATAAATTAGCAGTGGTTGGGACAAATTTTAACTATCAACTGCGCTTAAAAAGATGTAATCTAATCCTGTTTACATGAAGCCTGCTCGCAAGCAGGTTTAAGCTTAAGGACTCGTTGCTATGACAGCAAGTCCAGGATGAGAGTCGAAGAACCAAACAATCCAAGATCATGCGAAATCGTCAACAATCAAATCCAGCTAACTGAGTTACGAAGAACGGACCCCAGGTAAACCCCTTCATGATACTACAGGACACATTCAGAGGTCTTGTAGATTCCATGCCTTGGCAAATCTGCTCTGTTTTGCGTGTGGGGGAACAGCATTAGGTAGGTAACAATGGTAATTCAAAGTGCTTTACACAGAAAAAAAATTCAAATGTTCATAGGAAATAAAAAATATAATCCTCCTGAATCTAGAGTAGAAGAAAATGGAGAGTCAGGTTCGCAATTTTACTACTTACTTTGTTATCCGTTAGAGCGGGTCCAAACGTATCTTCCTCGTGCTGGAGGAAAATTTAGCCAATTTTTCTTAATTGTCAAATGGAAATATTCCCATCAACACTTTGTTGTCCGTCAGAGCGGATTTGAAGGAATCTTCCTCGCTGTTACGAACTGCTCTGAGACAGAAGGGTTGAGAATCCAAATGCAGCTTTATTTAAGGGCAATCCAGAGGCGTAATCCAAAGTACAGGCAAGGGCCATACACAGACAGGCAGTCCAAACAAAGAAACGAACAAACAAACAAAACAGGCAGGGACCAGAGGCAAGAGAGTAATCCAGGGAACAGGGCAAGAAATCCAAAGCAAGAAAACCAGGAGAATGCTTAGAAATGCAGTGTAAACTTAAACAAGACTTCGCCGTGAGTGAATGAACATGGTATAAATAGACCGAGACTAACAGGATGATGAAACACAGGTGAATGCAATCAGTGAGGTACAGGTGAATGTGATCAGTGATAAGGGATGATGAGTCCGGGCAGTGAGTTATGGGAAATGTAGTTTGTGAGTGATAATAGTCTATTGTGGAGTGCCCTCTGATGGCTCTCAAGGGCACTCCAGCTGGTGACCGTTACACTCGCGCGCCGGAGGGATTACTAGTTAAAAAATATTTGTCAGGTAACTGTGCGTTTAAGCGGTACCCTTGCAGACAAATTTTCCTGGATTGACTCTAGGGCTATAACTTTAAAAAATATTTGTCAGGTAAGCAGCAAAGATGTAGAAATGTAGGAAAGAAGCCATACTTTAGCAATTGATATCATGTGAAGAAGCCTTTATATTTTGGGTTTTTGTTAGTAGGATGTGTGCATATGCTACTCTGTGGTTCTGATGAGAGCAGTAGACACTGACATGTGCTGTATGTCTGATTACTCCCATCTCTGCTTGATTGGTGTTTAACCTGTGGGTCGAGCACAGAGGAACCTTCAATCAAATTAACTTCGCCCATGAGACCTATGCTTTCACTGAAATTACTTTCTTGGATCTTTGTCTCCTATTTCCATACTGTCATCAGGTTTAGCAGTGTTTGAGTACAGGTGCCATTCATTTATTGATTGATTTATTGCATGAGAAATTAAACAAAGAGTGTTGGGACTTTCAAAGCCAAAGAGTGATGTTATGATGTTGGCTGTGGCTTTTTTCAGTGGTGCCAGTGTTCCAGCTATGGATTTATGTGGACTGTGGTGCTGTGGAATAGATGATTTGTTTGTTTGGTTCAGGTTGTGAATTCTGGGATGCTGTTAGTGCAGCAGAGAAAGAGTGGAGGCCGTTCTTTGAAACTTTCAAACCAACTTTTGTTTTCCCAAACTCCTCTTCCTCTCCTCTCTTGGGATCCATCCTCCCCTTCTTCAAAGACCATTGCTTCTTACGATCATTATGTTACAAGGTGGAGGTTTTCTATCTCTTTTCCTTTGCTGGCCCGACCCCTGTTCTCTTGATATTCAGTGGCCAGTGAGGTAAACCTGCTGTTGATTCTCTTTCTTAACTTACACAATATCAGAAGTTGGTGTCAGATCTTCAAAGCAAGTTTACTGCCTAAGTTACTTGATGAAGCATCAGGATTTATTTATTTGTGGATGCTTTGAGCATTCAAGCCCAGAAGGAACAGCCTATCTATGCCCATCAAAAGCTTTCAACATTTTATTCTTTATATAAATATATATATATATATATATATATATATATATATATATATATATATATATATATATATATATATATATATATATATATATATATATATATATATATATATAAACTTAAATTACATAAGTTTTACCCTCTGTGTCATGCCATATACAGACTATTGGGCACATTCTCTTATTTCACATGTGCACACACATAGTATACATTCATGTTGATTTTTGTGATGCTGGAAAGATATAAAAGGGTTGGGTGCAATATATGTAGGATTACTGTGTTTAAAAATGTGTGACTAAATGTTATGTAAATGTTATGTTAGACTTCCCTATAGCTTGGTATGTTCCATAGGCAGGGTCACAATGTTCAGATGGCCATCGTAAGGTTCAGTAGTCAACATCCGATAGTTCCGATAGTTCCACTCCGATAGTTATTGAATCTGTCCTAAAGGCCTTCGCGGTACATCAAGTTGAAAGTTGGTGATGATTATAGTGGTCCCCAGTTTTCGGGGCCCATCATAATGTGCTTCTGTCATCTCATCTCTCAATGATATCCTTAAAACAGTTTCCTAATGTGGCAGAGAGAATGTTCTTCCTTTGTTATTATGAAACATCGGGACAATGTTTTTTTAAGATCATTGTACAACTTGTTACCTCAGAAACATTCCGAAAACATCCTTTGAATGTTGCAGTTAAAATGTTATATCTTGGTTTACATTTAACGCTATAGGAATTTTTTTTTTAAAATGAGAAAACATTCTTAAAATATTCGTTAAACATTATGTCACGGGGTGACAAAATTCCAACTTTCTTTTTTTTTTTTCATTATAAGGCGGAACTAATGTTCACCGAGATTGCCTCCCGCCGGACCCATAACAACAGGACACCGGGCTAGTTCCGGGTTAGCGCAAATTCCCCGCGAATGGGGTGAGTAGCAGTGTTGCCAACTTAGCGCCTTTGTCGCTATATTTAGCGAGTATTCAGGCCCCTCTAGCGACACATTTTCAAAAAAGCGACTAGCGACAAATCTAACGACTTTTTCTGAAGTTATTGGAGACTTTTGGAGACTTTTGTGCTGCCGCGGCCCCCACCCCCATCCCAAAGCACTCAAAGGCGAACCAGTCCTCGCGCAGCAGCCCCTCCCAGCAGCAGTCAGAGCAGGAGATGTTCACCCATCCACGTCCAGACTGCATATGAATCGCGCATGTGCGGGAAGCCAAGCCCTGATCCCGCCCTGGCTTACATTCGGCACGCGGGATGTAAAATGTTATTTTATTTTATTCCTCTCTCTCCTACATCGTCCATCAAAATGCACAATGCACATGGTCAATATGCATGTGAGGCGATGGTGTCATTTAGCCTTAGAGGACAGCCAATAGCTATTTTCCTTACTGAGGAGTTGAGTTGGCAACACAGACGTGAATGAATGAGCGAGCTACAAATGAGCACAGTGTTGCCACGGACCAAACTGTTATCTGCTTCTCTTTAATTTTAAATTTAAAGAGTTTAGTTTGACCGTTTTAATTTCCATTCTTCTCATGTGCTTATCACTTACATTGAGATGAGAAATGAGAACAGCTTTATTGGGCCAGTCAGCAATATCATATTAAAATACAGTACAATAGGCTATGTTAGTGAAAATTTGTTGAGAAAGCACATTAGGCAGGCAGGCAGAATGCAAGAAAGTACGCAATCTAGTACGACGTGATGACGTCACAAATATGCTAATTTACGCATGACGTCATCTAGCGACATTTAGCGACTTTTTGGCAAGGCTTTAGCTACTTTCCTTTGAAAATAGTTGGCAACACTGGTGAGTAGCCAAAATCGCCGGCAGCTGTGCACGAGGGGATTGAAGCCCCGCGATTGGCACACGTTGCCATTAGGGGAGGATAAAAGGAGGTAGTTTTTAGAGGAAGGAGGGACGGGCGGCAGAGGAAGCCCAAGGGCGGCCGAGGAAGCCTAAGGCTCGCGGAGGAAGAAGGAAGACACAGATGGCAGAGGAAGCATGAGGAACAGGTCAGACGGCAGAGGAAGCGTGAGGAATAGAGTCGGCAGAGGAAACGTGAGCGGTGGAGAAGAGGAAGTGGGACTGGCAAACGGGCACGACACTGTGAGCTTGGGAGAAGGAGCACATTGACTCAACCGAAAGGAGGAAATCGCTGGACAGTAAGATCGTTTGTGAGAGACTGTGAGTAGTCCAATCGATCTCCATCTGCTCTCTCTTGTCTATGGGACTCCTGATGTGAATGCCAGGTCAGAAGTGGGCGACGGCCATTTATATATGTATTTTCCACTGAGTGTTGAATTGCAGTGATGTGTGAATTGTCTTGAAGTGTGAACTTAAACCCGCTGGATGTCCATCACTTACCTGAGTTTTCTATCATGTTCTAAAGACGTAAGAAGAGGCTAACACTGTTGTACTCTGCAGATATTTGAGTGTACTATCTGATAGCCCATTGTGAAGAGGGACACGGAGGTGAATGTTTAACTGACTGCTTTGCAGAGAAATCCTCCAGCCGTAAGTTCTCTGTCTGTCATTACTGAAGAAGAGGATTACGTGTCTGTATGTTCACCTGTCTGCTTTGCAGCAACGTCTCCCTGTCGAAGCTCTGTGTCTGCCAGCCCTTCAAGAGGAGTTCAGACCTGAATACTCGTCCGACTGCTATGCAGTGAAGTTCCTCCAGCCGTAAGTTCTCTGTCTGTCACTACTGAAGAAGAGGATTACGTGCATGTATGTTCATCTGTCTGCTTTGCAGCAACGCATCCCTGTTGTAAGCTCTGTGTCTGCCAGCCCTTCAAGAGGAGTCCATACCTGAATGCTCATCTGACTGCTCTGCAGTGAAGTTCCTCCAGCCGTAAGTTCTCTGTCTGTCATTACTAAAGAAGAGGATACGTGTCTGTAGATTCACCCGACTGCTTTGCAGTGAAGTTCCTCCAGCCGTAAGTTATCTGTCTGTCACTACTGAAGAAGAGGATTACGTGCATGTATGTTCATCTGTCTGCTTTGCAGCAACGTCTCCCTGTCGAAAGCTCCGTGTCTGCCAGCCCTTTAAGAGGAGTTCAGACCTGAATACTCATCCGACTGCTTTGCAGTGAAGTTCCTCCAGCCGTAAAGTTCCCTGTCTGTCACCTGTGGAAGAGGAGGATTACCTGCCTGTATACTCACCTGACTGCTTTATAGCGAGGCCCTTCAACCGGGAGTTCTCTGTCTGTCACCTGTGGAAGAGGAGGATTACGTGCCTGTACACTCACCTGTCTGCTTTGCAGTGAAGCCCTCAGCCGTGAGTTCTTTGTCTATCATCTCCAGAAGAAGGGAGTACGTCACCCGAAATACGCACCTGAACGGTCTTCCAGCAGCCCCCTCCCGCAGTCGTAAGCCCCGACTTGCCCCACCCCTAGGAGACAGTGAAGCTACTCACCATTTTAGATCCCCCTACCCATCTTTTATATATATATATATATAATAAAATACTGTTATTGAAGTTCTTGTTGTTTGTCGTCCTTGCCTGGCCTCTGTCCGACTCCCCAAGGGTGGTACGGGTCTTGGGGGTGGGTGCAGCGTGATTTGGCCCGCCCCGACCTGTGACAATTACATTCAAATGTTTTCTTCAGAACATTAACCACACTTGTAGGGAATGTTAGCCAAAGTTCAGAGAATGTTCCCTGCTAGCTGGATAAAAAAGGTTTAAAATTTAGTACAGTCAGTGTGCACTTTATGCTGCTTGCTTGTTGCTACTGTATGCAATAGTGTAATTTTATTTAAAGCTACACTGTGTGATATTTTCCCCCATCTAGCGGTGAAAAGGTATATGACCATTCATTAAATATTAGTTTCTGTTCCTCCCAATTCTGATTTCGTTTTAACTCCTACGGTGGCCGATTTAGTCCAAAATTAACATGGCTTCCAGTTCAATCCAGCATTCCCCCTCTTCACATTCGACACGGTGCCATCGAGTGTTAAAACGCGAAAGGCGAAGCTTGAATTTACGGGTATGTCCCTCTTTGGCTAATATACTTTCAAGATGGAGCGGCAACATGGCGACCCCCATTCGAACCCCTTACCCGTATGTATTTTCAATGGCATATTTTAAACTTACGAGAATACTTTATTACTTGAAAGACGTAAATATACATTAATGAGCACATATATTTTTTTAAACAACTAAGTGTTTTTAGCTAAGAATAAACTAAAAAAGTTACACAGTGTAGCTTTAAGCTTAAATATTTATTTTCACCACTGAACTCTTTTTATGATGTAAATTGAGGGAGCAAAAGCAGTATCGGCTCCAAATATCGGCTCAAGAAAGTTGGCAGCCCGTATCGGTCATCGGCTAAGGCTGATGAGAGAAATCGGTATCGGCACTAAAATCCATATCGGTTGATCCCTAGTTCGGAGTACCGCCACTTTAGTCTGTGTGGTTCAACAATAGACTGTTGGCACAAACGTGTTTCCTGTATTGAATAGTTTTATTTATTTCTTTGTTTCGTTTGTGGCACTTTTTTTTTTCTGCACCGTGGGATTTTTTTTTTCCTACTTTTTGTAAAAATAAATTTAGCATTGAATGGATTCCTGCTTGTCCCGGTCACCTCATTGCCTCTAACCATAAGGTTCATCCACAACACTCTGAAAATAATTTAAGCATTTATTTCCTTTGTGACATTGTTTTAAAAAGTACAAATAAAATCGAAGGAATGGAAATATATACCTTTTCTTCCATATTGAGATGTACATCCGAGTGTAACAAATTATCAAAAAAGAAAAAAAAGCTGGATGACCACTTGGTTCTGTCTACTGGTGGTTGTTTTGATTTTGATATGTGAGTGTTGCACTCAAATGAATACGTGCTTGCAGTTGCTTTTGGAGGGGATGGGGTTCAAGGGAACTTAATGATTGGAGACATACATCACCAGAGAGACTGTCGTTTTAATCAGAAGATCAAGATACTGATTTTAGCACTATGAGGTCAAATAGTGGAGGGAAAAATTAAACATACATGAAACGTTCAAAATACGATTTCTAACATTCATTTAGAAAATGGATGGCAAAGGTATGGGATAGGGTGACTTTAATTAATTAATATCAATTCAAATCTCTACAAGACTATATAGTTGCAGGCATGTAAAAATAACTGTTTCCTTTACTAGACTAACCAGCCTTTTCAGAAACATCATGCCTGTTGACTAGCTGTCACAGCTATTATATTTACATTTCTGCATTTGGCAGACACTTTTATCCAAAGCGACTTACAGTGCCCTTATTACAGGGACAATGCCCCTGGAGCAACATGGAGTAAAGTGCCTTGCTCAAGGACACACTGGTGGTGACCGCTGGGATCGAACCAGCAACCTTCTGCGTATCAGTTCCATGGTTTAACCCACTGGACCACCATCTCACATATGTCAGCTATGTTCATTTTACTTCCATTTTCACATCTGCTTTGCTCCAGTTTGCCTGTGTTCTCACGAGTCTCCTAGGCTACCCATTTCAGTCTTGTTTGTTACTAATGGTTACTCATCAGTTCCCTCGTTTGCTACACCTGTGTTTATCCAATCATCCTTGTTTGCACTTAGTATGTATTTGCCTGTGTTTCTGCCATTTCGTGTTAATTTTTAGGTTGAGTGTGGTTATGGTAAATTCTCTGTTATTAAAGTATTTTGCATTTATCTTCTTCGTCTGCCGTCTGCCTACACCACCCATTTGCTAAAAAGCGTGACTCTAGCATTCATGGCTATGCTAGTCCACTAGCTAGCATCAAATCAGCAGTAACGAGCTTGGAAATTCATGCAGAACATATTTTTAAGGGTTAAAAAAATACTCTTCAGGACTGTTACTCACAAATATACTGACAGTACATGGACACTTTTTCTTACTTTCTTTCTTCGGAATGAAATAATTCAGATTGATCAATCCGAACAGTGTTTATATGAACACTAAATAAAAACATTTGTGTCTCACTGCACAAATTTACAGAGTTTCCCACTGTATACCATCTATCAACCTGCCATTGTTAACAGACTTAATTTTTATCTATCTCGGATCTTGTTTTGGAGACAATTAGTACATGAAGCTTTGAATGCACATGAAGCTTTGAATGCACCGGGGTGGTGGTCCCTCTTTTTAAGAAGGGGGACCGGAGGTTCCAACTATAGGGGGATCACATTTCTCAGCCTCCCCGGGAAAGTCTATGCCAGGGTACTGGAGAGGAGAATTCGGCCGATAGTGGAACCTCGGATTCAGGAGGAACAATGTGGTTTTCGTCCTGGTCGTGGAACACTGGACCAGCTCTATACCCTCTACAGGGTGCTGGAGGGTTCATGGGAGTTTGCCCAACCAGTCCACATTTGTTTTGTGGATTTGGAGAAAGCATTCGACTGTGTCCCTCGCGGCGTACTGTGGAGGGTGCTCTGGGAATATGGGGTCCAGGGTCCTTTGCTGAGGGCTGTCCGGTCCCTGTATGACCGAAGCAGGAGTTTGGTCCGCATTGCCGGCAGTAAGTCAGACTTGTTCCCGGTGCGTGTTGAACTCCGGCAGGGCTGCCCTTTGTCGCCGGTTCTGTTCATAATTTCTAGGCGCAGCCAAGGGCCGGAGGGTGTCAGGTTTGGGGACCACACAATTTCGTCTCTGCTCTTTGCGGATGACGTTGTCGTGTTGGCCCCTTCTAACCAGGACCTTCAGCATGCACTGGGACGGTTTGCAGCCGAGTGTGAAGCGGCTGGGATGGGGATCAGCACCTCCAAATCCGAGGCCATGGTCCTCAGTCGGAAAAGGGTGGCTTGCCCACTTCAGGTTGGTGGAGAGTTCCTGCCTCAAGTGGAGGAGTTGTTCTAGGGGTCTTGTTCACGAGTGAGGGGAGGATGGAACGGGAGATTGACAGACGGATCGGTGCAGCTTCTGCAGTAATGCGGTCAATGTACCGGTCTGTTGTGGTGAAGAAAGAGCTAAGCCGTAAGGCGAAGCTCTCGATTTACCGGTCAATCTACGTTCCTACTCTCACCTATGGTCATGAGCTTTGGGTCATGACCGAAAGGACAAGATCCCGGATACAGGCGGCCAAAATGAGCTTTCTCCGCAGGGTGGCTGGGCGCTCCCTTAGAGATAGGGTGAGAAGCTCAGTCCCTCGGGAGGAACTCGGAGTAGAGCCGCTGCTCCTCCACATCGAGAGGGGACAGCTGAGGTGGCTTGGGCATGCCCGGGAAGGTGTTTCGGGCATGCCCAACCGGGAGGAGTCCCCGGGGAAGACCAAGGACACGCTGGAGGGACTATGTCTCCCGGCTGGCCTGGGAACGCCTCGGTGTCCCCCCGGAAGAGCTAGAGGAATGTCTAGGGAGAGGGAAGTCTGGGCATCTCTGCTTAGACTGCTGCCCCCGCGACACGGCCCCGGATAAAGCGGAAGAAGATGGATGGATAGCAGTTATAATAGGAATTAAAAGAAAAGAAAAAATAAAGAAAAAAAATATATAAATAAAAAGTATAATTAACACTAAAAATAAAAACCGGGTTAAGTGCAAGCAGTTCGGACAGAGCACAGATATCATTCAGTAAAAGCATAAGATAAGGTGCAATCAGTCGGACGTACAGTGGCACAGCTCATTCAGTAAATGCACAGCTAAACAGATGTGTTTTGAGTCTGGATTTGAAAGTGGCTACTGTTGGAGCACATCTAATCTGTTCAGGAAGCTGGTTCCAGCTACGGCTGGCATAAAAGCTCAAAGCAGACTCTCCTTGCTTTGAGTGAACCCTTGGTATTTCTAATTGACTTGATCCTGATGATCTGAGTGATCTGTTGGGTTTGTATTTAATCAGCATATCTGCCATGTATTGAGGTCCTAGGTCATTGAGTGACTTATATCACTCACCTAAAGGATTATTAGGAACACCATACTAATACTGTGTTTGACCCCCTTTCGCCTTCAGAACTGCCTTAATTCTACGTGGCATTGATTCAACAAGGTGCTGAAAGCATTCTTTAGAAATGTTGGCCCATATTGATAGGATAGCATCCTGCAGTTGATGGAGATTTGTGGGATGCATATCCAGGGCATGAAGCTCCCGTTCCACCACATCCCAAAGATGCTCTATTGGGTTGAGATCTGGTGACTGTGGGGGCCATTTTAGTACAGTGAACTCATTGACATGTTCAAGAAACCAATTTGAAATGATTCGAGCTTTGTGACATGGTGCATTATCCTGCTGGAAGTAGCCATCAGAGGATGGGTACATGGTGGTCATAAAGAGATGGACATGGTCAGAAACAATGCTCAGGTAGGCCGTGGCATTTAAACGAAGCCCAATTGGCACGAAGGGGCCTAAATTGTGCTAAGAAAACATCCCCCACACCATTACACCACCACCACCAGCCTGCACAGTGGTAACAAGGCATGATGGATCCATGTTCTCATTCTGTTTACGCCAAATTCTTACTCTACCATCTGAATGTCTCAACAGAAATCGAGACTCATCAGACCAGGCAACATTTTTCTTCAAATGTCCAATTTTGGTGAGCTTGTGCAAATTGTAGCCTCTTTTTCCTATTTGTAGTGGAGATGAGTGGTACCCGGAGGGGTCTTCTGCTGTTGTAGCCCATCCGCCTCAAGGTTGTGCATGTTGTGGCTTCCTCGGTTGTAACGAGTCAAAGTTGCTCTTCTATCAGCTTGAATCACTCGGCCCATTCTCCATCAACTGCAAGATGCTATTCTATCAATATGGGCCAACATTTCTAAAGAATGCTTTCAGTACCTTGTTGAATCAATGCCACGTAGAATTAAGGCAGTTCTGATGGCGAAAGGGGGTCAAACAGTATTAGTATGGTGTTCCTAATAATCCTTTAGGTAAAGTTACAGTGGGTTGACAGTGGGCCCATTGATTTTAACAGACCCACGAAAGTCGCGCTATGATTGGACATCGGACAGCGTAGCGTGGCATGGGGACGTAATGACGTACCATTAATCGATCTATGTTCTATAACATGTAAAACGGGAACATGAACAGAATATTCTAAAAGCAAGTCATGTAAACACCTTAATCAGAGTATTGTCTTATTCAGAATAAGGTCAATAATTAGATTACTGCTGTCCATGTAAACGTAGTCAGTGACAACAGGAGATTCACCCGTAGTCAAAAGCAAAAGAGTAGACTGTACAGAAACTGAAATCTACAGGTAACGCTAATAAACACTAAATACACAGTCACGCACTGCTCATGTGGTTAACATTAACAAGTATGGACTGCAGCTTTAAACTCCATGTTGGTATTGTAGCACTTTCGTGTGTCATTATATTAACATTTTCTCAAATCAAGCTCAAATGGACAAGGTTTTTTACCAGCGAATGTCGGAGATTTGTGTTTTGTAAGTCATTTAAGTTCAGCGTTACGTTTTCATCAATTGTCATGTAAACACAGCTACTGTCACTTTGCAAACAATGAATTTGGATCTGTTTTGTAATGTCATTGTCGAAAAAGACTCTTCTCTAATACAGATTTGTTTAGCCTGAAAAAACCCAGTAGTCCTCATTGATTGGTCAGTTAGATTTTATTGAAAGGTATAACCACTGACATTTGATAAGAAATTAAAACAATGCGGTTATCATCTGTTATCTGCCTCTATTCTGTACTCAATATGTCAACAGAGTGAGTCACAGTTAACACTCTCTATGCGTCTCTCTGTCATAGTAATCAAACACAAGGACAAGACATAGTGGCTGAGCTACAGAAATGGAGGCGAGTGAGATAAGGGACTGTGAGAGGAGAAGAGTGATCGGAGAGAGAAAGAGAGAGAGGGTCCTAGAGAAAAGGTCAGCATGCGTTGTGTCATGCAGGGTGGAGGATGCCTGAGCCGTTGGGTTTTACTCAGATTAATCTGTCGCGTGGTGACAGCGCTGGTTTAAAAAGGTCACTCATGGCAACAGGATGTGGGTGCAGGGTGCTGAAATGTATCGAATCTGACCACTCACTGGCTGGGCTTCAGGTAGTTAGTGCACCATAAAGGTCACATTTGCTTCGCATCTCTCCAGAACTGACCGCTCCATGGGTTTTCGGAGATTGTTGGGCTCAGTGCACTGACAGAATCAGACAGAAGTTTTGTTTTAGCTCTGAAAAGGCCTCCTAAGTCCCTCTTGTTATGATGATGGGGATTTGACAAGTTTGTCAAAACATTTTAAACAAAGTAGTAGGTCAGTTAGAGAGACATCAGCTTTATGTAACCTGTTCAAAGGCCATTCACTTCAGTTGTTGCTCCATTGTATGAAGTTGTTCTAAGCACCAGCAATTATTCATTTTCTGATTGGATTGATATTTTCTCAAAAGTGTTTTGATGGATGAATGGATCTGTGTATAGATAAATTGATGTATAAAGTGTATTTTGGATTGATGATAGATGGGTGGATTGAAAGTGGATAGATGGATATTTTCACAAATGTTTTTGGATGTGTGTGTGTGTGTGTGTGTGTGTGTGTGTGTGTGTGTGTGTGTGTGTGTGTGTGTGTGTGTGTGTGTGTGTGTGTGTGTGTGTGTGTGTGTACTTAATGTATAAGTGCATTTATAGGTAGATGAGTGGATAGATGGATGGATGGATAAGGATGGATAAGATGGATAGATGGTTGGACAGGGGGCTAAATGGATGGATGGGTAGGTATAGGTGTGCAGATCATTAGATGGATGGATGGCTTGACAGTTGGATGAATGAATGGATGGGTGGACAGATGGATGGGTTGACAGTTGGATGGGTGGATGGATGAATTAATTAGTGGATTGATAGAGATATTTTTGATGGATGGATAAATGTTTTCACATGCAATTTTGAATGGACAGTTGGTTAGATGGCTACAGTAGATATCAATTTGATATACTGATATAATAATCGGTGGGTGGATGAAAGTTAGACATGCACTAACACTAAATTTCTCTGCCGATACTGATAGCCGATTATTCAGAATGATATCTGCCGATACCAATACAGAGTTAGATTTCTCTTCTTAAGGAAAAGAAAATCTCTCCCGAATAATGCTGTAAACCATACAGGGAACCCTCTCCTTTGGTACACTATAATATTAGAGCTTACAATTAACAACAGAGGTATTATTTTCAACTGCTATTTATTTTAAGATATAAAACACTCCAATAAAAACAAAAAAATATATATGTATGTATACATCTCTGTTACGCTCAAGGTAGTTTTCATAAGCACCTGTCTTCATGGCAAATTTATTCTGGGCTGGGTATTGACACCATTTCACAATTCGATTCGATTTTGATTCACAAGCTTTCGATTCGATTCAATAGCGATTATTTTGGATATATATCAGGTACAATACATGGCAAATTTTCTGAACTAATGGGAGTCACCTATGGGAGTCAGTTGGTACTACATTAGCCTACTAATACTGAAGGTAAAAATTTGCTGATTTGTATACAAACACATCAATTACACTCAATTATGTTTTTTTTTAAATAATAATAAAGTTATAATATTAACTTTAAAATTACATAATCATATTTCTACTCCAATTCGTTTTTTGAATCGTATTTGAATTTGAATCGTATTTGAATTTGAATTCGTATTTAAATGGTGGCAGTCATAAAAACTTGCCAGATTTATTCATACATGCATGCATTAAATATTGAAGAACATAACAAATTAGAGTTTATGGACACTGGATATGGAAGCTTCAGCTTAAGTTCTGCCAGGAAGACTTAATCACTTCGTCACTTGTTAATTTCATCTCTATCCAATCACGTCTTCATATTTTCTGTATAAAGGTTGTACTTACACATGTTTGAGTTCGCAGATGCCGATGCGACAACAAGGCAGATACTGAAGCGACGATTACGCAGATCTGAAGCGACGATTACGCAGATCTGAAGCGACGATTCAGTTAACGTTCTGGATGTTCCGTAGCGGTCGATCGCTGGTCCTATTATAAAGTTAATAATATGCACACAGTGGCGTCCTAAGTCCACGTCAGCTATCCTTCTAATCACCGGGCCGTCGCGGCAACAGACACGAGTACCTTCACTAACGAGAGCAATCTCGCGTTCAGATTCAGAACAATCACTTCCACGGAGGACTATTGGGCATGTTATCAAAGACACGGCTGCGATCTTCATCACCATTCTGGCGTCATCTCTACATCAGCATTTACCACAGTGATATGTATATGATTATACATTCCGACGGCGATTGGGTGTAGTATTGTACTCTTTCTCAATTTCGTCGCAAGCAGGTCCGTACAGTGAGTGCAGACACAAGCATCATATGAGACGCGCACAGGTGTCTGCCGGTCTGCTCGTGCAACGTGATCGCTCGTTGTGGCTCACTTGTGTCGTATCCATAGTGCTGTAAATGATTCGCATGACAACGGCCTGTATTGATGGCAAATTGTTTAGAAAAGCTGGAACAAATCAGATGGCACAGCATATTAGCCTCTATCACTCTCCCTATGAACGCAAGGAATCAACATGAGTTTAAGCAACATGCACCCAGTTAATCGGGGCTCATGATTAACAGAGTTAAGCTGGAATCGCAATGGGTTCTGTGTTATTAATCAATACAATTGAATTAAATATGCTAATTTGCTCAGCATAGTTTTTAAGTAGGCTACAGCACCGACATCAGTGCTTTGATCCGTTCTCATTCAATGGTGTTATTCTTTTGCAGCACTGTGTGTTTGTCACATACAACATGCAATTCAAACTGACACAACATAGTTTTAAGTTTAAAAGCGTTTTTGGGCTGTCATTCAGCAGAGTACATTATCTGCTCAATCATACGGGGCACCCAGTGCTGAAATGGTTTCCCTTCGTGATTTGACATGGCTTCCTTTCTGATGAGGAAGTACTGTAGCGTTCTGTGTTCCATAAAGGTGTCTTATTGCATTATAAATATGCGCTATATTATATATTAGTCAATTGAAATAACATGTTATGTATAGTAATTGATGCTTTGTTTTCGCTTAACTCCAGTAATTACTCGTGTTTTATTCAGCTGATATCTGTATACCTCTTCTATTTTAGTAACTTTAGAATTTAGTATTACGGTTCACTTGGTCTTCCGTGCTAGGACGCTATGGCTGCAACTAGCATAAAACAAACGTGTATCTCGTTTGTACTCACAGTACCATAGGTCAGGTAAGGTTTGCATACTAAACAAGTTTTGATATTCGACTGCAGCACTAATATATTTCCGTACTCAATCGACCCGTATTACATAAAGATTGCATCTAAATCGCAGCACGGGAACACTTATTCAAATCTTATGAAAACAGTAAGTGAGCAGAGTGTGCTCCCTTTATTTATGCACGAATCCGTCGGAAGTGCTTTAGTTCAGATAAACTCCTACACTAGTGGAAACTGCTGCGGTCAATCTACACCGAATCATGATCTATTGCATGCTCTATTCTTCGTTGGTCAAATGTATGTACTAGAAGGCAGAATTGGCCAGCGGATAAGCGCTGAATCATTCAAACGTGATCGCGTGCATCGTCATGTTAACTCCTCCAATTCGTCACTGCATCCAAGCGCTCAACAGACCTTACATTGCATTGTGCATTTGGCAGACGCTTTGTCCGGGCGACTTGCATTGAGTTCGGGGTGCACGTTTGGTGTTCTGTCCGGTCTTGCTTTTCCTGGGGGCCGGGCCCGGGGCTCGGCGTTGCTGGGGCCGTGCTCTACTGTTCGAGCCACAGGAAGACATGTCTGTAATCGGCTACACTGCACTATTAACGCCAACATTTTCAGTTATTGAGTCTAACACAATATACAGGGGAGTAAATATAGCGTTGACTGTTGACTCAGTCTGCACATGAGTGTTGATTTCCGGGTGCACCGCAAATGACGAGCTCTCTCGCAATGAGCTTTTCTCTTCGCTAAGCTGGCACACAGTGCGCTCATAATCTTTGTGATTCGTTGCTTTTCAGACTGTGATCTGATGTCACACTGTGGGATTTCAGTGCTTAATGCCAGGTACGTTAATCAGATCCACGAGGACTTGTCCGGAGTTTTACATCAACCATTCACCTTCGTGAAATTATTCAGGCCAAAATTTTATCATGGCGTTGGTGAGTACGTCAAACTAACTATTATAGACTTCTGATGTTATTCCAGGGTCAAAAGAATTTTTAGGATTGTGATATCGTCTCATACTGCCAAATGTGGCCACAAACACACAGTATTATCCTGGCTTAGGTTATCAAATGATGAATTTTTTCATAGGTTCAGTAGCCGTGCCGGGTCCTATATAGCTAGCTATGGTTTTATTAGTTAGTAAAGCTTAAACATATAAAACATTCTTATCCTTTTGCAAGGGCCTCGTCAGATGTTCTCAATCACATGCCCATGTTATGTCTGTCATGCGGTCTGGTTTATTTTCTTTAGGGGCTCTCTTAGCAGGTTGACGGTTAGATGGTGTTCTATCAAGACGTGAGAGTTACGCAAGGGTTTAGAATCCCCCTAATTGCAGATGGAAAGAAATATGTGCTCCATCTCACATGTGCATGGGACATTTTTTATTATTATTTTTTTTTCCAGGTCAGTGTTGCTACGAACATAGTTCAATGCGTGGAGTTGGCATCCTCTACCAAGGTCTCCTCTATTAAGTATGCGGGATGCCATGATGGTCAAGATGGGCTTCGCTAAATCCTCTAGTAAACAATAGATAAACGTCTGCTCATTACTCTCCCGTAGCGGCATAGGTTCATCAGTTCCGTCCGCAACGGTCTCTTTCCTTTTACATCAATATTTTGCTAGAAGCAGTGTTTCTAGTTGCTTTCTACGGTTTATGCGTCCAGGCGGATTATCCTCAGATCCTAATTCTATGGTTCATCTATGGTCAAATTCTATATGGTCAAAAAAAAAAAAAAAAAAAAAAAAAAAAAACCCTAAACCTTCTTATTATGCCCCTCTCTATATCTTGCCTAACGGTGCACCTCTTTCAAAAGGCTGGTTCAAAACTCAGTTAAACTGCCGGTTAAAGCTGCAGTCTATCCCCTTTTCTCTACACCGGCCACTCATTCAGAATCGGGGCAGCTACTACAGCAGCTGAACGAGGAATCCCCATGCCGGCCATCAAAGTTTGGGTAGATGGTCCTCGGCCTTTGAATCATACAAAAGACCCGATTCTAAAAACCATTCTTCAAGCCCAGCAAGCTCTACAGTAACCATAAGGTAAATTCCTATGCAACTACTGGTGGTGGTGTCTATGTCTGGCCTAACGTGGCTATATCTGTCGGCCTATCGAGGCCTGTCTACGTCTGGCCTAACGTGGCTATATCTGTTGGCCTATCGAGGCCTGTCTATGTCTGGCCTAACGTGGCTATATCTGTCGGCCTATCGAGGCCTGTCTACGTCTGGCCTAACGTGGCTATATCTGTTGGCCTATCGAGGCCTGTCTATGTCTGGCCTAACGTGGCTATATCTGTCGGTCTATCGAGGCCTGTCTACGTCTGGCCTAACGTGGCTATATCTGTCGGCCTATCGAGGCCTGTCTGTGTCTGGCCTAACGTGGCTATATCTGTCGGTCTATCGAGGCCTGTCTACGTCTGGCCTAACGTGGCTATATCTGTCGGTCTATCGAGGCCTGTCTGTGTCTGGCCTAACGTGGCTATATCTGTCGGTCTATCGAGGCCTGTCTACGTCTGGCCTAACGTGGCTATATCTGTCGGTCTATCGAGGCCTGTCTGTGTCTGGCCTAACGTGGCTATATCTGTCGGTCTATCGAGGCCTGTCTGTGTCTGGCCTAACGTGGCTATATCTGTCGGTCTATCGAGGCCTGTCTGTGTCTGGCCTAACGTGGCTATATCTGTCGGTCTATCGAGGCCTGTCTGTGTCTGGCCTAACGTGGCTATATCTGTCGGTCTATCGAGGCCTGTCTACGTCTGGCCTAACGTGGCTATATCTGTCGGTCTATCGAGGCCTGTCTGTGTCTGGCCTAACGTGGCTATATCTGTCGGCCTATCGAGGCCTGTCTGTGTCTGGCCTAACGTGGCTATATCTGTCGGTCTATCGAGGCCTGTCTGTGTCTGGCCTAACGTGGCTATATCTGTTGGTCTATCGAGGCCTGTCTGTGTCTGGCCTAACGTGGCTATATCTGTCGGTCTATCGAGGCCTGTCTGTGTCTGGCCTAACGTGGCTATATCTGTCGGTCTATCGAGGCCTGTCTGTGTCTGGCCTAACGTGGCTATATCTGTCGGTCTATCGAGGCCTGTCTGTGTCTGGCCTAACGTGGCTATATCTGTCGGTCTATCGAGGCCTGTCTGTGTCTGGCCTAACGTGGCTATATCTGTCGGTCTATCGAGGCCTGTCTGTGTCTGGCCTAACGTGGCTATATCTGTCCGGTCTATCGAGGCCTGTCTGTGTCTGGCCTAACGTGGCTATATCTGTCGGTCTATCGAGGCCTGTCTGTGTCTGGCCTAACGTGGCTATATCTGTCCGGTCTATCGAGGCCTGTCTGTGTCTGGCCTAACGTGGCTATATCTGTCGGTCTATCGAGGCCTGTCTGTGTCTGGCCTAACGTGGCTATATCTGTCGGTCTATCGAGGCCTGTCTGTGTCTGGCCTAACGTGGCTATATCTGTCGGTCTATCGAGGCCTGTCTGTGTCTGGCCTAACGTGGCTATATCTGTCCGGTCTATCGAGGCCTGTCTGTGTCTGGCCTAACGTGGCTATATCTGTCGGTCTATCGAGGCCTGTCTGTGTCTGGCCTAACGTGGCTATATCTGTCGGTCTATCGAGGCCTGTCTGTGTCTGGCCTAACGTGGCTATATCCGTCCGGTCTATCGAGACCTGTCTGTGTCTGGCCTAACGTGGCTATATCTGTCCGGTCTATCGAGGCCTGTCTATGTCTGGCCTAACGTGGCTATATCTGTCGGCCTATCGAGGCCTGTCTATGTCTGGCCTAACGTGGCTATATCTGTCGGCCTATCGAGGCCTGTCTATGTCTGGCCTAACGTGGCTATATCTGTCGGCCTATCGAGGCCTGTCTATGTCTGGCCTAACGTGACCATATCTGTCCGGTCTATGTCGGCCTAACGTGGCTTATCTGTCAGCCTATCGAGGCTTGTCTATGTCGGCCTTATGTGGCTATATCTGCTGGCCTATCAAGGATCAGTCTATATCTGGCTATATAAGACCAATTTCATTAAACAGTCATGGTAACCCCTATTTTTCCTATCTTTCAGGAACCTCAGGATCACGTCCGGCACTCATTCTTCTCATCTACCATTTTGGGGGAAGGCTGGCCCCGTCCGGTGGATCTACAATCCACCTACTTTTGGGGGTCGGCTGCGCCCCTGCCTTCATCTTCAGGCAGGGATATGCTGATCCGCTACCCTCGGATTACTAACTATGGACGGGGCCTATGCCAAAACTTTATTATGCTTGCTGGGCTGTTAATAAATGTATGCTTCATTCATCATCCTATCTCTGAGTCTTTCTGGTAGAAATGGAAGCTTCAGCTTAAGTTCTGCCAGGAAGACTTAATCACTTCGTCACTTGTTAATTTCATCTCTATCCAATCACGTCTTCATATTTTCTGTATAAAGGTTGTACTTACACATGTTTGAGTTCGCAGATGCCGATGCGACAACAACCTCCACCCTCCCCACCACCACCAGGATGGTTCCGTCCATACCTCTAAAGGGGGGTCGGCTGCGCCCCTGCCTTCATCTTCAGGCAGGGATATGCTGATCCGCTACCCTCGGATTACTAACTATGGACGGGGCCTATGCCAAAACTTTATTATGCTTGCTGGGCTGTTAATAAATGTATGCTTCATTCATCATCCTATCTCTGAGTCTTTCTGGTAGAAATGGTTTTTCTGAGGTAAATGTGATGTTACATGACGTTCTCTTACGTTCTCTTACGTTCTCTATTGGTTGTGATTTTGTAACCAAAAGAGAACTTTCCCAGAACGTTCTCTGAAGGTTATTTTTGGGGTTTATTTTATAACCTAAAGAGAACCTTCCCAGAACGTTCCCTGCAGGTTATTTTGGGGGTTTATTTTATAACCTAAAGAGAACCTTCCCAGAACGTTCCCTGCAGGTTATTTTTGGGTTTTACTTTTATAACCTACAGAGAACGTTCCCAGAACGTTCCCTGCAGGTTATTTTTGGGGTTTATTTTATAACCTAAAGAGAACCTTCCCATAACGTTCCCTTAAAGGGTTAGTTCACCCAAAATTGAAAATAAAGTCAGTAATTACTCACCCTCATGTTGTTCCAACCATGTAAGACCTTCGTTCATCTTCGGAACATAATTTAGTATATTTTTGATGAAATCTGAGAGCTGTCTCACTCCTCCATAGGCTTTCAGAGGGAATGAAACTTGATGGCCCAGAATAGTAAGTAAAAACGTCATTTAAGGAGTCCAAATGACTACAGTGGCTCTGTATTAAGTCTATCATGCGACGAAAATACTTTTTGTGCGGAAAAACAACAAAAATAACGACTTTATCCCACTATTATTGTTGTTCAATTTGAGCCTCTGACGAGAGTTTGCGGGAGTGCCACGACGCATGCGCGAGTCTACTACTACTAATCTCAGTTCTCGCGCATGCGTCGTGGCACTCCCGCAAACTCTATTTACTATTCTGGGCCATCAAGTTTCATTCCCTCTGAAAGCCTATGGAGGAGTGAGACAGCTCTCAGATTTCATCAAAAATATACTAAATTATGTTCCGAAGATGAACGAAGGTCTTACATGGTTGGAACAACATGAGGGTGAGTAATTACTGACTTTATTTTCAATTTTGGGTGAACTAACCCTTTAAGGTTATTTTTAGATTTTATTTTTTATAATATATACGCAGGTTTATTTGTATATTTTGTTACTGCGCGCCTCTGATCTGCGCGCACTTCTCTAGCACGCGCTTTCTTCTGTCTTCCACAGAAAGACGCGCACTCGCGTAATTTAAAAATTAACGGTCATTTCGTTTTTTCCCAACTGACTAACATTAGTTTATCGATCTTTATTGAATAATAAGTTATTAATAATGAATAAATATACCAGTGTAAATAGTGTGATTTCAGAGAGATTTGACACGTAATTGAAGACGACATGATGTTAACCGATACGTTTTTTGTTTACTGACCAAAAGAGAAAAATAGGCTTCGTCACATTAATTCAGTGGTAAGAAAATAATACTATCCCAGTTAATGTAATCTTTATTCATTTTTTAATGTCTGTGAATAAAATTCATATTGTGTTGAAGTCATTGTTATTTGGCACTTAAACGTAAAACCTGGTTGTGGTAGGCCTACAGTGTCAGTTACCCCTTTTCCACCAGAATGAACCAGGTGCTAGTTCAGAGCCAGTGCTAGTCCCAGTTCATAGTTTTATCAGTTGGATCTCTACTGTGAATAATAATGTATACTGTACATTGTATATTATTATTATTATAGCTTAATGTATACTGTTTAATGTATGTTTAGTGTATATTGTTTAAAGTATATGTATATTGTAAGTATGTGTATATTGTTTAAAGCTGCGAGAACTACACTCACATTGTGTAAATTATTTATTGTTTATTGTAGAGTTTACCGTGCTGTGAGTAATTGTGGGCGCATCAGATGTGTAATCTGATGCTGCTTTAAATGTTGTACATGTCATGTCATGACTACTATGTTGCTCGGAACTGGACCAATAATTTCACCTGCTGTTGCACTTGTGTACATGGCTGTGTGACAATAAAGTGATTTGATTTGATTTGATAGTTGGTTCGACTGAGGAGCCTTCTAAGAACCGTTTGCTTTTCCACATGCTGAGAGCCACAACAGAGCCAGGTCTTACGTCACTATATACGTCTCATCTTTCTCAGCAACACCAGCGAGGCAGCGGGAAACACAAACACACCAGGCTTGCTCGACTTGCTAACTCCATTTATTGTTTGAAATTTTTAAAGCTGAGTCTTTATTTGTAGTGTGCCTCCCATCCAATAACCACAAAGAGCTTTGAAACAATGTTTGGTGTAGGCTTGAGGATATTTTCTTTACAAACAGTTTGAGTTGCAGTCTGACGGATAGCTGGTGGCTCATAATTACAAACAATCACTGTATACTAATATTCATCACAGACACCTGTGAACTGGAATCCAAACTCTTTTTGTCTTTGATATCAAACTCCTGCTTGTTGGAGATCAGTGCAAGCTCTACATTTACCCAATGATTAACTTCAAAAGGTGCGTGGCAAACCTCTGAGGAGTCCAGTCTTCCTCATATTCATCATTAAAAACCTCCCACTGGCCAACCCACTTTTCTGGGTCCCACTGGCCAAACCGGCCAACTTCAAACTCCCTTTCCCAGTCCCCCTCACCATTCAAGTTGTTCTGTTGAATGCCACAATACAGAAACGTCATTGTCTGCTCTTCAGCAATCATAAGGCCAAACAAAAGAATGTTGACTACTTTGTGAGTTTGTGTGTAGAGTGTTTTTCCATATGCATAACAGGAAAAACTGAAAAAAAAAAAAAAAAAAAAACCCACAATGAGTCACATTTAACTCTGCTCTGGTTTAAATTTCCATCTTTAATAGGCCTTTATCTTCTGAAGACACCAGCCTCAGTTTACAATCATTTAGTATTGTGAAACAAAGAAAAAGGTGTCATAATATTCAACGCATATGTCTTGATTTAAAGGGACGGGCGCAAGCCATGTGTATGCGCAATACTGCAGAGTCAAAGATTACTCTATTGTATTACAGAACTGCAAGAATAGCATACGAACAACATATCCCATTAAAGAGCATTCAAATTAGACAAAGCTTAAAATATTAATTACGACTAAAGTCTGTTTTGGGGGGATTAAATTGAAGGTTAAACAATAATGTTCATTTTTTCATGGATTTACTTTACCATGCTATCATCAAATGTGTTGTAAACAAGTCATCCGTGTTTGAGTGCAATGATTATACTATAGACAATAATGGGTGGTAATATAATGCAAAAGTAAAGAAAATAACATGAAAAATCTAATTAACTCAGATCGATTATTCCTCTGGAAGTAACTTGAGCTGCTCTTTAATCCCACGACTGGCAACATCGGCAGTGCTGAAAATGTACTATTGCACATTAAAATGAAAGATGACATGCGTGATTGGGCATCATGTAAGTCTAATAAACCGTTTTAAATATTGACGTTTATTGTTAAGTTCAACTAAATGTATATCGTTTATTTCTCAACTGGTGTCCGTCCATTTTTTTCTTTACACTACTAATCGGAACAGGATGACACACGGACTGTGATAGAGTAATCATGTTTCATACAAACAGAAGTAGAAACAATATGTTTAAAGACAAATGTAACAAGATGCTTTCTAAATCTTTACAATTAATTATTATATCTTTAAAGAATACTATGTTATACTGTGTTGAAAGGGAGTCTAATTGAAACCTGCATTTATTTTTAAAATACAAGAGTAAGTCTTTGAAGGGTTGGGATCTAGTACTCCAGTATGGTTGATAACTGTACACATAAAACACTGCTGCAAAGTTGACACTTATAAACAGCTGTGTGTTCCAGTGTTCTCAAACAGAGGGATGAGTTATATTAAGACGCTTTCTGATGTTATTCTTGCTGTTTTGCCACCTCAATAATTTTCTGGTGCTTTGACAGCAGCTTCCTTTCAAGGAAAGTAAACAATGTTGACAAAGTCTTCTGGGTCATTGTGCACAATGTGATAAAGAAAGAATAAAGGATAGTGGGATATTGAATTTTCCAATATTCTGCTTGTTTATCTGCGGTGCATGACAGTTTGCCTTTCTGGACTGATACAAAGTTCAATAATTGTTAATTTATCTAGGACAAATTATTGAAAGGCTTTGTTAGGAAGAGTTAAGAAATAGCTGTTTTCCATACAATGAAAGCATCTGTCAGACAGGACTAAAATGCCTTAAATCATCCATACTATTTCTGCAACATATTATATATGTCTTCTGAAGCTGTAGGATAGCTTTATGTGAGGAGTTATATTATCATAGAAGCCATGTTTGTTTAATGCGTCCTATGTATAACTTAAAGCAGTATACATTTTAATAGTCTTAACAAATTTGTACATATTTGGATTATAAAGTGAAAGAAGCTTATAAGTCAACCTCTTTTCTTTTAAAAGCTTTTCCCCCCACATATTTCAGTGGGTGGTTTTATTAAAATGCTCAGGCTTCATTTAACAAGTGTACTTTTTTCTTCAGAGTCAACCCATTGTTGAAGCACAGCTAAATGTAGTAATTGTCTGGAAGTCAAATAATTTCTCATATTTAGCCAGCTGAGTGTCAAACATGGTACTAAGTGATCAACGTGTTTCAAGTAAAAAGAAAATACTAATGAAATGGGGGAAAAAAAAGTTCAGTCATCAGCCTGTTGTTTAGCTTAAGTGTCTTTTCTGCATTTGCTCTCGTCTTCCATTATTTGTTGGGGTACAAAGCACTTGAGTTGGAAAATAAGCAGAGAGGAGCAGCCCAAATGCAGGGTCACATGACTGTGAAGTGGTAGCAGAAGTATATTTAAGTGCTTAGAGGCCCAGCAGAGCTGGAGATGGGCTATTAGGACTATCCATTAGGACCCCTGTTTTAACATGAAAAATTGCATTCAAGCATAACCTCTTTCATTCATATATTGTAACCTTCTACAAACTCTTGAAGTACTTTTGGTTCATCCAACCAATGTTCTCAAAGATTGTTTACACTTTACCCATATCTTCATGTGCATTCTTCTAATGAGCTTTTGTGCATATGCTTTTCACTGAGTCGTGAGATACTTGATACTGGTATCTGCATAGTGAGCAATGGTTCGCAGAAAAAAAAGATGATTAATTCTCCCTCATATTATTTCCAACTCTTCTGACGTTTTATGTAAAATTGGCATTAGTAAAATAATACTAATAATACTAAAAATAATATATAACATATAAATATATCAAATATATATTTTCTGGCAGGTCACGTTAGTCAAGCTTGCATCAGATGACTCTCAGCTGATCTACATCTAACTCTAGGAATACAACACCTATCACAGCATTTCTATACATGCAACGTCCATTCAGTATTATCAGCAGTTTTATTGCTTTGCTCAGAAGCTAGTTACCCTCCTCCATCCCCAACTCCTCCTCTCGTTCAGTCAGGAGGACATGGCCTTTTATATACCTCTTTGAATCAGACAAATTTTTCTTGAATTACTTGAAAAATTTAATTAAGAACATTAATGATTGCAGTACATTTATGTTGGTTCATATCACCAATCCACCAATCCAAACTATATGCAGACCTTGCTAATATTGTGTTGGTCTCCCTTTTGCTGCCAAAACAGCCCTGACCTGTCGAGACCTCTGAAGGTGTGCTGTGGTATCTGGCACCAAGATGTTAGCAGCAGATCCTTTAAGTTCTGTACGTTGCGAGGTGGGGCCTCCATGGATCAGACTTGTTTGTTCAGCACATCCCACAGATGCACAGTTGGATTGAGATCTGGGGAATTTTCGAGGCCAAGTCAACACCTTAAACTCGTTG
This sequence comes from Romanogobio albipinnatus, assembly GCA_023566225.1. Taxonomy (NCBI): domain Eukaryota; kingdom Metazoa; phylum Chordata; class Actinopteri; order Cypriniformes; family Gobionidae; genus Romanogobio; species Romanogobio albipinnatus. The sequence goes on along the minus strand of CM042246.1, from coordinate 29,043,761 downwards.
TTGTGCTCAAACCATTCCTGAACCATTTTTGCTTTGAGGCAGAGTGCATTATCTTGCTGAAAGAGGCCAAAGCCACCAGGGAATACTGGTGTACATGGTCTGCAACAAAGCTTAGGTAGGTGGTATGTGTCAAAATAACATCCACATAGATGGCAGGACCCAAGGTTTCCCAGCAGAACATTGCCCAAAGCATCACACTGCCTCCACCTGCTTGCCTTTTTCCCATAGTGCATCCTGGTGCCATGTGTTCCCCAGGTGAGCGATGCACACGCACCCGGCCATCCACGTGATGTAAAAGAAAACAAGATTCATCAGACCAGGCCACCTTCTTCCATTGCTCCGTGGTCCAGTTCTGATGATCACATGCCCACTTTTGGCATTATAGACGATGGACAGGGGTCAGCGTGGGCATCCTGACTGGTCTGAGGCTATGCAGCCCCATACACAACAAACTGTGAGGCACTGTGTATTGACATGTTTCTATCAGAACCAGCATTAACTTCTTGAGCAATTTGAGCTGCATATCTCATTTCAATCCAGCAAAAGGGGGACCAACACAGTATTAGGTGGTCATAATGTTATGCCTGATCGTTGTATATATATATATATATATTCACTGCCCGGCCCAAAAAAAGTCGCTGTTTGGATTTAAATTGGCAAATGCTTAAATGTCAATGATTGGATCATTATTGCAGTAATTTTTGTGATTCTAGCATGTTATATGTTTGGCAACAGTTCTTCCAACCATAATTGATGAAGTGTGTAGATTTTTATTTCTTAAACAACTATGTAGGAAGATACATTATGGCCATATTATAGGATGACAATGTCAAGGTTCATCAGGCTCAAATTGAAAGAATGGTTGGGAAGGAGCATGTAGGAACATTTTCACACATTAAATTCATTGAAAGTCTTTGGGATGTGCTGGAGGAGACTTGACAGAGTACTTGACTTTTGCATTGTCAATACATGATCTTGACCAAATATGAATACAAACTCTTGTTTGAAAATAAATAACAATAAATTAAATAAATGTTATTTCAATCAAGAGGTGCATACATTTTTGGTCCAGATTTTGTATTGACAATGCAAGAGACCAGCACTCTGTAAAGTCTCCTACAGTCACTCCCACTAGCCACTTTGGCGGGTTGAACTTTATTGTAGTCATCTCAAAAGGCATCTGTTATAATCGCATTGCGCATTATAACCAATCACACGTGAATCTTTTGAGCTTATGAATGCAATGTCTAATATTCAGAGGCGTTTAGATTAGTCATCGTTAAAACGAGTTTTATTCAGAGTGCGCTTTCACTCACTGAAATCTGCACTCTCGTCATAAACAACACAGCAGAGATGTGTGTGTGATGTACGTAGGAGATTCATTAATCATACTGTAATTGACTGATTTTGTTCTATTTCGGCAGCAAAAATACTTTCAGATCACAGCAGAACAGTGCACATCTGGTGTGACTGGCATAAAGTTGGCTTAACGTTGGACGATGTTCGATATTCACGAATTTAGGGACCGTCTCTAAAGTTACATACAACATTGGTATACACTTTTCTATCTTCAATAGCATTTGAAGAGAATGACTTCCAATCAGTGTTGGGTAAGTTAGTCTAAAAAAGTAATTAATTACTAGTTACTAATTACATCTTCAATAATTCAATTAGATTAATGTACAAATTACTCTGTCCAAAAAGTATTTAATTACTTATTACTTTCTAAATCCTATATCAATCTCGACTAGTTAAGTGATTCAAGGATAGATATGAAACGGCTCTTTTAATTAAATCAAATACATAATATAAAACTACATCAATTATAACTGACCAAAGTATTACAAATATGAGAAGGATAGATAAAAAACATGCATTTTAAAGTTCCACTATTGCATTATATATAATTGTTCTACAGTCTATATACAGTATTTAGTTCAATTACATGTCAAGTAACTGTAATTAAATTACACATAAAATAAGAGTAATCCCTTACTTTTTCAAGGGAAAAGTAACTAAATTACAGTAACTAATTACTTCCAATCATGAAACCAACTGTAAAGTGTTCATCTAGGTGCCAGGTATGATGCACACCTTTTAGATTTTTGATATATAAAATAAACTGTCAAATCACATGAAAATATGGATATGCATTTCATTGTATGGGCTCATACACAAAATATGCTGGATTTAAATCTTAGCTGATAGAACACTGATGAGAATAAATTATACTTACACCAAAAAATCTTATTTTATTCAGAAAAGCAACTGTTAGTGTTCCTCTGTCTAGATTAAGGAGCTTTACACACAACCTTATCAGAGCTAAATAGGCCTATTTGATGACCTGTCATGTTATACATTTCATGTAGACTTGATTTAGGTGTGTACAGTGGTCAATTACATAGCCAACAAAAAAGTTCCTAACAACAACATTTTGGCCAGTGAAAATGTTGCGTGGCTAGTAACTTTGGAAAACCACTAGTCACATCGATCAGGCATAACATTATGAACATTGTGAAGTGAATAACACTGATTATCTCTTCATCACAGCACCTGTTAGTCGGTGGGATATATTAGGCAGCAAGTGAACATTTTGTCATCAAAGGTGATGTGTTAAAAGCAGGAAAAATGGGGAAGCCTAAGGATTTGAGTGAGTTTGACAAGGGCTGAATTATGATGGCTAGACGAATGAGTCAGAGCATCTCCAAAACTGCAGCTCTTGTGGGGTGTTTCTGGTCTGCAGTCGACAGTATCTATCAAAAGTGGTCCAAGGAAGGAACAGTGGTGAACCAGCGACAGGGTCATGGCCCATGTGGTCTGATCAAACAGATGAGCTGCTGTATCTCAAATTGCTCAAGAAGTTAATACTGTTAATGTTAATGTCTAGTGGAGCCCATGCCTTGACGTGCCAGGGCTGTTTTGGCAGCAAAAGGGGGACCAACACAATATTAGGAAGGTGGTCATAATGTTATGCCTACACACACGCACACACTGTATATAAAAGTATAGGGCAGGCATGTTATCTGATCCCACCACAGTGGTAAAGTGTTAGTTCCTCATCTCTTTTAGTGTAGAGATAGCAAAAACCTTGTATGGGAGCGTGACTGGCATGGAAAGGCATAGGCTTGGGGGTATATGGATATATTTGGGCATTGTTTCTGTTAAAACACCTCACAGCCTTACAGAGGAGGCAGTCAGATCTGACTGAAGCTAGACACCAGGTCCGGCTGGGTTTCAACCTCACCTGCATACTGAAAGGGAGACTGAGAGAACAAGAAAGCTTGAGAGAAAAACAAAAACTAGAGGGATAGAGCAGAGGCTGAGGTGAAAATGGCACAGAAGAGACATTTGCTGTTTTTCCTGAGGTGGCCTCTTGAGTCTTTCATTTCTGTACACTGAGCAGCCAATAGGTCGTTCTCTTCTGATGAAATCTTCAAAGCGATGTTTTATCTTTACCGTACTGATGTTCTCATAGGCATTGTGTGCGTTTGTTACCTTAATCTCTTAAACTCTGCAGACCCTGTACAGGGTCCGGAATGACATCATCAGGTATATACTATATATTTGAAATGTCTGTGGAGAAGTCTCTGACCTCATATGTGGTACCATTTGAACGCTTAGACTGTCACTTTCTGGAGATATGCATCACTTTGGCATTTGTTTTACACAAAGTAACTTATTTACACTAAATTACTCTGGTACCATTTACGCCTGGATTTGGCCTACCCAGATTGAAAAGCTTCCCATACCCACAAACAGTGGTCTAAATACCAAATTTTGGTGTAATTTTACAGGAAACCCTTTGAAGTTACATAAACCACTGCTAAAAGTGATACACATGCAAGTATAAAACAAGTATATTTTGCTTGAGCTGTAATAAATTGATTATAGAGGTTTGAATGACATTACTCTTAAGAATAGGTATCCCCTGCCTTTAATGTCATCTGCCTTTGAACTTCTGCAGGGAGCCAAGCTCTTCAGTAAGCTGGACCTTCGCAATGCTTATTATCTGGTCTGGATACGAGAGGGGGATGAGTGGAAGACAGCATTCAACACACCCTCGGGACACTTTGAGTACCGGGTCCTCCCTTTTGGCCTGACCAATGCCCCAGCTGTCTTCCAGGCCCTGGTCAACGATGTGCTGAGGGACATGGTTAACCAATTTGTCTTTGTTTACCTTGACGACATTCAAATTTTTTCTCCTTCAGTTCAGGTACACACCCAGCATGTTCGTCAGGTCCTACAACATCTCTTGGAGAACCAGTTATATGTGAAAGCGGAGAAGTGCGTTTTCCATGCGGAGTCAGTTTCGTTCCTGATGTAGCGTCTTAGGGTTACATATATTATTAAATTAAATTTAGCTCAATAGGGAATTATGGGTATTAATATTTAGGGACTTATGATTAATCACAACAGGTTATAATTGAATCAAAATCTCCAAAATCACCCAAAAAGGGGAATTAGGTATTTATGCAATATATATATATATATATATATATATATATATAGAGTTAACAACAATCTATTGCAATTAATTACGGATATATATCCATATTACATAATCACAGAATAACCTCTAAGGAGTTGATTCGGAATTCCTCTAATCCGTTCTGTTTAACGAACAAGCAGTACAATCCCAACTTTCACTAGGTTTTCTACCCAATTTTCTGTAAGTTTATCCCTCTGGCCACAAAGGACAAACCTTCCGAGTTATGGTATTAATTAAAGCATTCAATGATACTTATAAGAGCTCGTAGCTTAGATCTGACATTAAAGGGACTCATGTTTTGTGAGCAACAACAATGACAATCAAAACATGGATACAATGGTTTTAATAGTGATGGCTACTACGATTACATACGACTACATAAAGGATACATGTATATACAGAATGAAGAAAAGTAAAGAAGGAGGATGAGGATGAGGAGAAAGGAAAGGAAAGTAAGAAGGGTATGGTCCGGTCAGACACTTTCCCAAACCGAACCGCTAGAGCCAGCAAGGATACGATCTTCAAATGCATTGAAATTTCGATAGAATTGATACTTGCATGGTTTCTTTGTGTTGTGTAAAGCAAGATGTGTGCGTTGCGTTTCTCTGAGCGTTCATGCGCTGAAGCTCTCTCTCCGTTTGGTCCTTCCGGAGCGTGGTCGGTCCGCGGGAGATTTAAAAGGTGTTTCGAAGTGATTGTCTTGGAAGGGAAAGTTCATCTCGTCTGCGCTGAGAAGGTTCGCGCAGTTATGTGCTGATGGAGCGCGCCGGCCATGTCGCGGAGTGCGTCATCTTCAAAGGAAACAACCAGCTTGGCCGGGCCGCGCGGGCTCGGGGCCGAAGCCCCGCTGACGTGATGGGAGGAAAAGAAAGTTTGTCTCGTCGGCGTCTTTTCAAGTTGACTAAAGGCCAAGATGGGCTTGTGTTTCTGTCCTTTAAAGTCCATTAACCTACGCCCATCTTCTCTGAGATGACCAATCGTTGGTGTGAATTTCCGGCGGGAGATCGTCCCTTTGTTCGGACTTTTATTACTCAATGGAATGTTCCTTTGGCAGCCAGACTGAGTAAGGTTTCGCTCAAAAAGGACTAAACATACTAACGGTACATCTCATAATCATATACTTTGCACCATTGACTAAGACAAAGAAATAGGAATCTTTAGACATCAAACATGCCCTGTCTTAAATGCATAAAATGCCGTGTATCTCACTTACAGAGCCATTCTGAGCATTTAAGATGGCTTTTACATCACATGAACATAAGAAATATAGGGAGCATGCAAACACTTAAGAACTCATCATATATTTAATTTCTGGGATAGTTTAATTAAAGGCTAAATAAAGAGGAAAGTGTGTGTGTGTGTGTGTGTGTGTGTGTGTGTGTGTGTGTGTGTGTGTGTGTGTGTGTTAAGGTCATTCTGAGCCATTCTGGACAGAGAGGTGAGTTAGGGGTCCGGGCTGATTATAATCTGTTTGAAGTGCTCACAGGGCCATCATTGTACCCCTGGTCATCCTCTCGTGGGTCGTTACCGTGACAGCGAGGGCAATATTACTGGAGACTTGCCGGAGCCACTGGGTGCCGGGATCTGATTTACATGCAGAGCTGGGCAGAGAAAGGCATCCCTGCTGTTCCACATCACTTTGATCCCAAGAGAGAGAGAGAGAGAGGCTCCAGACGCTACAGTGGGCTACATCATTTCGGCGGATGGGATCAAAGCAGACCCCGCTAAGGTAAGGGCCGTAGCCGAGTGGCCGACTCCAGACTCACTCAAGGCACTGCAGCGGTTCCTGGGATTCGCCAACTTCTATCGGCGTTTCATCCGGAACTTTAGTCAGGTTGCTGCACCCTTGACAGCTCTCACCTCCACCAAGGTACCGTTTAGATGGAATTCGAAAGCCCAGGGAGCCTTTGATGTTCTTAAGTCCCGGTTCATCTCAGCTCCTGTTCTTTCTTTTCCAGATCCTGAATGGCAGTTTATTGTGGAAGTAGATGCCTCTGAGGTTGGGATAGGCGCGGTCCTGTCTCAGCGGTCCCCTAGAGATGGGAAGGTACATCCCTGTGCCTACTTCTCTTACCGCCTGAGCCCAGCAGAATGGAATTATGACATAGGGAATCGGGGACTGTTGGCGGTCAGGCTGGCTCTGGGCGAATGGCGTCACTGGTTGGAGGGGTCGACACAGCCCTTCCTGGTCTGGACGAACCATAAGACCTTGGATATGTCCGTTCAGCCAAGAGGTTGAGCTCTCGCCAGGCCCACTTGGCACTCTTCTTTGGCCGATTCAACTTCACTCTCTCGTTTCGGCCAGGCTCTAAGAAAAACCTAATGTCAAACCTGATGCCCTCTCTCATCTTTTGCTTTTCCAAGGCAGCCCATTTCATTCCCCTTCCCAAATTGCCCTCAGCCTTGGAGACTGCTCAAGTAGTGGTTGATCATGTCTTCCGGATTCATGGTCAATCCGGTAGATGTGGTTTCTGATAGGGGGCCACAATTTGTCTCCCGGTTCTGGAAGGAGATCTGTCAGCAGATCGGGGCCTCTATGAGTCTGTCGTCAAGTTTTCACCCGCAGACCAATGGACAGTCCGAGCGGGCAAAACAGGATTTGGAACAAGCGCTCCGCTGCCTGACATCCCAGAATCTGAGCTCTTGGAGTCAACAGCTATCCTGGATTGAGTACGCCCACATCTCCTTGCTGATGGCCGCCACAGGTATGTCTCCTTTCCAATGTTCCATTGGATTTAAACCGCCATTGTTTCCTTCACAGGAGCCCGATGCTGCGGTTCTGTCTGCCTTAGCCTTCGTCCGCCGGTGTCATCACACCAGGAGGAAGGCTGAGGAGGCCTTGGCCTGGGCTTCCAGACGAACCAAGGCGGCGACCGACTGTCACCGGACTCCTGCTCCCCTCTACGTGTGTGGTCAGAGGGTATGGCTGTCTACCAAGGACCTACCTCTCCGGGTGGCCTCCCGCAAGTTAGCCCCCATGTTCATTGGGCCATACCAGATCACCAAGGTGTTGAGTCCGGTGGCGGTAAGGCTCAAGTTACCTCCTACACTTGGTCATGTTTCTTGGGTCAAGCCTGTGTTTCATTCTTGCCTTAACCCATCTGTTTCTGCCCCAACCCCCCTGCCCCCGTCTAGTGGATGGTTCCCCAGTCTTCACTGTCAGAAGGTTGCTGGATGTCAGACGTCGAGGTCGGGGTTTTCAGTATCTTGTGGACTGGGAGGGATACGGTCCGGAGGAGAGGAGTTGGATTCCGGCTCGAGATATTCTGGACCGGTCGTTGAACGAGGACTTCTACCGGAAGCGTGGTGGGCCGCTCCCTGGGGCGCCTGGTGGCGCTCCTAGGGGGCGGGGTACTGTCATGACCCTGGGCTGATCTGTCTGTTCTTTTCCTGTCTCTGTTATGTGTTTTGGGAGCACATGGGTTCTATTTGACAGTTCACCATGTGCTTGCTGTCATTGTAGTGTCTTGTCCCGCCCCCTTGTTATTCTATTCATTACCTCGTTAGTGTTTCACTCTTTCCACCTGTTCTGTATAAATTTAGATCACCCTATTTAATCGTCTCTTGTGTGCTATCCTGTGCCAGTTCGCTGTTTGTTCTCTGTGCAAGCAGTTGCTCTAGCCTTGTTGTGTCCTGTCGTGTTGAATTTCTGCCTGATCAGTTGTCTTGGACTATTTTGCCTATTGGTTTTTCCATCTTTTAGTTTTCTCCAGGCAGTTTCCCTCTGCATTCAGGCCTGGCCTCGCCCTCTATCGCTGTTCGTGGATCACGGATCTCCTTCTCAGCCCTGCTTCATGTGCCGACTGAGCGCCGCCAGCCTCCAACTCAACTGCTCGTCAGTCATTGTGATCTGACAGAAAGCTCAATCTCGGACTTATTTTTTGTTGCTTTTTTGGATTCTTTTATGTTCCTGTCCGGATTGTTGACAGCTTTTTTTATACTATTTGTTCCTCTGATCCTATCTGGACTATTGACAACCTTTTGAGGTTGCATTTTTGTTTTCAATAAACTGTTGTTTGGTGCCTGCAGACTGAGTCCGTGTCCTGATCTGACACATACCCATATACAGTGGTATAAATGCAATATCCACGTGTCATTTTACAGAACACCCTGAAATTACATAAACACTACTGAAAGTGATAAATATTATAGTATATATATTGTGTTAATATTATAGTATATATAATTGATATAATAAACATATAAAATATAAAACAGATTTTTTTATTTATTTTCGGTTACAACAGTGTATATCTCAGGCCCTGTGTGTTCTAGCACCGTGTAGACAGTTTTAGTTGTTTCCAGCATGTCGGCAAACACTGGAAAAAATTATTTTGTGACACTGGGTTATTGCATTTATACCACTGTATATGGGTATGTGGGATGGGCGGAAATTACATAAAAAAAATGTATGTTCCTCCATTCAGATCCATTTGAATAAATCTTGTATACAACATAATAGACAAAATTCTTTTTTTCCAGTATTTGCTGCCATCTAGTGGAAACAGCCCAAACTGTCTGCAGGGTGCTAGAGCACACAGGGCCTAAGTGAGTTATGCACTTTCAAAAATGAATTTATAAAAATAAAAAGTTTGTACAGCTCAGACAATATATACTTACATGTTTACCACTTACCACCTACCGTTTATCACTATCCTGTAAAATGACCCAAAACTTGTGTATTTAGACCACTGTATGTGGGTATGGGAAGCTTTTTAATTTGGGTAGGCCAAATTCAGGTGAAAATCCCCTAAAATTGTCCCAGAGCATAAGAGGTTAATACTTAAAGGATTAGTTCACCCCAAAATGAAAATGTTCTGATAATTTACTCACTCCAATGCCATCCAAGATGTTCATGTCTTTCTTTCTTCAGTCGAAAAGAAATTAAGTATTTTTAAGAAAACGTTCCAGGGTTGTACATCATATAATGCTTTTCAATTGCAACCAAAATGCTGAAGGTCCAAATCAATGCAGTTTCAAAGCGTTTTGATGGGCTCCAGAGGCTCTGCGGGGAATAGGGTCTTATCTAGCCTCTTACCCTAACCCTAACCCTATCTGTCATTTTCATTAAAAAAAAATAAATAAATTGAATATACTTTTTAACCTAAATTGTTCATCTTGTGCAGCTCTGCGAGGTGCTAAGGATGACGTAACCACGTCGGAACGGTCACGCTAGACGTAGGCAGAAGTACCGCCCCCGTGTTTACAAAGCGCTCGTGTGAAGACTAATACAAACGCCCTTTACCAACAACACTCAATTTTCAACTTCAAAATTAGGGATATATCTATATCGTTGTTTTACCTTTTTTTTTGCTAAAGGGCATTTGTATTAGTCTTCACACGAGCGCTTTGTAAACACGGGGGCGGTACTTCTGCCTATGTCTAGCGTGACCATTCCTACGTGATTACGTCATCCTTAGCACCCTTTCAGAGCTGCGCAATTTAGGTTAAAAAGTATATTAATAAAAATAAAAAAATTAAGAAATTAAATGACAGATTGTTTCACTAGATAATACCCAATTTCTCATCTGGGATCACGCAGAGCCTCTGGAGCCCATCAAGTCGCTTTGAAACTGCATTGATTTGGACCTTCAGCATTTTGGTTGCAATTGAAAAGCATTATATGATGTACAACCCTGGAACAGTTTCTTCAAACTACTTGGATGGCATTGGGATGAGTAAATTATCAGGAAATGTTCATTTTGGAGTGAACTAATCCTGAAGTGTTTTTTTCCTAGAAAAGCGCTTTCACAAAACTATTTTTTCGATAAGGGATAATTCATCTAATAATAAAAATCTCTCAAAACCCATGTCTTTTGTTTTCCATACAATGGAAGACATTGTGGTCTAATATTGTTTAAATCCTAACATTCTTCAAAATCTTTTATGTTCCATAAAGTTCATGCAGGTTTGGAAAGATGACAGTTTTCTTTTTTGTGTGAACTACTCATATACCACCCCCCCATCCAGAAAAGTTAGGACATTTAGTAAAATGCAATAAAATCAACAATCTGTGATTTTGTTAATTCTCTTTAACACTTACTTAACTGGCAAAAGTACAATGAAAAGATTTTCACTGATCAACTTAAGTGTATTTTGTAAATAGAAACATTTGATTTTGATGGCTGCAGCACGTCAAAAAACAAAAAAAGTACCAAAAGTACAAAGGCAAAATAAAAGTGAAAAGACTAGAATATCCAAGTTAAACTGTTTTGAAACAAACATTTTGCAATTAGCAGATGAACTGGAAATAACCTCACCTATCGTGTTTGGGTATAAAATGAGCATCTACCAAAAGACAATCAAAGATGGCAGCCAAAAATGGATCAATGGTAGGGATGGCTGACGCGAAACAGACGTTTCGGGGCGTTGCCGAGATCCCGAAGCGCAGATGTTTCGAAACACTGCTCCGAACTGTGATTCGAAACACACATGTCACGTGACTATGGCTAAATGAAGCTTCGAAGTGTTTCATCAGGTGGCGCCTGTCGAAACTGCGTTGATTAAAGGGGGCGGGAACAAACCACACAGTCACACATCTGTGTAAACCTAATTCACCACAGTTTAAAAGTGAAGTTAATCCAACTTCACCTCGTGGGTTTTTGTGAGAGGAGAGAGATTTTGTGATATCAGTGATTTTGTGATATCAGTGATTTTGTGATAGCAGTGAGATTTATAGCGCGCTTTGGTTAGTTATATTTAGGCTAGATTTAAATGAGATATATTGACTGATAGGTATAGACAGTGACGTATAGTTAGGATAGATATAGTGACACATTCATATAGATTAAGTTAGATAGTGACAGATAGATAGCACAGCATAAGTTAAATATATAGAATTATATAGATATAGATTCATAGGTGATATATAGATAGATATATTAATAGAATAGATTAAAATGGAGGCTCCACATAAGAGATGCCGTACATCTGTGGTGTGGGAGCATTTCCATTTGGAAGCACCAAATAAAGTGAGATGTGTGTATTGTGATAGGCAGCTAGCCTTCTGCAACAATACATCATCCATGATGCGCCATTTGAGGAGCACTCATCCTGCCATTTTGGAGGGTGCAGAGGATGGTAACATTCCCCCTGTACCTAGGCCTGCTACTGACACTGCTGGACCCAAGGTTCAAAAATGTGGCTTTTGGGAATTGTACCAACGCCCAGGAAGCTGAAAAAAACCTCACACTGGAGTGCGCTTCATTGATGCGTTCAAACACAGCAGCTCCTGGTGAGCAGTCTCAGTCTTCATCTAACTTTATGGAGATGGTTCATCTGAATAATTATGAACATTATACTTCATGTATGCTCTCAGTTTATGCTTTGTAACTAATTGTTGTTTTAATTTTCATTCAGAGCCACAAATGTCAACATCAGGACCATCATCATCATCATCATCATCATCATCATCATCAACAACACCAGCAGAAACCCAGGACAGTTTATGGGAATGTTTGATAGTCGTATCCGTGAAACCCAGACGACACACAGCACTACAGCTGATGCAACTGTAGAAGTGAAAAAATACCTGAAAGATGCGTTTTTGCCCAGAACGCATGATCTATTAATTTATTGGAAAGAGAGAGCAGTGATTTTCCCTTATTTGTGTGTACTTGCAAAAAAATATTTGTGCATGCCAGCAACAAGTGTCCCTTGTGAGAGGATTTTTTTCAAAGGCTGGAGAAATTATATGTAAAAAAAGAAGTCGGCTGAGTCCTTCAACAGCAGAGCAATTAATATTTTTGAATAAAGAAGTTGTTACAAATGTGACACATTGTGGCTTTATTTATTTTATTAATGTTCATTTTGTATAACAAAAAAAAAAAAAACATAGTTCTTTACAATGACGAGGCTACAGGTTACAAAACCAAGACCATGTAGTTGTCAGACAGATGTTAAAAAATATTTTTTTTACATGGATCATTGTCAAGGCAATACATGCAAGTGACCACTAGATGGCGCCGTAGAGACGGGTGTCAGATTGATTCGAAGCTTCGAAACAATATGGAACATTTGCTTCAACTGCTTCATTGCTTCACGAAGCCTCGGTCTGCCCATCACTAATCAATGGTCACCACATTGTGCCAAATTTGTCACGTCACAAACTGGTATGAGGTCTCAAGTGCAGGGAAAAAAAACAAAAATTACTACAAAACCCACAATGGTTCAAAACAATCAAACTCATGAACAGAAACAAACTCAAAACATACCAAACACGGAGAAACGGGAGACGTTGACATGACATAGAACAACACACCAGCACAGGACAGAGAACACAAGGAGTTTAAATAAGGGACAAACAAGGCAGGTAATGAGGAACAACAGGTGGGGCAAATAATCAATGATTGGATAACAAGAGGGGTGGAGTCAGACAAGGACAAGAGCACATGCTCAAAATAACAAAACCCCACATGTGATCAACGAGACAGGACAGACATTAAATCAAATCACTTTGTCACAACCATATACACAAGTGCAACAGTAGGTGAAATTCTTAGGTGCAGTTCCGAGCAACATAGCAGTCATGACATGTACAACATTTAAAGCAACATCAGATTACACATCTGATGCGCCCACAATTACTCACAGCACAGTAAACAATAAATAATTTACACAATGTGAGTGTAGTTCTCACAGCTTTAAACAATATACACATACTTACAATATACATATACTTTAAACAATGTACACTAAACAATATACATTAAGCTATAATACTAATATACAATGTACAGTATACAATATTAAATCACAATAGAGATCCAATGTACAATAGATGCTATATGATAAATAAATGTGTATATAATGTGTGTGTATCTACAGTGGGTTGTGCTGAGTGATATTCTGTCAGTGTGTGTTATGAACTGATGGCTCAAGAGTTAAGGAGTCTAATTTCTTGTGGGAAGAAGCTGTTCTGGAGTCGGCTGGTGCGTGTTCTGATGCTGCGGTACCGCCTGCCTGATGGCAGCAGTGAGAGCAGTCCATGGTTCGGGTGGCTAGAGTCTCTGATGATCCTCTGAGCTCTCTTCACACACCGCCTGGCATAAATGTCCTGGAGGGAGGGAAGCTCACCTCCGATGATGCAGCTGGCCGTGCGCACTACCCTTTGCAGGGCTTTGCGGTTGCGGGCGGTACTGTTGCCGTACCAGGTGGTGATGCAGCCAGTCAGCAGGCTCTCGATGGTGCTGGTGTAGAAGCGTGTGAGGATGTGGCGGTTCATTCCAAACCTCCTCAGCCATCGCAGGAAGAAAAGGCGCTTATGAGCCTTCTTCACAACGGCCTCGGTGTGGACGGACCATGAGAGTTCCTCTGTGATGTGGACACAGAGGAACTTGAAGCTGCTGACTCTCTCCACCAGTGCTCCATTGATGGTGATGGGGCGGTGTTCTCTCTCATTCCTCCTGAAGTCGACCACCAGCTCCTTGGTCTTACTGACGTTGAGGGAGAGGTTGTGCTCCTGACACCATCGTGTCAGAGTACCCCCTCCCTACAGAGCGGCTACCAGACAGCTACCAGACCCAGGAGAAACACAAGGTCAGGACGGGGGGGCCCCGCAGAGTTCAGGGCGTCTGGGCGGCACGGTCAGAGCAGGGCCCACCGGAACAGTCACAGAGGGAGCCTTCCTTCTCCTCCTCCGCTTAGAGACCACCAGAACAGGAACCACCGGAACAGTCGTGGAGGGAGCCCTTCGCCTCCTGCTCCGTTTCAGAACAGGGACCACCAGAACACGGGCCACCGGAATTATCGGGACCATGGTCCTAGGAGGACTGGAGTCCAGCCGGTCCACAAACTCCCAGAAATTAGGAGTCCCCATTCTCCCCATCTCCTGAGGACTGAGGCATGTCCAGGCAGAGGTTGAAAACCTTTAGCATCCCCTGTAAGCTTCTGCTAAGATCCATGGTCACAAGGGAGAAGAGAACAAAATTTCCTCCTGCTGAGTCCTCCGATGGCTGGTACGTTCTGTCACGTCACAAACAAAGGAAACTGGTGCGTGGACTCAAGTGCAGGGAAAAAAGGTATTTATCACAAAACAAAATCCACAATGGGGCAAAACAATCAAACTCATAAACAGAAACAAACTCAAAACATACCAAACACGGAGAAACGGGAGATGTTGACATGACATTGAACAACGTACCAACACAGGACAGAGAACACAATGAGTTTAAATAAGGGACAAACAAGGCAGGTAATGAGGAACAACAGGTGTGGCAAATAATCAATGATTGGATAACAAGAGGGGTGGAGTCAGACAAGGACAAGAGCTCAAAATTGGCTTGTTTGACTTCACCCAGCGATGCGCAGACCGATCGGCGGCTGACTTGAAGCAGTGCATGCCGGTTAGAAATTTGAAATTAGAAAGACTTGAGGCAGCGCCGACGCCACGTGACAGTGACGTATGTCAACAAAGTGCCACGAGAGCGATTCGAGAGCAGTCGGCTGATACAGCCGGTGCAGTTTCTACAGAGCAGCTACAAGAGGCTGCACGGACTCTGATGATGACACAGCTGTTCGATTGGCTGGATTCACCGCATGACAGCAATCACGTGTGTTTCGTGTTTATTCTGAAACCTTCAGCTCCACTAATGCGCACAAATCTGTTTTTTATAACAGTAAATCCTCCTTTCATGTAGTCGCGATGTTATATTGTCATGTTTATCAAAATAAAACTGATTAAAAACGTAAACCCCACTTCATTAATAGTGTAGGCTTATATGTTGAACTTTATTCTTGTACATACACACGCTGTATTAAGCAGTACATAAAGTATTACATGACAATAATGTCTCTGAAACATCTGTGTATTGCCAAATATTGCATTTATTTCACTTCAGCTGATAAATTATGCAAACACAGCGCAAGCGTCACTACGGGAAGCAAAAATTGTCCGACTTCACGTCTCCGTTTGCAGCTCCTCCCCGTCTGCACGCGGCTACTCTCGCCGATCAGTTGAATCCGGCCGCAGCCGATGTCGAACACACCTAATAACAAAACCCCTCATGTGATCAACGAGACAGGACAGACATGTGACAAAATTCCATGTGAGAATTGTCAAACAATTAAAAAAAATCACATTTCTCTATGCAAGATTGCAAAGTATTTTCACCAGCTACCATCATTATTGTTCACATTTTAATCAAATCCCAAGATTGTCTAGCTGTGAATAGGCAAATTATATTGAGTTGTGTTTGAGTTGAGACCAGGTGCGACACGCGAAAGGGGCGTTTGCAATAATACACTGTATTTTTTAGGGCTTTAAAAATTTTTTTATTGATTCTCACTTTTACAAAACAATATCGATTCTTAAATCCCAAGAATCGATTAGGCATCCTGTTTTCAGTTAATGAATGAAATAAACATTGTAGCGCACCTCCCATCCAATAAATCACAATAATCTTTGTGCTTTCCCAGATAGCAATGAGTCGGCAGACCGCCGGCAGTAGAAGCGTCAAAATTGCGTAATCGCAAACGTTTGACGGCGCTCCGCCGGCGCCGGCCGCTTTTTAAAAGTGGCAGCCGGCTTCCTACCGCCTTAGTTCCGCCACCGGCCCGCAGGCAAACCGCCATTCCGCCCGTCTGAGGCAAACGCTATTTTCGAGCGATCTGCCTCCACTTAATGTGTAATAAATAAATAAATATTTATTTATTTATTATTTATATATTTGTAACATGCAGTTTATGAAGGATAATGATTGAACAAACCAGACAAATTTCCATTTGGCGTTTAAATTCCACATTTCAAAGTACAGTAACTGTCAATGATACAAGATAATATAAATGAAATATAAATAAGATGAAATATAAATAACAGAACAATAAATAAGATTAAATAGGCCTATAAATAACAATTTTTTTTTTACTAAAGAACCTGCATGTTTCCAATTAAATTTTGGTTTAAAAAACAAACAAAAAAAAACAGCCTTACAAGGAAATTATAACACTTACAATAATTGTTAATAACAAAGAGGTCAGCTCTGGGATGAAAAGAATTACCATTAAACATTATATCAAATAATGAGGATATTTGGTACCAAATGTGCAGGATACCAAATAAACCGAGGTATAACATCACATTTAACTAATTACTATTGATATGAAAGTCTCAGATTTCAAATTACGTTAATTTTTTAACGAAATTCAAAAGCATAAGTACCGCTTTGGCGCTGTGGCGCACGATCGCTCTGCCGCAGCTCAGCTCTGCCGCATTCCAGCAGCACAACCGGAATGCACATGAACGGATCTTCTCTTCCACCTTAATACCAGTTACAGCGCAAAATAAACATGAATGAACATCTGAAAGATGTATCTAAAAGATACAGGACAACTTACCGAAATCCGCATCATGTCACATAGAATAGCTCAAGTATTTCAACCAACACAAGTAAAGTGGCTTGTAATGTCATGTAACGTCACATTTACCTCAGAAAAAACATATCCAGTGTCCATAAACTCGGCTTGAAAAATTAACTCTAGAGAGGAGCATTTTGCTAATTATATGCACCACATTATATTACAGGCTATTCATTGTCATTTTTAATGTTCTTCAATATTTAATGCGTGCACCCAGCTAACACAGTACGTTGTGATGACGTCGTCAGTTAGTCGTCATTTGGTCAGCGTGACGTTACTTTATGACAACGTTGTGAGGACGTCGTGGTAAAGTTCAATTTTTTAGAATCTTGACTAACGTTCCAGAAACGTCGTGGGCACGTCCTCAAAAGACGTCGCTAGTTTATCCCATGGAAAACGTTGTAGAGACGTTGGTCAACTGGTCACCAGATAACTTAATACAATCTTTAATGAATTAAGTTAATGAAAGTTATCTGGTGACCAGTTGACCACGTCTCTACAACGTTTTCCATGGGATAAACTAGCGACGTCTTTTGAGGACGTGCCCACGACGTTTCTGGAACGTTAGTCAAGATTATAAGAAAATTGAACTTTACCACGACGTCCTCACAACGTTGTCATAAAGTAATGACTAAATAAAACAATGCAACACAAACAGGCTTTAAAAGTTTTATTTAAATAGGAAAGAATGTGCAGGATACCAAATAAACCGAGGTATAACATCACATTTAACATTAATTACTATTGATATGAAAGTCTCAGATTTCAAATTACGTTAATTTTTTAACGAAATTCAAAAGCATAAGTACCGCTTTGGCGCTGTGGCGCAGGATCGCTCTGCCGCAGCTCAGCTCTGCCGCATTCCAGCAGCACAACCAGAATGCACATGAACAGATCTTCTCTTCCACCTTAATACCAGTTACAGCGCAAAATAAACATGAATGAGCATGAGGTGGTCAGGGGGGTAGGCCACAGTTGAGACAGTGTATCAAATGTACACGCAACTAGAGTGCGGCATATGCAGTTTAGTTGCACGATCACAAGTAGAGTCACATTTATTAGGTTAAAAAAGGTAATTGTGTTTATGAGCTAATTGTGTCAAATATGACCTACTTATGTATAATTATAAAATTTTAGTAGACATGCATGTAGCCTATGAATAAATCTGGCAAGTTTTTATGACAGCCATTTCAAAAAACTAATTGGAGTAGAAATATGATTATGTAATTGTAAAGTTAATATTATAACTTTATTATAAAAAAAAAAAAAAAACATAATTTAGTGTAATTTAAGTGTTTGTATACAAATCAGTTAATTTTTTACCTTCAATATTAGTAGGCTAATGTAGTATCAACTGACTCCCATAGTTTACAACATTAGTTCAGAGATTTGTTTTCCTTGAGAAAATTTGCCATGTATTGTACCTGATTATATATCTAAAATAATCGATATTGAAAGCTTGTGAATCAAAATCGAATTGTTGGGGTAACAGCTTAGGACCCAGGACCAGAAGTGAAAAATGAAGACCAAGAGTCAGGAGTTCGATTAATTAAAGAAAAATTGTATATATATATATATATATATATATATATATATATATATATATATATATATATATATATATATATATATATATATATATATATATATATATATATATATATATATATATATATATATATATATAAAGAATAGTTTGCAGTTTCATCAGCAGAAGCCAGCTCACAAGGAGTTCGTAGGCTGCACTCTCTCTAACAGTCTCCCGCCTCCGCCTAACGTACCTACAATTTCTGAACAGTTATACTGTTTTCAAGGTCTAACCACGTCATTATTGTCATGTGGAACGATTCTGATTGGCTCGGAGAAAATGCAGAGTCACGGTAAATTTCCACACAAGGATAGATAGGAGCATATATCACTAAAAATGCATGGACTCGTTGTCGCCCAGGCCTAGATTTAGATCACAATGACCTCGGAGGTCACAGAAAGGCGTCTCTAGGTCTGGCATCGTTTGCAGAAAAGCCCATCTCCAACACTGGATCTGCAAAGATCATACAACGCACACATACAAAAGCTCCAGAGAATTCCTCAAGGTTGAGAACATCTTAACTAACTACCAACAAGGCACTTCTCCAAAACATGCTGATACTACATCTAGTACAGAAGTGAATTTATTCTATTTAGTAAGAAAAGCATATAAAAGAGGTACATTTCTCTGAGTCCCCAAAAAGTCACGTAGACCTGTAACATATGTGACCCTAAGGTCACTTTAGGAAGACATAGAGTTAACACATGCTGAGGGGCCTTCTCACTCCCGGGGTGTTTTACACACCAAGGACAGTTGCCTGTCTTGACACAGACATCAGAACTGCACCTATCCAAAAGCACACAGCAAATATAACACTAAAATCTCCAAAATCACTCATTAAATATAGATAGGTTATAGGTGAACTGATTTATCAAATGTAGAAAAGGGTTATAACTTGATCATCATTGATTCTTATTTTAATATTGATCATAAAATCATTCTTGAAGGATATGTGTCTGATGAAGAGACAAGTGATGTCGGCCTTGACCCTTCAGAATCGAATTGTGAAATTTGTGTCAATACCCAGCCCTAGAATTTTTGTATTTACTAGAGGTAGCACTAATGTCGCAGAAACTACATGCTTCACCTTTAAACGGTACTGCACGGCACAACAGCTGAAGACATGAAATCAGAGATGACAATTTAGAAACAACATGGCAGGTGCCAATTTAAATAAGTGAAAGTTATGAGACGTGTAGCCTAGTATGGTGTCCAATACTCAAAATTTGTGCTCTGCATTTCACCCAACCAAGTGTGCACACACACAGCACTGAGTACTGAACCTATGCTGTGTGCAGTGGGCAGCCATTTTATTGCTGTGGTGCCTGGGGAGCGATTGGGGGTTAGGTGGCTTGCTCAAGGGCACCTCAGTTATGGGTAATGAGAGTGGAAGAGAGCACTGTTCATTCATTCCTCCCACTTACATTTCCTGCCGGTACTGAGACTCGAACCCGCGACCATTAGGCCACAGATGACCTGAGTTGTTTTTAAAATTAAGAATAAAAAATAATGAATAGCCTATTTTAAATGAAATATTAGCTAAATATAATTAGAAGAAATGTAAGTATAATAAAAATATAAGTATTCTTTAAAAAATAAGATCAAATAATGCAAATTGATGACTTTAACAAATGCATAGACTTTGATGAACAGCCTCAAACAGCTACACTAGGTCTGTCTTTAACAGTTTATAGGTTTTCGTTAAAAATAAATTACTGAAATAGTATGAAAATACTTTCTTTTTTTATTTGCTTCAGTCTATTTAGTTTTGTATCAAAAATTATTTCCGTTGATCGAGATCTGGCAGCAACAGCACATTTTTCTGCTTGGATGAGCAATTCTCAGACAGCTTTCCCTGGACATGAAATCCCTCATATGCCAGCAAACCAATGAGAACGTGGGACAATGATGATGATACATAACAACAGAGCGTAGGTGCCAAAGCTGTTGTTGATTCCGCTTACCCACAACCCTCTGTAACTGGCAGATTTGAAAAAAATTGCAGTTGTGTGTCAAATAAATACCAAGTATTACCATCATTTTATCATGCAAGCTTTATGGTACACCTCAAACAAGGGAATTAATAGTAATTTATAATCTTATTAATATTAATTAGTGAGTCCATGAATGACTTGGGTATCCAGAGCATTCACAGCTTATATGGACCACAAGTCCCTCATATATAAGTATACAGTACTGTGCAAATGTCTTGGGCACGTTAGTATTTTCACCCCCAATTTTTTTTAAGCTAGTTGTTTATACATTTTGCTGTAGTGTGTCACACAGAGATCTGATCTCACCATCCAGTCCATCTGGGATTACATGAAGAAACAGGAAAAAAATGGAGACAGACTAATTCCAGGCAACATCTCCACCCTTTGCGTTTAAAACAGCTTTTGTCCTAGGTACACTTGCGCATAGTTTTTCAGGTAGCTTTGGAGGTTGGTTTCTTCAAGTGTCTTGGAGACGTTGCCGCAATTCTTCTGGATTTAGTTTCTCCACCATGAAGGAAAAATTTCTTCAGTAAGTTAGCTTTGTCTTAAAATCACATTCGGAAGAACAGTGGCACAGTTTTAAAGTCTGGTTGTGTATGATCCTCAGTCATGTAGTGTATGATGCCCAGCTTTTCTCTGTAACCATTTACAAATTTGGGAAGTGTATAATGTCTGCTGTTTAAAAATCTTTTCAGATTTTAAGTCGTGTAGTGTATTCCAGCCTTTGAGT
Organism: Romanogobio albipinnatus; assembly: GCA_023566225.1. Classification (NCBI taxonomy): domain Eukaryota; kingdom Metazoa; phylum Chordata; class Actinopteri; order Cypriniformes; family Gobionidae; genus Romanogobio; species Romanogobio albipinnatus. The sequence goes on along the minus strand of CM042246.1, from coordinate 29,022,606 downwards.
ACTGCCTTTATCTCATTAAGAGTGCATTTAATTTTAGCCATTGCTAGCAAGCACTGCAGTTGTATTATGAATTTGTCAAAATAAACTATAGCTAAATTGAGACAAAAATAACTGTTAATGAACCATTAAAGGTGTCATGAACTGGCTTTTAAAAAAATGTTATACTGTTGTATGAGGTCTACTTGTGACATTTGCGACGTTTACATTCAAAAACATCATAATGAATAAGTAATAGGCTATTTTCTGCCCTGGTTTTGAGCCTCTCTCAAGACACGCTCGGTTTTTATGGGCGTGTCACACTGAAGACTTGGAAGTAAACGGGCACTGCTATGATTGGATAAGCTTTGCATATTTAATGAGCTTCAGCTCCCCCATGAGTATGCATGAGGCATTGTTTTGAAAGCGTGTGGGGAAACGGCAACCGGAATAATTTCGTCCCTCCGGGCTTGCAAAATGTCTTTATCAAACAAACACAATGATTTATCATATGAATATGAATGTTATTTTATATTACTTGGCCCTCCCGATCGGTGGATATACGCCCGCTCCAAGTACGTTGCAGACAGCATGATCAAAACTTCTGCGATTGTATTTTTCATTCAAATATCATGTCAAGAGAGTGAACAATGCACATCAAGAAAGGAATGTTATTTCACTATTTAAGATAATACGTATTGGTAGCCAGTCTGGAAAAACACATAGCCCCTGGATGTTGGGCTTTGCGAACCCTGTGACAGTGGTAAGTTATGTTTAGAGTTAGACATGTACACAATGTAACATTGTATTTGATCTTTAACAATGCAATACTATCACATATAACATTTTTTTTACTCACATTAGCGATTAGCTTCATGCATTCATGTAAACTCATCCTGTCTCCAAATCCAGTCTCTTGTTTACAAACGAATCCATGGTTAAATTAACATATACGTGCAATGTCGTCCCCATGTGAGCAGGATATTCATTAAAAATAAAGTTTAACCACTCATTAGGTAAACCAGGCGGGTGAATACAGAATCAGGCATACATATTTATCTGTTGAGGCGGCGTTTCAGCATATGATAATGTCAAGGGTCGACATATTCTGAGATTGAGCGTTTTCTGGGCCTGCTGTCAATAAAATATTTTCCTTGACGAACAAGGAAGTTTTCAGCTCTGGAACTTACAGGATATTCTTATATCACGATTAACTTTTATATATCAAAGGCTCAAGGGAAAGTTGATTTCTCAATTCATCACCCCTTTAAATGCTTCCTTTTGTACATTCTATTTTCATTTTGCTCATGTTGTCTGTCCTATGTTTTTTTTATTTGTAAAGCAAACCTTGAGTATAAAGATGTTTTTTTTATGTTTTAATTATTAATAATTTTATAATTAGTAATGATAATAATTATAATGGTAATCATTTATTCACTCTAAAAATGCTGGGTTGTTTCAACCCAAATTTGGGTCAAATATGGACAAACCCAGCCATTGGGTTACATTCTTAAATAAAATTTTTAACCCAAAGGTTAGAGTGTATGGAAAACAAAAATACACAATAAAATAAGGACAAGTGAAATTTTCCAAACTATGTCAACCCTCCTTTGGACCCTCCTTATCTAATACACCTTAAGGGAGCTCCACTTTTAGACTGAGAAATGTTTAACATTTCTGATTCTCCCTCATCCATCCTCCTTTCTTTCTGACCAACTCATCCTCATGTGGTTTAACACCTGCTCTTTCTCTTCCGTATCAACCACCACCCTTCTTTCTCTCGCTCCCTCTCTTTGTTGAGTGGGACACTTGTGTTATTGACTCATCCCCAAAGCCAGTGAGACTGGATCAATTTGAAGAACTTTACCCTATTATTAAAGCTGGCCTAAGGGTGAGAGACTGAAAGAGAGAGAATGAGAGAGGGGGTAAATGAGAAGGAGGGGTAGATGCTCTTTAAAAGGCATTAAGCAAAGAAACATAGTCTCATTATGACAGGCTTCAGTGGCTCCCTCATCACCGAGATAAAGAGCCCCAATAAAGAATTTGCTTTCCCAATTGTGTTATTTAAATGTGAGATGACTGGGCTTTGGCGTCGTAAACAGGGCATCTTTAATAAGCCTGGACAGGACGTGCGATAGAGACAATTGCGCGAGGTATGAAAACCACTTCATCAATGCCACATTTGGGCAGAATTCAATTTCAGACGCTGTCTGTGCTCCTCCTTATCAGCTTCTCTCAGCAGCCGGCTGCATGTCAGATAGTGATAGCAATAATATTGTAAAAAAGAAAGGACGTCCGTGGAGGAAAACATGGGAGTTACATAGAGTGAAAAACAGAGAGAGGATAGGCCAGGAGTGCTGTGGGATCTGACATCTGCTCTCACCGCTGTCATGGGATGATGGATCACATCTCTCGTCCACACGTGTCTACTTTCCAGTGCTGTTATCCGCACCTCTTCATATTTACAGTGATGGCTCTCGAGGGGATGCTGCTTTAAGCAATGGCCCCTGTGAGGGGGGAAACAGGTCTTTGTGACCTTCCTATCAGACTCGGAATGGTAGGATGCAGTTGTGGCCGTCAATTCATCCCCTAATGTGAAGTCTGCTGCGTTTTAACTCATTCTCTAAACCTCATGTTTGAGTATGATGGTTGTATTGATCAGTGTGCATGTATATGTGGTCAGTGACTTAGTAGAGAGGCTGCTTTTGGACTGCTGATGCGGTTTGTGTAATTGATTAAGCTGGGGAAGTCTGAATGGATGGCATTCAGTTGGATTTAGCATAAAAAGTACTGTCAAGACTGACGATTAGGGAAAGCCAGAAACCGTAGTCGTACATACAATACTAGGTTATTTGCACGACTACTGATTTTTTTGTAGAGATGCGCCGATTGATTAGCCTAGAAATCTAGACGCACCCTAGCGGCAGCAAATCTAATTTGCAGCCAGGGTAATCTAGCAACTCTCCGTTGGTGTGTGAGCTGTAAAAAACAAACTCTGGTCAGGCCAATCACATCGTGTATGAGTTGGTGGGCGGGCTTAAAGGGTTAGTTCACCCAAAAATGAAAATTCTGTCATGAATTACTTACCCTCATGTCGTTCAACACCCGTAAGACATCCGTTCATCTTCGGAACACAAATTAAGATATTTTAGTTGAAATCCGATGGCTCAGAAAGGCCTCCATTGGCACAATGTACCCTTTAACATAATGATGGCAGAGTTGACGCAGTTCTGCGTGCTACTTTTAAACAAAGAAGCTGGCGAACAGCGGCCTTTCGAAGCCGAGACGCTGGAAGACTGGAGTTAAGCTTTTCTTTGAGGAAAGAACAAAGAACAGCACTGAAGTCATTCTTAAGAAAGGAAGATGTGTTCGGAGTTTTGCCAACCGGATACGGCAAAAGTTTTCTAATCTATCAACTAGCTCCACTTCACCATCTTCGTTGCTCTGGTTGGTTGTAGCGCTATCCTATTGCGTGCAGAGGGAATTTGAAAGACAATTGTTTATCCCACTAGAGCCCTGCACGGGCCTCAAATCTAGGCCCTAGCCCGGCCCTGTCCCGAGATGCCCAACTGGAGCCCGTGTTTTTTTTCTTCTATTTTTTATCCTTCCTATTACACATTGTTGCAGCCATTAAAATAGTTCAGTTTTGTTTTTAACGTCAAAGTAGTTATATTTCTTTTCTTTTCTTTATTAAGTTAATTTAGAAAATGTTTGAAGCATTTTAAAGTAACGACCAAGCGGCCGACAGTGAGTTAACCGCATGTTTGATCAATTTAGCCTCTCAAATCAACACTGGACTTGTCTTGCTTATAATAAAATGCATAGATATAAAACATTTCAAGCATCATTTTGAGAAGATGAGGCAGGCATGCTGCTTGCAACAGTGCACGCACACAAAACGGGCTACACAAAAACAAAAAACAAAAAACAAAACATACTGGTTGTCTTACCTTACATCTATACAAACTGATTATAAATCTGATCTTCAATTCCTGACCCGCGCTATAGGCTATGAACATTTAACGGAGTTCACGTCAACAAAAGCAACAGATATGAGCTGCATTATATTCATCAGCTCATTTCAAGATCAAAGACCGCAATATGAGAAAGAGCTGCAAGCACTGGCAAGAGCATTTAGTCTCATTCGTTTGCGTGTTGGCTTGCTTTACTCATTTGTGGCGATGCGTTGCATAGCACCAGCCCCGCACTCTAAACACTGTGCGAGCCGTCTTGAAAGTCGCGGTATCATGGTCTCATGTTGTTTCCACCAACGCAACACATCTCATTGTTTCTTTTAATTAATGAATGTCTAAAATATAAAATGAAGAAAAAAGGCCCGAAGCCCGGCCCGTGTTTGCGGTATGACGTGAAAATGGGCCCGAAGCCCGGCCCTAGGGGAGTAAAAAAGTCGGGGCCCGTCAGGCTCGGGCAGAAATGCAGGGCTCTATATCCCACCCCTCGGATTTAGCCCTGCCAATTGTGAGTTCCCAGACCCAACATCTTGATGTGGGTCTGGCTTGTTAGGCTACCGATCGATCAGACAGGGACTGAAATCAGACGATTTTCTGCTATCTTGGAATGGACTCCAAGCTGGTCTGTTTTGTTGCCAGCGGCACAAGGAAATAACGTCAGTTATTTCATACACACACCCACACCCACCAACTCCACCAGTACCAAAATGAGTGGCTTAATGCGCTAAAACGGTCAAATGCATACACCATTATCAAAATGCCCGTCTTGGTGAGTATTCAGTTAAACAGTCAGTTTTGTAACAAAAATAGTTAAGAAAGATAACCCATGATATCCTATCAGAAGTACATTAGAAATAGAACAGGGCATCAGTTTACCATTGGGAATTTGCCGTGTTGGGCTGCATCCAGTGTAGACATCATTACTGATTGTATTGGGTTCTATTTGCTTTTGTCGCGTCGTGTTGCACCCTTTTTTGTTTATTGTTGTGCTGGCAGAAGACTTGTATTTGTTCTTTCATTTCACACATGCACCCATGCGACTCGTGATGATAGTTTCACATGAAAATTTCTGTTTTCACTGGGTCACATAAGCATAAGATATAAATGCATAAATTTAACATTCTCCCATGCGCACATAAGTGTGCATGTGAATTTCATGTTTTCCTGTAATGAAAGTTATAGTTGTTACCTATTAAAGAATGGATTTATGAAGCAGAACAGAAGCATTAGAGAAGCTTTCTGTTTAACAGATGAAAGGAAAAGCATTCTTTTTGTCTACGATCCCCATACCTTGAGCACGTCAGTGACAGTACGTCCTGTTCATTCTCCTCTATCCCACAATGCCTCCCCTGCTTCTTTTCTTGGACAAAATGCCTTAAATGCTGATGGAAATGCTGCATATTAAGACGCACAAAGCAGCATTCTGTAGCAAAAACAGCTTTAATGCTGACCTCATGAATAGAGATTGATTGAGGGAAGTTTGGTGTGTGCGTTTGAGAGCATGAAAGGGAAAGCTAGTTGTTGCTTGATGCACCTTCTCTGTGTTGCTTTGTGTCTGGGCTCGTACTGTTTCTAAATGGCCTGCAGGCTCAGTGCCATTTTTGTGGAACGCCACTAAAACAGCAGCTTAAGCTGAGTGACAGCAGCATCTAAGAGACACTCTTATGAAAGCCGTTTCATTGTCAAAAAAGACTGATTTTATCCTTGACTGGCCATCAGTCACCTTGATGAGGTGCTTTTTGAATTCACTAGACTGTTCTATTCTATCCTCCTTAAAGTTGAGAGACACGTTTATCGCTCTCTCTCTGTGAAATCTGAATTTGTACTGTATATTTGAGATTATATCAAGAGCTGTAAGAAGACTAAACAAAATAAATAAAAGTATGATTTGCCAAATAATCTCGCCATTTTTCTCTCATAAATCAACAAACAGAAAGGCCTATGAAACTGAAAGATTAGTTATTCCAGTTAACCTTTTTGATTTGTTGCTGGGCTGCCTGGAAATACTTCTTAATTGGTTAAAAAGCAAATACTTGTGGTCGCAGATTTCAGATGTTTCTGAATGCTCTTGTTACAGTCTGGACTAGAAAAACAACAAAGTGCAAATGAAACAAGATGAAATGTGCCCCAGCCCCCGTTCTTTTTGAGAATATTTCTAATAACGACTTCATGCTGTTTCTAACATATCTCTACAGTTTCGGTGTTAGTTACCACTTGCTTCTGTGAAAATATCTGTGATGAAGCCTCTTTTTACAGTTGCTAAATGTTATCACGCCACCTTTCACGCTACATTCTCTAATGGATTTGAGCATCCCCTGCCCCAAGTCTCCTAATTCCAGATTCTTCTCCAATGGGAGATGAAATAAGGCACCTGGGACTTTTAGCACATATCATTGATTTCCTTCCACATGTGTTAGGAGCTGGTTTGCAGTGCTCATTTACAGTAAAGTGACTGATTTTCAACTACAGCCGGTAAGCTATTATCACTGCTGAGCTGGAGAGAGGCAATCTATCTAAATTACTCCATCATGTATTAGAGACAGGGATTTTAGGCAGAGAAAGAAAATGAAAAGGAACAGAAAAGAGGTGAATTAGAGAGTATATGAGAAGGAGAGGAGGAGATATGGACACACATAGGATTTTAGCAGGTGCATAAAATGTTGAATAAAACGTTGAAATCTCCTTGAAATGCGATTAACTTTATACTTGGGGTGGGGGGTGGGGGGGGTGGTTCATTTGCATTTTGTTGTTCACAAGTCAGAGTTACTTCATAAAGAAATTGTTTTCTTTTTTTTAAAATAAAAGCAGCTATGGTACACACCACATTTATCAGAAGTGTAGTTTAAAATTATATATGGTCAAAGAATAGGCATATTCAACAAAATCGATTTTTTATTTAGGTGACCACAAGACAACAACAAAAACCTTTTACATGCAAAGGTGAAAGACCATTGGCAGATAATTTAGTTTGTTTTAAGCAAAAACAAAATGTTGAAAACAAGAACAAATATATTTTGTCATTTTACTTATCTAGTAAATGCATCTTGATTTAAGAATGTTTAGATATTTAGACTAGAAACAAGAGAAAAATACCAAGTAAGAATAATTTTTTTTGCAATCTGCGCACTTACAAACACAACAAATATGATCTATAAGAAATGTAGGCTATTAAAAACAGAAAGACGTAGCCTATCGTTTCAGTCTTAAAGGCCGCGGAAACAGGCAGGTTTCGTTACGCACGTCAATCCATTCCCGACGTTCTTGGTTGGTTTGCTTCTTTATTGATTAAAGTAAAGATACAATTTAAACAAAACAAAATTCATTTTAAATAAAGGCTTTCTGTCAAACAAAATGTAATGAAGTCAAAATCATGTCTGATCCATGTCCCCTGACATATTGGGCATCTTATGATATGTCTTATGATGTAATGATCTTGCTCAAGCTGTTCACTTTTTAACATGGATGAAATAATAATAAAAAAATTATAATATAGTAGAGCCCTGAATGGGCCTCAAATCTAGGCCCTAGCCCAGCCCTGGCCCGAGACGCTGAGACCCTAGCCCGGCCCGTGTCCGACAGCTCATCAAATTTATCAGCCCGAGTCCGACTGGTGTTTTTTTGTCTATTTTTTATCCTCCCTATTACACATTAGTTGCAGCCATTAAAATAGTTCAGTTTTGTTTTTAATGTCAAAGTAGTTATATTTCGTTTGGTTTCTTTATTAAGTTAATTTAGACAAATGTTTGATGCATTTTGTTGCTTGTTAAATTAAAGTTTTTGTTCTTTAAAGTGACGACAAAGCGGCAAGCGGCCGACAGTGAGTTAACCCAATGCTTTAGCCTCTCAAATCAACACTTGTCAAAGTAGTTAGGCTATATTTCGTTTCGGGTTTTTTTTGTTAAGTTAATTTAGAAAAATGTTTGAAGCATTTTGTTGTTTGTTAAATTAAAGTTTTTGTTATTTAAAGTGACGACCAAGCGGCCAGTGGCTGACAGTGAGTTAACCCAACGCTTTAGCCTCTGAAATCAACACTTTACTTGTCTTGCTTATAAAATCCATATAAAACACTTAAAGCATCGTTTAAACGTTTAGCCTACTATCACCACCATCACAGTAAAAAGGCATTTTTGACAAGATGAGGCAGGCAGATCACAATGGCGTACTAACGAAACAGGCTACACAATCTAAACAAATAATAAAAAATAAAAAACATGCTGGTTGTCTGGAGAGGTTACCTACCTCTCAGCGAAATTAATATAAATCCGATCTTCAATTCCCGTGCTATATGCACATTTAACGGAGTTCATGTCAACGAAAGCAACCGATGTGAGCATTTTATTCATCAGCTCATTTCAACATCAAAGACCGCATTATGAGAACGAGCGACCTAAACACTGGTAAGAGCCTTTAGTCTCATTCGTTTTAATGAAGATTGTTGTGTTTTTGAGCATCTAAGACTTAGGTTATTTTCAGTTTCACTTGCGGCAGTTTGCGTGTTAGCTTGCTTTACTCATTTGCGATGATGCGTGTTGCATAGCGCCGTCCTCTAAACACTGTGCGAGCCGGTTTTGACAGTTACAGACTCACGATATCATGGTCTCATGTTGTTTCCACCAGAGCAGCATATCTCATTGTTTCTTTTAATTATTGAATGTCTAAAATATAAAATGAAGGAGAAGCGTTTGAGGTATGACGGGAAAATTGGCCCGAAGCCCGGCCCTAGGGGCGTAAAAAAGTCGGGGCCGTCGGGCTCAGGCAGAAATGCAGGGCTCTAAAATATAGGCTACTATTTAAATATAAATATGAAACTAAATAGGCTATACATTTTCTTTAACCCTCTGGTCGATGAAGGCAGTGGCACGTTCTGATGGATTTTTTTCCTCATGACAGCGGGAATAACTCAAAATACTCCGTCATTTTTGGCCATACAGATAAATCTGCTTGTGAGACATAATTTTAAATTATAGATTGTCTACTTTTATTTGTGTACACGCTCACAATAACGACAATGGTCGTCAGTAAGTGCGCCATTAATGCGCATTGTGCGTCACAAATCCTGTGGAGTCACTTCGTCGTATTAACGGATTAGATTAGATTTAGTAAGATTAAGGTGTGTACACAGTCCCGCCGCTGGCCGTTTTGATGCCCTAAGCACGATCACTTAGAGTGGATCACTTAGAGTCACTTAGGTAGAGAGAGCATTTTCTTGTGGTGCCTTACGCACAGCGTGTGATGCGCATGGTGGGAGCGGCAGCACTGTGTGTAGCTACATGTCTGTAGCCTAATGGCCTTCGATAAGGGCATTTCTCTCTCTGACTCCTCTTTCTTTCCTTTTGGACCCCATCAGAGACAGGGTTTCCTACCTGCACGCTGTATTCTTTATCAAAAAACGGTCCATTTGATTCTCAACTTCTTGGGGGGGCTAAACCGGGGCTATTCAAAATTCTGACGGGGCTCTAGCCCCCCCTAGCCCCAGTGTAGCGCCGTCACTGAATGGGGCCCATCAACTGTTTAAGAAAGATATTCATACAGGTTTGGAATAATATACACTCACCTAAAGGATTATTAGGAACGCCATACTAATACTGTGTTTGACCTCCTTTCGCCTTCAGAACTGCCTTAATTCTACGTGGCATTGATTCATCAAGGTGCTGAAAGCATTCTTTAGAAATGTTGGCCCATATTGATAGGATAGCATCTTGCAGTTGATGGAGATTTGTGGGATGCACATCCAGGGCACGAAGCTCCCATTCCACCACATCCCAAAGATGCTCTATTGGGTTGAGATCTGGTGACTGTGGGGGCCATTTTAGTACAGTGAACTCATTGTCATGTTCAAGAAACCAATTTGAAATGATTCGAGCTTTGTGACATGGTGCATTATCCTGCTGGAAGTAGCCATCAGAGGATGGGTACATGGTGGTCATAAAGGGATAGACATGGTCAGAAACAATGCTCAGGTAGGCCGTAGCATTTGAATGATGCCCAATTGGCACTAAGGGGCCTAAAGTGTGCCAAGAAAACATCCCCCACATCATTACACCACCAGCCTGTACAGTGTTTACAAGGCATGATGGATCCATGTTCTCATTCTGTTTACGCCAAATTTTGACTCTACCATCTGAATGTCTCAACAGAAATCGAGACACATCAGACCAGGCAACATTTTTCCAGTCTTCAACTGTCCAATTTTGGTGAGCTTGTGCAAATTGTAGCCTCTTTTTCCTATTTTTAGTGGAGATGAGTGGTACCCGGTAGGGTCTTCTCCTGGTGTTAGCCCATCCGCCTCAAGGTTGTGCATGTTGTGGCTTCACAAATGCTTTGCTGCATACCTCGGTTGTAACGAGTGGTTATTTCAGTCAAAGTTGCTCTTCTATCAGCTTGAATCAGTCGGCCCATTCTCCTCTGACCTCTAGCATCAACAAGGCATTTTCGCCCACAGGACTGCCGCATACTGGATGTTTTTCCCTTTTCACACCATTCTTTGTAAACCCTAGAAATGGTTGTGCTTGAAAATCCCAGTAACTGAGCAGATTGTGAAATACTCAGACCGGCAGAGTTCAGAGTTCAGAGATTGTCTTGACCAGGACCACACCCCTAAATGCATTGAAGCAACTGCCATGTGATTGGTTGATTAGATAATTGCATTAATGAGAAATTGAACAGGTGTTCCTAATAATCCTTTAGGTGTGTGTGTGTGTGTGTATATATATATATATATATATATATATATATATATATATATATATATATATATATATATATAATGATTGGAGATTTAATTTATTTCTCTTAAGAAATATGTTTTGATTTAGGAATATCTCCTAAACATTGCCATCTGCTGGATAGCACTGCACATTGCAGCTTTAGAGCTGAAGGAGTGCGGTGCAGGGGGTGCAATTTGTTCTGTGTTCACTATATGCAATTTGTTCTGTGTTCACTATAAGGTGCAGTTTGTTTGTGTGTGTGTGTGTGTGTGTGTGAGAGAGAGAGAGAGAGAGAGAGAGAGAGAGAGAGAGAGAGAGAGAGAGAGAGAGAGCGAGAGAGAGGAGCTCAAGCTTTAAAATGCACGTTATAATGTGTCCTCCTTTGTAGTCATATGCCGTTGAGTTCCCCAGTCTTCACACTTACTCAGAATGCTTTCTGTTATTTGGATTTTTCTCCTTCAAAATAATAAATGAGAGTAGCTTTTCGGGGCTATTGATTTCATGCTTTTATGGTATTACATCTTCAAAGCCATTCAGGTTGAGCGGAGGAAAACAAATCGGTTTTGGGAAATGAGTGTAAGCAATATCCACAGTGAGCCTGTTAGCTGGATTGGGTGAGGTGCCTAAGGGCCTGGTGTGACGGCAGTAGCCTCACCTCTCATTCAACAGCACTAACCCAGAAAGGAGAACAGCAGCTCCCACAAGCTCTAAGGAGCCAACAAATACCTACAGCAATCAAACACAATCAGAATACCTTTAAATGTATTAGGTTTATCTTAAACTGATGAATCCAACCCCGGTTGAAGACCCATGATTTAGACAATAGCATAGAAATTTAATATGAGCCATTTATCGGTTATTAGCCATAAGATGGAAATAATCATCAACCCATCAAAAGTCAGCAGATTATGTCAGGGTATAGACATATTTAATTGACACAGATTCTGCACTAATATAACTTTCATGGCAGCTCTGCAAATTTCAAATTCTGGTCATTGACGATTCTACATCGTCTCAATTACATTTTGAAGGATTTTTGAATTGATGACGTTATATTACTTTTTTTCTTTTTTTTTTACCAATATGATAATACTTTAAGCAACCGGAAAAGTTTCTTAGCTTAGTTAACACTAAACCATTAAAAAAAAATCTGTTCTGCAAATTTACTGTCTCTAGGTCTAATGTCTTAATTGTTAGCATTAATTTTAATAGCAGTATAATATTACACCAATTGAAGCACACAACAGCTGTTGATTAACTTATAAGCAGATTTACGTTCACTTTGTAGCTTTTAACCTGCATTTTATAATCAAATTACGATCATATCTGACAATGTTGCTCATTGTTGAATATGATGAAAATGCTAAATATGAGCTGGAACTAACAGGTAAACAAACTCATTAATGGAGCTCTTCCCCCGGCTGCTCTTTGAGAATGAGGTCACACTGGTGACCAGTCATCGTTTCCCCATGGACCCCTTGTTTTTCGGGAACAGCTGGTCAATTAATTGGCTGAGAAATCTCAAGTTTATGGATGTTATGTTTATTATTGGGTTTATGGGGGTTAAGAACACCTGTCTGAATAGATTTTTTGAGCTGTTTTGGCAGCTGTTTGTTTTTTTAATTTCTGTTAAAATAATTCCGGGTCTTCGAAGTGATGGAATTTTTGAAGGTTCTCTGTGATGATATAATTTGCGCAAACTGGTGAATTAAAGTCTCGTTGGTGGGCAGTGTTACTTACTCATGTTAATTATCTCAGCTTTATGTAAGAGGCTATTCTCACCTGCTTTTTTCAGATATTACAATGTTGTTCACTGGGCATCTCACCTAACTAGCACCTTTTATAATAATTTTCGCACCCAACTTTTTTTTGTTTTTGTTTTTGAATGCCAAAAAGAACAGTACAAAATTCTGCTCGTTGTTACAGTGTCTCTTAAAGAGGTCATATAATGCCATTTTTGTACAAGTTAATATGATTCTTTAGTGTCTAAATGAAAAGTTTGTAATATACTTTAATTAAAAATTCTCATTAGTATTGTAAGAAAACACTAGTTTTACCTGGTCAAAAACAGCTCTGTTTTCAGCAAGCCATGTCAGTGCACGTGACTTTAAATGATAATGAGCTTTGCTCACCCCTGCCCCTCTGTTCTGTAGGGCGTTTTGAAACAACACACGTGGAGTGTTGCCTTGACAACAGTTGAGGGTATATTTTGGAGAAATGGCAACAGGAGTCTCAGAGGACACAATTTGAACCGGAGTCGGACCCGGAACAAGATGACGGCCTGAACGAAGTTCGACAATTAAGGTTTTTGCCGTTTATAATGTTTCTGAATGGTTGGTGTAGTAAAGTTTGTTCGTACGGGAAGAAGGAGGCGGGAACCGGCGAACGTTCAAAATGTTTAATCAAAAATAAACACAAAATAAAATGGCGGCGGCAGCCCCTTGCGGTCGACTGCCGCCTACATACAAACAAACACAAAATGAAAATAAAAAGCTGCAGCCCCTCACGGTCGACTGCAGCATACACATAATAAAACACAACACAAAATCCAGGCCTGGTCCTCTCTCGTCCCTCACTGTCGTCGCTCCTCCTTTATACTCCCTCACTCCTCCGCGAGAGCCGAGATCGCTGCGGCGCGCAGCTGGCACTCATCCTCCCTGATGAGCGCCGCCTCGTCCCGCCCTCACGGTCCCTCTGCCTCGCTGCTCGCCACAGTTGGTTAACGTGATGTCACTTTGATCTATCTTTGTATGTAACGTTACTGGCAGGGTAGCGTAGTAAGATACAAATGCTATGTGTTTACTGATGTATATGTGCTTGGTCCTCTCCTCTTCTCCATCTACACAACTTCATTGGGACCCATCATTCAGGCACATGGCTTCTCATACCACTGCTATGCTGATGACACTCAGCTCTACCAGCTCACCCAGACGACCCCACAGTAGCTGCACGAATCTTTAGCTGTCTGGCTGACATCTCTGCATGGATGAGAAAACATCACCTGCAGCTCAACCTGGCAAAGACAGGGAGTTTGGAACAAGAGAACAAGAGTTTCTCATCTTCCCCGCCAGTCCCACCATACAACATGACTTCACCATCCAGTTAGGTACATCCTTGATTTCCCCATCAAAGTCAGAACTCTTCTTCCTTCAGAGAACACATTTCTAAGACAATTTCGCTCATGCCAGTTTGCGCTCCACAACATCAGGATGATTAGACCGTTCCTAACAGAGCACGCAAAACGGCTTCTTGTCCAGGCCCTGGTTATTTCTAGACTTGACTACTGCAATGCGCTTCTGGTTGGACTACCCTCTTGTGCGATCCAAACTCTTCGAATGATCCAGAATGCAGCAGCATGTCTTGTCTTCAACGAGCCCAAAAGGACCCACGTCACACCTCTCTTCATCTCCCTGCACTGGCTACCACTCGCTGCTCGCATCAAGTTTAAGGCGCTGACGCTTGCATACAGAGCCACCACACGCTCAGCTCCGACTTACTTTGACCCCATTCTACAAATCCACACCCCAACCAGAAGCCTTCGCTCAGCAAAGGAACGATGGCTTGTGGTACCATCACAGAGGGGGAAAAAATCCCTTTCCAGAACATTTTCATTCAACGTTCCCAGCTGGTGGAACGATCTTCCCAACGCCATCCGAAACGCAGAATCATTGACATCATTCAAAAGTCAACTTAAAACTCAGCTCTTCCGTGAGCACTTAACCTCATAATAAAAAAAAATAAAAAAATAAAAAAAAACACTTTCCTTTCCTCTTTCTCTTTCTCTTCCTTCTTCCCTCCCTACTCTAGCCTGTGCTACACTGAGCAATGTACATGGTCTCAGGATTTCAGGCTCTTATTGTGCTTCTCGACTCTTCATGACCAATCGCTTCATGTACCCCCAAGTTGTAAGTCACTTTGGATAAAAGCGTCTGCTAAATGCATAAATGTAAATATGTTAGTTCATTGTTACCACGTTAACTTTATCATCAGCGTACACAGTTTGTAATAACCATAATGTGTTGTTCATTATAAACGTGGGATTATGAATTATTTATTGAGAACGTCATACATAGAAAGCATGCCGTAATGTAACTTACCCTGTAGACTTTAGCCGCATTCATCGTGAAGCGTGCAAGCGATTTGCAAAGATTAATATACAGGTTAATAAAACGTTACACTCACTTCTACTGGAGGTGCAGCAGGAACATGAACAAGTTAGTTGGTACCAATCCTTTTTTCAGGAGCAGCTTCTTAGCAAAACCTGCTTTATACTGACCCTCGTTTATAAAGCAGTCTGATGAGAAATGATTTGCGCAAATATGAAATCATTGACGTTGATCGGGGGGAATATTCCCTTCGAAAACAAAACTCAGCCACTGCGTCTTCAGCGGTTCGGATTTAGGAACATCAAAATGACTGCTGTGTTCATTATTACACCCAAGAATAGAACACCACAATCGCTTGGAAGCCATTCTGCTCCAGCGTATCAATAATGGCGGACTGATGACAGCTTGCTCAGGGCGGGTCTGTATTGAAACGCTGCTGTCAATTAACAATCGTGGGAGGGGCGTCCGACCGTGTTACGTCACACGGTCAGACGGCTCAATTTGAGACAGGGGAAAACATATAAGGAGATAAAAAAAAATAAAAAAACCACTGGATTTTTATCATTATAGGATGGTTGTGTACAGGCACTGCCAACACACATTTCCATACAATCACCTTGTAAAAGTGCGTGGACCATTATATGACCCCTTTAAGACAGCTTTCTTATCTCATCATCCTCTTCACCCAACTCTTGGAGCAAGAATTTGAACTGCCACTGTGATACAGGACACCTCAGAATTTGACATTAACCAATTTACTTAGCAGGCTGCATGGTGTTCATGTAATTTAGTGATGGCAGGGAGTTCCATTAGCAATATGGAAATATGCTTTTACAGTGTAACTATCCCCAAAACACACACACTTTTTGGTTATTTCAGACTGCAATTTAGTTCCAGTTGACGCTTTTCCGGAAAGCTTTTAGTACCTTTTCTCTATTGTAATATTCACTGTTTTAGTCATGCCATATAAACAGAATAAAAGACAGAATGTGTTTCGTATGAGAATCAAGCTATTTGTAGAAAATCAGTTGGTTTTCAGTGATTCCAGAACGGACTTTCTCTCAAGGAGATGCTTTGCTTTGTCTTTTCCATGGAAGCGATAATTTCTCAACAGGACAGTATGAGGAGGATATGGTTGCTCGAAGAATGAATGGGAGAAATAACAATGCTGAAAATGGTATATGAAGAAAATGAAGTATCTTCTTCCAGTTTGCCATGAAGCATTAGTTAAGCATAAGTAAATAGTTAATTCATCATTTGTAAAGCATTAATAGACAGCACTAAGCAGTTTATAAATATAGTTATAAATGCTTTATTCTTGATTTATAAGCATTTTTTACAAACCAGTTATTTAGGAGTTGTCAGTGGTTCATCAGATCATTTAGAAAGTGTAAGTAAATGATTAATAAACTATTTAAATATACATTTATACATCTTATTATTTAGACATATAGTAATAGTTACTCAGTGTGTTAATAAATGCTTTATTAACATGTATTTCCACTGAAATTCATGATTAATTAAGGTAGTTATAAAACATTTAGTAGTTGAGCTCATCTAAAGTGAGGACTATTTATGCCTCGTAAAGCTTTTACAAAGGAGATTTAAAGGCTCAGTTTTCTTCTGTTCTGCTGTTGTTTTAAAGTTAGTACTGTTTTGACACTGCAAAATATTTTATTACATTATTATTGTTTTATCTAAATTTTATTTGTTGTATTTTGGCACTCCTGTAATCCAGTGTGATCCACTGGTACATTTTTATTCAGCAATGTTTACAATTTACAGAAATGTATTTTTATATCAGATTGCAGAGGCTTAGTTTCATTTGATAGTTTCATTTGACTGCAGTTATGGTTTCTGGCGGTCTACAGGAATATTATTTTATATGACATTGAAGAAGTTTAATTTTAATTTTATATTAAGTTACTAGTTGTACAGTCTAAATTTTTGCATTTTGAAATAAATATTTATATGTGCTATATTCCTCCTGTGTTGTGTTTGTTTCTTTTTTTTATGTTCAGAAGAGAACTGAGCCTTTAAATCTCCTTTGTAAAAGCTTTACGAGCCATAAATAGTCCTCACTTTAGATGAGCTCACAGAAATAGTTAACTGACAACTACTAAATGTTTTATAACTATAGTTATGTTATTCAAGTATACTTGAATTAATCATGAATTACAGTGGAAATACATGTTAATAAAGTATTTATTAACACACTGAGCAACTATTAATATATATATGTCTAAATAATAAGATGTATAAATGTACATTTAGATAGTTTATTGATCATTTACTTACACTTTCAAAATGATCTGAAAAACCACTGACAACTCCTAAATAACTGGTTTGTAATGAATGTAATACTTCATTTAGAAATTATAAATTGATAATTTATAAAGTCTGAAAATTAAATTAATAAACACATTATAGATATGCTTATAAATAAAGAATAAAGCATTTATAGCTGTATTTATAAACTGCCTATTAATGTATAATAATGCTTTACAAATGATGAATTAACTATTTACTAATGCTTAACTAATATATATATATATATATATATATATATATATATATATATATATATATATATATATATATATATATATATATATATATATATATATATATATATATATATATATATATATATATATATATATATATATATACACACACACACATTTGATAGAAAGTCATTTGGACCGGCATGTTCTTCTCACTATTGCTCCCATGGGACCAGACAGCTACTCATATTAAAGAAAAATATGGTTCTATGTAGGCTCATACTCTACAGGCAAAGGTCAAGACTATACTGTTGGAACTAAGACATATGTCATATAAAAGTATTTTAAACATGACCATACAAAAACATTTTAAAAGTATTAAAAAACAAAAAAAGTAAAACATAAAAAAAAATTACAGACCCCATACTTTTGAACTATACTGTAGATCACAGTCGATTACTATACATAATTTAAATCCATCTCTCTGTGAACATGAGGGGAAACAAAAGCATGTAATTCATGTCAATAAGGCAATGTGTTCTAGAGAGTTTTTAATCTGAAATGTGTAGCTCTTGTTTCTTTTCCACAAACATGTGTGTTAGCTCTGTAGTTGTCTATAGTTTGGCTATAACTTTGCATAGACAACGTGAGTGCTTTTCTGTCACACTTCATGATAACACAATTTATCAGTCTGGTACTTCTGGAGCAGTGTGCATAGTGGTGTTTATCCTAGTGCAATGCAGTTCTTCTTTCCATATTACATTATGTGTCTTAATGTAAAGTCGATTTTAGTTTTTGCAAACTTGGGGAAGTCAAAACTATTCCTGTGATAATTGATAAGGCACAGAGCCTGTTAATAGAAAACAACTTGTATTGTAAATGGATATTTTCATAAATAATTATAAGGAAACTCAAATTATATGAAACGGTGGGGCAAATTGAACATCCTGCCAAGAGTCCCAAATGTTTTCAATTAATTTAATTTCCAGTTGGAACTACCACATTCTCACTTTCCAAAATGGAACAGAGCAAACATATTTCCTTACATGCCATGCACACTGATTTGAATATTGCATTTGGCTTAATGCTGTTTTTCTTTTTTCTTTCTTACTGTTTTTTTTATTTTTTACTTTAATAATTGCATCTGCTTGCCATCCCATGTGCTGATGGGATTTGACAGGGTCCTGTTTTAATTTCTTCACAGTAAAACAGCATTGGGGAGCCTAAGGTCTTCAGATATGCATACATTCACTCACTCACTCACTCACTCACTCACTCACTCACTCACTCACTCACTCACTCACTCACTCACTCACTCACTCACTCACTCACTCACTCACTCCCAGCACAGCTACTTTATTTTCACTGCCGTTTCACATGATGCCATGCTTTTGGCATGCACTTGTCAAGCCTAAAGTGCCTTCAAGGTCATTAATATTTTATGTATGTTTTTTTTATTGCATCCAGTTTTAATATCCCCAGAATTTCACCAGTGGATTACAAACCTACAGTATATAACCACACAGAAAGAGAAACTATAAATGTAAACTACTTAAAACATTTAAAGTCGAGACTGAATTTAGGATGTAAACACACTGGTAAGGTCTTTTTGGTATAAGGGCGACATCTGAAGCACACTGGAAAGTGAGGGAGGGTTTTAGTATTGAGATGATCATGATTCATTTGATTCAGGAGTGATTCTACCACCATCTCATTGGCGGGGATTATTAAAGGACGTTGAATCGGTTTGCTCCGGAGGAACTGGCAAGGACCCAACAGCAAATTCTCCAGCCGTGCTGAATCCATAAATCGCCCATTTACCATTAGTGACCCCAATATCTGTCACAGCAGTAGAATTATGGCCTTTCAAATGAAAATATCAAGTATTTTATTGAAATAAGAAAATGTCCCCAGGTCCTCCTACAGCAAATGAAATTATGCATGACCTCTTCATTATTGAGTTTAATAAGTGATCCTGCAGTCTAACACACTTTTGAAGAAAAAGGACAGCAGATATGAGCGCTATATGCCAACATTACCACATATCAAAATCACAAATGAACTAAGGTTCAGAGGGAAAAAAAAGACATATCCCAGATAAATTTGTAAACAATTTGAGCTTAGCCTTTTTGTCTGACAGACAGAATTTCTTTACAGTGTCAATGTTGTTTCTCTTTCACTTACCGGTTTACACTTTTTCTCACAATCACACACAATCACAAGGGCAGTTACAATAGTGAAATAACACAAAACAGAAAAACGTCAGTAAAGCATGTCTCTCATTGGTATTCATTGGCCAGGGAATGCAAGATGGGCATCACGGTTTTCATTTAATCAGGTTCTTATAGGGGGGTCAGGAGTGGACCCTATGTGTGTTGGAGCCTAGGAGGTGCAGACTGTTAGAGGAGATTACGGGGGGATTGGCAAGGTGGTGAAGCCAAGAAGCAATAGAACCTGAAGCAGAGTTAAGTAATTGGATTCTTGTTGGGTAAATGAGTGGATGTGAAATTGTGTGTGTGTGTGTGTGTGTGTGTGTGTGTGTGTGTGTGTGTGTGTGTGTGTGTGTGTGTGTGTGTGTGTGTGTGTGTGTGTGTGTGTGTGTGTGTGTGTGTGTGTGTGTGTGTGTGTGTGTGTGTGTGTGTGTGTGTGTGTGTGTGTGTGTGTGTGTGTGTGAGAATGTGTCCAGGGAAGGACTTTCATTGGGGAAGTACGTCATAACCCTTTTCAAAAACACACTTTTGCACACATCCCTGTCCTGGTTGCTAAATAACACATGACTATACACACACTTGGCACCTCTAGCGATAACCAAGTGAAATGCATTATCAGCACTCAGACAACCAACCCTGGACCCTAGATTGTTATGCACTAATAATGTGTTTCAGAGGACAACTAGATTTGCACTTCCTAAAGGAAATAGCAGTACTTGCTTGGCAGCAAAAGAGTTGTTAACGTTTTAGATGTTTCGGTTTCAATATTGGTATGAGACAGAAGTTGCAATAGTCCATCAGTAAGAGCAGAGTGTGAAGGTTGTATTAGCAGAACAATAGCACAGCTGTACACAAACTATTGCAGTCCACACAAATAATATAGCCAGTCAATGCTTTTGCGTTCTCACGCAAATGTTTTGCATTTCCCAGAGAAACTTTGTATTCTCTCTCAAAATGTTTGTGTTCCCCCCCAAGAAACTTTGCATTTATTCGCATTACGTCTCTGTTTATGCTGTCGAAGAGCCCTCGCAGCTGAGGGGGATCGCGGTGCCGCGGAGTTTGGGCAGCGCGGAGGAGAGAAGTCCGCGAGCGGCTGCCCGAAGCGGTGGTGCTGGAGCAGATGAACGTCGGTGGGACGGAGAGCTCGCTGCCGTGCCCCTGGGTCAAGGTGGGGTGGCTGCCGTCCGCGAGGGGGCGAAGGAGTCCCCAGCGCTTGCCCGGAGCCGGAGCCTGCTGCCGTCCGCCGTGTAGGGGAGGAGCAGGGAGCGCGGGACGGGGACTCGCTTCCAGCTGCCCTCAGAAGGAGGAGCCACCGCCGGCCGCCAGGGGGCGGAGGAGGATCGAGCCGTCCACCGACCGTCCAGTACCACCGCATGGCACCGCGAGGAAGAGCCTCTCGGCTGGCTGAAGACCGAGCGGCAGTGTGTCTGGGAACCGGACCAAAATTTTTTTTTTTTCTCTTTTTCTTTTCTCCTCTCTCCACTCTCTCGTCTCTGTTGCTCCTCATGCTCCCCGTTCCGTTCTCTCACCTCTCTGTTCTTACCCCCAGGTCCCGCGGCCGCCGTGATTTTTTATTAAACATTTTGAATGTTCTCCGGTTCCCGCCTCCTTCTTCCCACACAAACGAGCTTTACTACAAACACCCTCCTCGAAGAGTGACACGAGCCTGAACACACAACTTAAATGTTTGTTTGCTTGCCATAATATGTTTGTGACTGAATTGGAAAAACAACAATAAATAAGACAGATAAATAAGGCACAGAAGCTAACGCTGGTCATTCCGGATCAATTTTTATGCTTTCCTGGTCATGACGTCATCTGCCTGTGACGTACCGTTTTACCATTGGACTGATTTCACACACATGCTTCAGACGCAATCACGCAGAAATGTTCCCAAAGCGTCATTGACACAGCACAAGTTCCCTTGAAAGGGAACCTTTGCACAGGGTTAGGGAGAAACTGAATACATGTAACTGTGTTACATAATCAGGATAAAAAAAATTGCTAACTGAAATTTGTTACAGTTACGTAAAAAAACTAAGTAATCAGAATACAGTTACATTTACTCGTTTACATTTACGTTTCTCTACTCCCTCTTCACCTCCGACTGCAAGCCTGTGTATGGAACTAATTCCATCGTCAAGTTTGCGGACGACACTACGGTGATTGGTCTCATCAGCAACAACGATGAGACTGCCTACAGGGAGGAGATCCAGCACCTGGCCACATGGTGCACTGATAATAACCTGCTCCTCAACACCACCAAAACGAAGGAGCTCATCGTGGACTTCAGGAAGGAGTCAAGAGGCACACACGACACCATCCACATCAATGGAATGGCTGTTGAGCGTGTCTCCAGTTTCAAGTTCCTGGGGATCCACATCTCGGCGGACATGTCGTGGACGACCAACACCTCCAGCCTGGTCAAGAAGGCTCACCAGCGCCTCTTCTTCCTGAGGACACTGAGGAAGAATCAGCTCTCCTCGGCTATCCCGGTGAACTTCTACCGCTGCGCAATAGAAAGCATCCTGACCAACTGTGTGGCAGTATGGTATGGGAGCTGCTCTGTTGCGGAGCGCAAGGCACTGCAGCGGGTGGTGAAAACTGCCCAGCGCATCACAGGGACTCCACTACCTGCCATCGAGCACATCCAGAGGAAACGCTGTCTGCACCGAGCTCGCAGCATCCTCAAGGACTCCTCTCACCCAGCCCACAGACTGTTTTCTCTCCTGCCCTCCGGCAGGCGTTTCAGGATCCTCCGGACCAGGACCAGCAGACTAAAGAACAGTTTTTTCCCCAGAGCTGTCTCTTTACTGAACTCAAACCCCCGTTGATCCACTTCCCTCATAAACTGCAAACTCTCCTACCTCACACCTACATTCACTTTGTTATTTGCACTACCGACTGTTTATTACAGTAACAACTGTTTACTTATGCATTTTGCACCACCATATCTTAACTGGAATATGCTCATTTGCACTGCCGACTGTATTTATAGTAACCATGTTTACATTTGCATTTTGCACCGTACTTCTAACTGTAATATGCAACCACTTTCCACTGCACTTTTACACTTTCTTTCGGATAGCTCTGTCCATAATTTATTGCACTACCTTAATCCACTGCTATATTCCTCATATTAGCCTAACATATTATTGTATACCTCTATCTGTAAAATTCTGTTTATAGTAATAGCCATCTGTATATTATATTCATAGTACATATTCACCTGTACATTCTGTTTACATTCTGTTTATAGTAATAGCCATCTGTATATTTATATTTATTCACTGTATATATTCATCTGTAAATTCAGTTCTGTTTATAGTAATAACCATCTCTCTACTTATACATATTTATATATATTCAGTACATTTTTATGCCCAGCACTTACGCAACCATTGTATATATCCTGCACTTGCTGCTATTGCACTTCTGGTTAGACCTAAACTGCATTTCGTTGCCTTGTACTTGTACTTGTGTAATGACAATAAAGTTGAATCTAATCTAATCTAATTTAGTAACAAATGGGAATATTTTCAGGATGACAATGGTTTAATAAAAATAAAAAAAAAAAATGTTTTTATGACCCCAAAAAATATTTTCAGGAGAAGAAAGTATTGTTTTTATCAAGATTATTTTAATTTCATTTTAAATACAATTGTAAATACAATTATTTGACCTACATAACCTAAAGAAGCTATTTCTCTAGCTATTTATTTATGTTAACATTAAACCCACATGCTAAAACAGTTAGCTATGTTAGGTAGATGGCAACATAGCTAGTTACTGAACCCTTATACATATACTGAACCCTATGTAAAAAAAAAAAATCAGGTCTCCAATTGAAAATTTTCTAGTGACGGATCACATCTAAATTTTTAAGTTGGCCAAATTGAATTTCTGTGAATTAAATTGCATCAATTCACAGAAATTCAATTTGGCCAACTGAAAAATTTAGGTGCGATCGGTTACTAGAAAATTTTCAATTGGAGACCTGAATTTGTTTTACAGTGTAGGAATGTGGGAGGAATACAGTACACACACATGAACAAATGTGTTTTGTGCTAAAGTCCGAAATGAATGTTTTTTTTGGTCACGTTTAATAGTTCACTTCATTCAAAACTGATTATGCTTTTATTCTTCAGTAAAGTTCTTGCATAAATTAGATAGTGTTGATTTTTCCACAAATTACCTCTCATTGTTACATCTATCCCCAGATAGTGATAGTAGTAGGGAAGGTTGTAACAACGGAACACTTCATATTTGACATTAACTCACATAGTTAGGGGTTTGAAATTAACTCACATAGTTTGACATTAACTCACATAGTTAGTTGCACCAACAAGGATTAAATTAAACTCAGTTTAGAGCTAATCTAGGATTTGTTGATCTAGGCTTTATTTTAAATCGAGTTGTGTTGCACCACTTAATTTTAAACCCAGATTAACAAATCGGGGATTAGAATTTAACCTGCAATTAAAACCTCCATTTACGATTAATTTTCGCCGCCATGATGGATTCGCCATTGACAGCAACAATACTAATATTCAATTTCCTTCTTTATTGACCATAAACTCTCTCTGACATAAGTAGCTCTTGCCAATAAAATAAATAAACTTGTAAAATGTCAGCTGTCTTTATAAAGCGCTACATAGAGAGACCGTTACAGATCAAGGAGGCAATGAAAACAGCGCGTGCGTAAATATATATTTATAGTATTAATAATGGAGTATATTGTGGCAGCGTAATTTATGACAAAACAACTGTCATGATTGGCGGAGTGACTGTCTCTGCTCTTGACAACGCCGCCGTTTGATCACCGTGCAGCAGCCACGAGTGGAGCGGGCATGAGAAACACGAGACACGCCGCAATCACTGGCGCTCACCTCATCTTCACGATCACCGCTGCCATCAATGCTAAATATACTTCTCTCTTCTTTTGTTTGTCCGACGACACCGAGGTGAGTGACGGATCCGCATCCCGGACTCGATAGCTGGCGTAAACTCACGGGCCGCCATGACATTCACACTCTAACGGCTCAATTTGCTTTTTTTTCATTTTAATTTGTAATAGACACCTCTCTGAGACCTGACGACACACCCACTGTTTCTATCTCTGTTCAATCATACGCATAGTTTAATTGTAGGTGCAATTTACTTTATTTGAACCTCCTCACATGAAAGTTTAAAATTAATCCATAATTGATATTTAAATCTGAGTTTAAAGTGATGGAGCAACAGGATTAAAGTTAATCCAGGTTTATTGTGAAAATAAATCCAGGGTTTAAAGGATTAAAGTCATGGTTTAAATGTAAGCCTGCTTATTTTTAAATGAGGTTTAAAGTTTGGTGCAACAGAATTATTAGATAAACCTTGATTTAATCTAGATTTAAGATTAATCCTTGTTGGTGCAACCCACCCATAATCTGTAATTGTGTAGTACATGTCCAGGTGAGTTTTATTTGTAGCAGACAAATGTGGCTACAGTGTATACAAGTTTGAGAGGTCCAACACAAACAACCGCTGAGGTCTTGATGCTCAAACTAAAAGTGTTACTTCCATCTCCAGACTCTGTTACATTTTGAATAGGGAATGTTTGGCTCTTTTGAGACGTGTAGCACCTCATTTTGAATGGAGATGAAAGTGGGTGGGCATCTGCTGTCAGGGGAAAAACCTAAAACTTGAATTGAATTTGTTACATGATTGATTGATATGATTATCTAATCTGATTATTCCAATTAAAGATTCTATTCATGGATTTCCTGCAACATTATATGCCAAAGTCTTTCTTTCACCAGGGTCATATCATACAATCTGACAAGCACCAAACATAAAGGACAGAAAGAATTGCACTTTGCTTCCATCTAAACCCAAAGGGAGATTTTCTACATACATTAATCTTAAATTAATGAAAAAGTTATACATAAAGTATGAAGTTTATAAAAGCCAAAATTCAGAACTGAAGCATATTGTGTGATCGTAAGCTGGCGTTGGTCTCACACGGGAGAGCGGAGGTAAGCAGAGATGGGCTGTGCTTGTACCGGTGAAGAATGCCATATTCAGTCACCATTACAGAGAACTCCAAAGACTCTCCCGGCAGAAAGTCTCAAGGTAGCATCTCCGATTTAACCAGTCATGCGCGACAAGCAGATTGTCCTTCATTTACTGTCTACCCTGTCTTTCGTTTCCCCATCTCGTTCGCTCTCCAGCTCATATATAACCCCCTTTTCCAGCGCACACACCTCTGCGCCCTGCATCAGCAGCCTTGAGGAGGTAAATGGTGTGAAGCTGACTGTTGGCTCCATCCATCTCCTGGGCTTATGCGCCTGCGTGTGTGCTCGAGGGGGGCGGGTCGGTAGGTTGGCAGCTCCACCAAGATGAATCACATCTACTCGCCCACAATGGATTCATCTGGTTCCTCCGTTCCCCATCTCCAAAAGCACTGTGGGGAGACGTACTCTGTCGTCTATTAGTCAGTCATTGGGGGGAACAGATGTGATGTGTAAAGCCTGTTTTTCTTCTCATTTCTCTACTAATGAATTAGAGCAGTTGGTGTCTTAATCTAAAAAAAACACACATCCGCTTTGATTGGGACACAGAAAAGCTGAAGAAAAAGACCTGTTCTAATTTAGAACAACTGTCTTTTTATGTTTTATCTCGCTGTGACTGTTTAGATGTAAATGACTGTACACCAAGGGCTCTGATTGGATGAACCCCCCCCCCCGCCCGCCTGAATCGCCCATTATATATATGAGCACAATTTTTCAAACTAAATTGAGCCCTTTTGGAAGCAGTCTGCCAATTCTCTTCTTTGTCTGAAAATTGTTCGACTATTCGGCAGAGTATTCCAGATGGCTGATTGCCTAACATTCTTGTCCCCCCATCATCTTCTCATCAGATGTTGCCAACTGGTGTGAAGGGGCCTGTCTCTCCTCTATAGTCAGCTATTAAAAACTAAATCTCACATTGTACGGCTCTTTGTAACAGATGGTAACCCTTCTACCCCTTTGCCAAATTTGGCACAGCAAATAAGTGTTTGTGCGAGTGCAATGAAGGGAAGCGGAGGCAAAGCGAGATGGAGAAAGGCAGATTTTGTTTTCTGCTTGATAGCACTGATTTTGTCTGTTCTCGTAAAGGGTATATGCATGCAATTCGTTGGCAAATTCTTTGTCCATAAACAGCTGCCAAATCAATAAATGTCGCAAAACATATCAATGGACTGTGTCACTGTGCTCTGAATTTGTTTTTTTTTCATTCCTAAACTTTAGTAGAGCTAAAAATGAAAAATCTGTCATTTAGTCACCCTCATGTTGTTCCAAACCTGTATGACTGACTTTCTTTTGTAGAACACCTTTTTTTTTTGTCTGTGCACTGTCAATTGGGTCCAATGTTGTTTTGGACCCCAATGACTTTCATTTTATGGACAAAAGCAATTAAAGCATTTTTCAAAATATTTTGGTGATGCAGTGTTTTTTGACCCATTTGTCTTCACGGTTGAAGGGCAAGTCACAGACATACCCTTTAACTTAGCTGACCGGTTGTCTGCCTCATTGCCTTTAATGTCACACAGCAGTAATATATGACATGCTCGTCCCAGCATCCATCGATGTGGGTCTTGTCAGGGCTGACAGATGTCTCTGGCCTCTGGTGCGAGACTCACAGCAGTGCCTGGCCCAGATGTTAACCGGCCAGGGGAGTAAGCAAGAGATGTCACTGCCTTCAGGTCATCTTACAATCACTAATCTGTCTTTGTGGCTGTCTGGACTTTTCCATCTCTTCTCTGATTAAGTCTATTACCTGTTGACATCCTGTCTTCTACATTCTCCAAGTATCTTTTTACACCCGCATCTCTGCTGGCTAGAATTGCAATTTGTTTTAGTGGCTTATTTAATTCATTATAAAATATTATAATGAAAAAAATATGACAAAATATTATAATGAAATATATAGTTACTACCACTATTATTGATTAGTTATATTAATTGGTGTTTTTCAGCAGTATAAAAAAATATATTTTTGTATTTTTAGTTTTGATGTTTAGTTTTCTGTTTGTGCTTGTCTTGTCTTCCATGTGTTCAAGATATTTTATTAGGGTGAGCTAGTTGTTAGGGTTTTCATTCTTTCTCAAACATTGTATTTTCTGTATGCAATCTGATCACTCATGCACAGTCAGAGTGAGTCTATTGTTGAGATTGAAGAGAATGTATTCTCATTCTCTCTCTCTCTCTCTCTCTCTCTCTCTCTCTCTCTCTCTCTCTCTCTCTCTCTCTCTCTCTCTCTCTCTCTCTCTCTCTCTCTCTCTCTCTCTCTCTCTCTCTCTCTCTCTCTCTAAAAATCACATCTGCTCCCAAAAGCGACTACTGGCAGCATAAGGACAGGTGGAGTGGCCTGTAGTCAAAGTAAAATTGTATTTCTGTGACATTCATGATTTAAAAAGATGAATTGTTTCGGTGGGTGCTGTGGATGAGGAGTGTAATTGAACAACGATGAAGAGTGACAGGCTTTGGCAGCACTCTAAATAACCCTCAGCAGTCCCATCTCTCCAATCAGACCTCCAATACCCACCATAGTCAGTATTTACAGTAACAATTGCTCTCCTTCACTTATTCCTCCCATCTCTCTCTCTCTCTCTCTCTCTCTCTCTCTCTCTCTCTCTCTCTCACACACACACACACACACACACACACACACACACACACACACACACACACACACACACATACGGGTTTATGTGATTTATGAGGACACTTCAGCCCAAACCAGTTGTTTGGTGTATTATGGGGACACCCCTTTCCACTTGCTCTACAGTGATGTGGAGGGTATCAAAAATTTTGTTCTGAGCCATACAACACAGATTTCACTTCAGAATTTGTATACACACAACACAACTTATAATATAACAACCTGACTATATACTTAATTATGAGGACACCTTAATTAAGTGTCTAAGCCCCGCCTATGACAAAACCAAAATTATAAGGACAGTGGATACACACACACACAAATGACATTAATGTGTATTAGAGGGACAAACATGAATTAATGGGACATGGCAATACACAAACACAAACGTGAAGGCATTGTGCATTATAAGGACACACCTGATTTATGAGGACAAATGAACACAAACACATCCTCACCTGTGGCTCAGACTCCAACACTCAAGGACCGGCTATTTGTGTGGTCACATGACCATATGACATTTGAACAGACATGAGGACATATAACAGTACACACCTTCAGAGAATAAGAAGTTTATTAGTACTTGTTTACAACATTACAGCTGTTGCCCTGACAATATTACATAAATCACAAGATACACTAATGCATGGAGATGAAGAACTTGAAACCTTTCATAAACATAATTATTAACAAAAATTACTGAACATAAATTAATGGTACAGTTGACCCAATAATGAAAAATAATTGTCATACCATAAAGTTTTTCTAAACCTTTATGAGTTTCTTTGTTCTGCTGAACCCAAAGGAAGATAGTTTGAAGAATGTTGGTGATCAGACGAGTTCCACAGCACAGAAAAAACACTTACATTCTTCAAAATATCTTCTGCTCTGTCAAAAAGATGAAAGAGAATCACAGGTTATGAGTAAATGAGGACAATTTAAATATCCCTTTAAAGCTTTCAACACAAGTTTAAGACATTCCATACATTATATCAAAACTAAATGACCAGCAGCAGCAAAACAAAACAAAACATGGGTAACACTTTATAATAACGTTCAGTTATAAGTTATTAGATAATGAACTAATCATTTACAAAACATGACATTCATACATGATTATTAAGTGATATGCTAACCATTTACAAATGTGCTGTTTATTATCGAACAATTGTAAATCATGAAATAAATCAAAACAGATCAATAGTAGATGTTTGAGTTATTAGTTGATGCACTATTTATCACTTATAAATTAATGGAGTATTTATGTCAAACTTCTTTTAGTGTCGTCTCAATAAACAATGGGTAATCTTGAACAAATGATGAACAGACCATTAGTCAATGATCAGTAATTTATTGATGCATCTTTAAGTTTTCAGCTGTTCTGTGTTCAAAAGCACACACACATTCAGGATGATTGAGAAGATGATTAGTTTTGAAGCTGATAATCATGTGTAAATGCCTGTGAAGCGGTTTGATCAGGTGCTGTAGAGCGGTTAAAGAGGAGACAGTGCTCTAAGCCTCAGCGCTCAACACTTACACTAGTGTTCAACACCTGTGCAACTCATTTACAACACTTTCTGCATCCCCTAAAGTCTACACTACACTTATATATGAATACATGCTATAGCATACCACTAATCATTTATGAATGTATTAACCAATAACTTCTAAATGACTGATAACTGAATTAACAAAACATTCACAAAATGTTAGCATATTACTTAGTCATTTATGAATGTCATGTTTTGTAAATGATTAGATCATCATTATCTAATAACTTATAACTGAACATTATTATAAAGTGTTACCCAAACATTTTGCAACAATTTCCTCTTTAGTGCTAATCCCCGATTCCTGCCAAAGTCTGGTCTGTTTTGCGGAGTGTGAGAAGCTAAAGCAGGACTCCTGCTCCGCAGTTTACCCACTGAAATGTGCTCAGTTCTGCAGAGATTCTCCTGGAGATCATATCTGTGGTTTTCTTCTCACCTCGCCCCTTTCAGAAGATTCAACAATCACTACAAAAGAGGAAATAAGGAGCTTTAAAAAGAATCACATATTAAATTGCAATATTGGAAGAAAAATCCGATTAGATTATTTTCCAAACTCGTTCAGCCCCAATTTAAATGTTATCCAAGGTAATGCGCCTGTTCTTTTATGCATTATAGTATGTCAGGTGTGTGTGGCTTACACCTGGTTTATGAGGACACATGTTTTATGAGGACATCATAAGATGTTCCTGATGTTTTACTTGACTGAAGAATCTCAGTGTGTGTGTGTGTGTGTGTGTGTGTGTGTGTGTGGCTTACACCTGGTTTATGAGGACATGTGTTTTATGAGGACATGTGTTTTATGAGGACATCATAAGATGTTCCTGATGTTTGACTTGACTGAAGAATCTCAGTGTGTGTGTGTGTGTGTGTGTGGCTTACACCTGGTTTATGAGGACATGTGTTTTATGAGGACACGTGTTTTATGAGGACATCATAAGAAGATGTTCCTGATGTTTGACTTGACTGAAGAATCTCAGTGTGTGTGTGTGTGGCTTACACCTGGTTTATGAGGACACGTTACAGGGATATGGAATAACACACTTTAACACAACTCATGGTTGACTCAAAGTGCTGTACAATACACGTGAAGTCAAACATAATAGAAAGACAATACAAACAATACAGTAGATAAGTTATACCTGGTTATAAGCTAACCCTAAAAAACTCTAACCCTAGTAAACGATATAGTAAACCTATAGTCTGGCGGCCCACCAGTTTCATAATGAACCAAACATATTTTTCTGGTGTTTTCAGCGTATCAGTTCACAGTAAGTGCAGTGAACTCCATCTCTGCATGTGCTGTGAGTTTAATGTGCATTTGGGAATGCAACGCCACCAGTTACGCTTTGTCATATGTACATAATTTCCAACACTTTTGTGGACTGATTATTACTGTATTTATTTCCCCAGCTCAAATATGAGTCTTCTATATCGGTAATGGCCACAGTGAGCTGAGAATTATGGGTTATCAGTATCAATTCTAATATTCCTTATCAGTGCACCAGTGTCCTTGTAATAACATGTGTCCTCATAAACCTGGTGTAAGACACACACACACACACACACACAACACTGAGATTCTTCAGTCAAGTCAAACATCAGGAACATCTTATGATGATGTCCTCATAAAACATGTGTAAGCCACACACACCTGACATACTGTGATGCATAAAAAGACAGGAACATTACCTTGGATAACATAAACCGTTAAAATAATCTAACAAATGCTAAATAGGTTATGTAAAGTTTTCCGTACCGTGCATTTCCTTGGCCACTCAGAATCACTGTAATTATATGTGATCTCTTCATCAGGACAGATGCTCCTTACAGCAAATAAGCATAGGTGAAGTTTTTCCTATCCACACGGATCGTCTTCATCCAGCTGTTTGGGTTCATATGGTCAGAGATCATCCAAGGGAACCGCCATCTCGGCTGATTGACACTAAATAAATGACAATTCAACTTTCAATTAAGAATTCTTATTCCTGTTAGACACACAAAAAAGACAATATTAGAGCTGAAAATCTAATAACAAATATTCAAATATATTCTTTGTGATCACCAATTATTTAATAGTTTAATAGCTTTTGGTATTAAGATGTGTTTTGGTCGATCGGATCACAAGTGGATGATGCTAAATACAGGTGTAAATGGAGTCTAAAACATTTTGAGCTCGTCAACTTTCAACCACTTCCAGGAGTTGGAAAATGCATTCAACCGGATTGCTTTCGTAGTGTAAACGTCTGTGGTAGAATGTGTTCGAACAGTCACAAAAGACCGCCTGCTCTCCGCCGACTGACCTAATGTGGAAACTAGAGATGCTCCGATACCAGTATTGATATTCGTGTGTAGTGTTTGCGTCCAGACAAAGAAACACAGACAACAGAGCAAACACAGAGCACAATGTGAATATCAGAGAAAGATGAAGAAAATGTATCTAATAAACAGAATATTAAACAAATGAAATATCCATACTATAGCTGCTGTGCACGAAATTATCGCTGGAAATTATGGCCCATAATTATACAGACTTCTGTTGCATGCTCTTGACTGCTGACCACTCACCAGCACACATTTGGATTAAAAATACACTGTATATGCAAGTAAAAACTTTAACTATTACATGATTTTTGTATAATTAGTGGTTCTTTGTGTTATTACAGGAAGGCGGTACAGTTATCACAAAGTTTTCAAGAAGTTTTCAGTGGGCAAACATCCAAAGCACGCGCCCAAAAAGCTGCCTCTTAGACACTGCGCAAATGTCTTTCATATCTTCTTGCACTTGAACAGACCAAATTATTCAAACAAAATTGTCAAAATAAAACCTAGTCGGTTATGTCTTAAGTGAACGTAAACAACCGAAAGAAAAACACGTGTGTAACAGCATGTTGGATATGTGCAGCTCTTAAAGTGATAGCAGCCTAATAAACCTGCTGGTAATCTAATCAATGGTAATCTAACAACAAAAGACAGCTCTACATATTCACTATTAAATTAAAGATAAAATATGATTCAGCAGGCCCAGTGCTCTCTCCCATCTCATGGCCATAGTGTGGCAGAAATGTCACCAGAATGTGTGAAAAACAATCTATTTAATGAGTTCTTGAACCGCTGTGTCTCCGAGCAACACTGTTTTATTTCTCAAAGAATCAACGTATTTGAACGAATCAGATGAGTAAAATTATTTATTTAAGCTACCCATTCATAAATAAAGTTTGCAATTTGAACAAATCGGTTGAATGAAGGATTCAACTCACTCAATACAGCACCATGATGGCCATTTTAATTTCAGATTTAAAAAGTAGCCTATTATTTAATTAATTATTAGCTAGACTAATCAGGCTACATCTTCAAACGTGTAATTAGATTACTTTACCATTTACTCTCTTTCTAAAAACCATTCCATTACTTGTTATTACTAAGTAGCCAACTTTCTAAAGCCCATATCAACCTCGACCAGTTGAACAATATAAATATAGACATGATACTGCTCTTTTAATTCTACCAAATAAATAATATAAAACTGCATAAATTATTATTGAACTGACCAAAGTGTTTAAAGGGTGAAGGTTACATTACATTTTAACAAAAGATGTACAATTTTGATCTGACATAAGAGGACACAGATATGGCATTTAATGCATTTAAAAATACTGTTCATCTCTGGCTTCATTGCTCAGTGTTATTTCAGGGTTTTGATCTTTCCTCGACTCTGGCGAGGCTAGGCATTAAGGGTGTGAACCTACACTGGTCTCACGGTTCAGTTACGATTATCATGCCATCGATTCGGTTCGGTTCAATATCACGATGCCTCACAATGCATTGACATTGCACTTTATCCTCATGTATATAATTTTGTCAGTCAGTTAAATGAACTGAACCTTTAATTTTACCTGCTCAAAGAAAACATGCTTCTTGAATGTATCAAACAAAACTCAAGTCTGGGCACAGAAGACAACAGGAGCGTTTAGAACAAATACACAAAACTAAAAGCCACTTCAGGAGGAGGTCTGGGCCGCATTACAGTGAAAGCTAAAGTATAAATGCATCTGGTTGTGGAAACAATTTACTCCTCCCAACAATGTTAAAAAATAAACGTGTGAGAGCGTGTTATGGGCTATATGTTATAGCCAGATATGACAGCGCTACTAAAGCACACATCGCAGCAGACGAGCAGCTGAGTATCTCTTTATCAAGCCAGTGCACACACTACCGCAAATAAAACCGAAAGCAAGTCGCAGGTGCTCAACAACATACAATCATATTCATTAAAAGTAAAGAAACCGAATGATCTCACCAGCGCTGTTGCCGCACTCGCTCATATTGCGGTCTTTGATTGTGAAATTAGCTGATGATTAATAAAATGCAGCTCATATCTGTTGATTTCAGTGACATTAACTACATTAAATCTGCATATTGTGCGGGAATTGGAGATCGGATTAATATCCGTTTTGCGGAGATACAGTTATGTGACCAAGTGTAAATGAAATAATTTTGATAAATCAGATAGATATCTGATCTGTAAAATCGCATGACCAGGTGTAAACAGGCCCTTTAAGAACTCTAACATTGATATAATTTGATCTATTTTGGCAGAGCTGAGTCCGCTTGGCACTGACAGGCGTTAACAGCTCACGATGAAAACGGCTGACGTGGTTTCTCAAGTTAGTGGTATTACCCCATGCACATTTGATTTGTGCGTGACATGATTTACACACAGCGCGTGTCTTCTCCAGGTCGTGCTTACCAGGTTGTTCATAAAAGCCGAAATGTGCCCAGATGTCTGCTTTTACAGTAGTTGGAGCATTTTTAACTACTCATACTTGCGTCTCGCCTCCATCTACCATTGTATGCTACCACAACAACACATGTACGTGACAAATGATGGCAGAAAAGCATCAGTACATTATAATCGGTTATGGTCTATTACTGAACCGATACCGAATCGTCCTCATCTGCATCACGATGCATCGAAGAAACGATTAATTCCGACACCCCTACTAGGCATGTTGCATATTAATTGCTCTAGGAACCTCAGAGTTTTTTTCATTTTTGTGTATTTTGTGCTACTCTATAATGATGTTGTAGTTGAGGTTATTTGTAGCGTATAGGGCCCAAACATAAACTCAAGCCCAGAGCCCCTAGTCCTACCCTGATTCTATTTATTTGTGCTACTGCTTGCATTTAGCCCTGCAAATATAGAGTTCCTTTCAAGTCCTGCCTCTTTTGTTATAAAATGTAGTTGTTATGGGGAAAAATAATGTTAAAAGTCTGGGCACACCAGGAATTTCAATTGGCCCATCCTGCATCTCAAAGCTGGAGCCGGGCCTGTGATACAGCAATAGAATGAACAGTGGAAGTAACAGTAGCTCCTATAATACAGTTTAACAGGCATAATTAGGCATGAAAATAACTGAAGGATATCTATTTGCTAAGCCAACTCAATTTGATTAATATTCTCTACCCAATATTTTTTTTTATTAAAAGGGCAATGAAAATACAAGGTATTGGTACTATCGGTAAGTCGGTAAGTACTAAAAATGAAAGTATTGTATCGGATTCGTTCTGGAAAAAGTGGTATCGGTTCATCCCTAGCGTAAACATTATGGGAAGTGTGCAAGACAGACGTGATTTAAACTTTGTCAGCTAATTACCCAAGTTTGTTTTGAAGAGGAAAAACGTAAAGTACAATGTTCTCTTTCAGCATTCCTGATTTCTAACACACATTCACCGTGTTCGGCTGGTCTCCGCTCGCATTCATATGTAAATTGTGCGAGTTGTCGTATAACATTATAACAGTATAACAGTATACACACTAATGTAATTAGTTATAAAGTCTTCGGGTTTAGTTGTCGTGTTTCATAGGAAGAGCGCTATTCTGACTACATTAGATTAGATTAAACTTTATTGTCATTACACAAGTACAGGTACAAGGCAACGAAATGCAGTTTAGATCTAACCAGAAGTGCAATAGCAGCAAGTGCAGGATATATACAACGGTTGCATAAGTGCAGGACATGGATATGTACTGAATAAATATATAAATATGTTCAGTACATATCCATTATGCAACCGTTGTATATCCTGCACTTGCTGCTATTGCACTTCTGGTTAGATCTAAACTGCATTTCGTTGCCTTGTACCTGTACTTGTGTAATACCACATAACTTAGATAATAGATTTTGTGCAAATATAAGTTGCAATATCATGTTAATATTTTTTAAATATCTGCATTATCGTATAAAGGATGCGTTCTGTTGAGTTAATAACCTTCTAGCAAAGCGCTTCAGTTTATGGGTCATTCTCTTCAGCAGAGCTCAAACAAGTTATTTAAGTCATATTAAAGAGGTTTACCATCACTGTAATATTAAAATTGTTTCATTTAAAAATATATACAGTATATAAAGCATTGATGCATTATTATTAATAACTGGCACCTTTATTGTTCTCGCATTATTTTAATCAACAATATGGTTTGATTTAAATCATTTTCTTATTCTCCGTGCGGAGACTTATCCATGGCACAGGCATTTTGATTCTTTATATGTAGCCTAAGTCATGTTGGCCAATGACTTGTTTGCATTATTTAGGTATTAGGGCTGGGCGATAAAACGATAACTATATGTATCGCGATAGACACGTAATCGATATCAATAAAAAATGTGTTCGATAATTTTTTTTTCTTCGTTGGAAGAAACCAGAGGTTGCGAAGCAAGTTTGGTTGCATGAACAAAGGCACTCGCTCTATGGTAACCTAGCAACATAGGGAGTGACAGGCTAACAGCCAATCATGTAACAGTATCAGTTTGGTTGACCACCTCCGCTGACAGTGTGTTCGTTTGGGGACGTGTTTATACTCGACGCGCTCGCCGTTGAGCTATTCTTCAGCTGAATCCGAAATCGCCCCCTAAACCCTCAAATCACTATTCCCTACTTTAGTCCACTGATACAGTTCACTTGAAGGAGTGAATGAGAACGAGTGAGTGATTTCGGACAGTGTGTACATCGGCTGTACACTCGTTATTGCGGTGCATTGTGGGATAGAATGAGTGCACTCAATAACGTCCACTATGGTTTTGGAAACCACTACAGATGGCTGTCCCTTCAAATACTGCCCTATTTAAGGGTATAGGGGGCGATTTCAGAGTCAGCCTTTGAAACACATGCAGAGGTGATGTTAATCTGCATCACTGCCTTATGACAAAACATCTAAACGCTAACAGATACAAATAAATAACGGAACCACTGCACCTTAATGTTAAGAGACAACTGTTAAGTGTTCATTGTGATTTTAGACTTGTTTATATTTTAATTATTTGAGTGTTTTCTATGGTTGTGTTGACATTTCTGCCTTTATCACTGAGGGGATTATAATCAGAGGAAGGTTACGTTTAAAATAAAAATATTTAAATGTATCATATTTTTCTCCTGGTCCTTATTTTAAACAGGTCATAATAAATATAAATAATTATCGATATCGACCGATATGAAACACTTATATCGTGATACAGTTTTCAGCCATATCGCCCAGCCCTATTAGGTTTTTTTTTGTTTTTGTCAGGCAGTGGGTTTTTTGGTAACACTTACAATATGGTCTCATTTGTTGATGCATTTACTAACATGAACCAATATAAAGCAATAACCTTTGTTAATGGTAGTTAATATATCATTTGTGTTCATGTTAGTTCACAGTGCATTGACTAATGTTAACAGATCCGAGGCTGGATATGAAAATGTTGAGATTAAGTGATAATAAGGAAATAATAAGGAAAAGTGATATAAAGAATTATCAGTATCGGGCAAAATGTTAATGTCGGTGCATCCCTACTGTAAACAGGGCCAGAATTATAAACTTGCATACACATCAAACACTTACCAGAGGAGTTTTCCATCATAACGAAACTCAAACATGAACACTTTCAGGGCATCATGAAGATATGTTCTTTGCCTCCGCTCTCCTTCTTCTTTGCTTATGAGTCTCCAGCAGGAAATCTCCTTTCTTAAACTCAGCACAACTGAACAACAGAAGAAAAATCATCACTGTAAACAACATATGTACCTGGCACAGCTTTATTAAACAGATTAATTTCACTTAAACTTAGCTCTATCAGACCATTCTTTTTTCTGAAGAGAACTTTACGGCCTCCTCCAGTGGCTTGAGCTTTCTCATTTCAGCCATTATCTGATGTGTCTGCTGTCATAGAGAAAAACATCAATAATTATGAGCATTGCATTTAATTTGACATTCTTCAGCAAGATTGTTTTCATAATAAACATTAATACTTACAGTTCTATTGGTACAGAGTATATTTTATTACATTCAGGGGGAATAAAAGCATATTTTGATCTCTTTGTTTCTTAATAATATAATAATAATACCTTTAAACCAAGCTAACGTTAAACTGCAGTAATATTTAACAGTAGCATGTCAGGATACTGTATGCCCTTCACAGACTGTAACTTAGTCATGACAATGCATTGTTACGATGGCTAGACTGATTTATGTGCTCAAAATAAGTTATTTACAATTATATTGGAATCTAAAACAAGTTAAATCTGACAAGCATCTCTGAATCTCTCCTGACAGTGGGATCAGAATGACTAACGTTATGCTAGCGCCGTTAGCATCAGGCGCTAGCTGCTTTCTGACTGTAAACCGAGCAGAAAAGAGCTTATAAAACACACACAAACAAGCCAAACTTAGCCACAAGAGATTAAACTGCAGATTAACTTACCTTTCTTTTAATAGTTGCTGCAGACAGGTCCAAATCACAGATGTTTTCTCAGGTGCTGTTTCTATCCGGTCCAACGAGGAAATTAACTGATTATATAATATTATATGATATTTAAGGATTACATTTCATTCAAGGATCACTCTACGTTTATAAATATGTTTTACGATTGATCAATTGTAGACAATAATGTTTAAATAACGAGTAAATTGAATAAACCCACTTGTACACAGTGGACCTGACAAAATCTGACATTACGAGGACTTCAGGCGATCAGCCAATCAGAAGCTGCGATTCATACACGGAGCGAATATTCATGAGGGGCGCAGTACCGCGGACCCACGTCCAGGGGCGCTGTGGCGATACACAGCTGATACACAAAATCAGGTCATTGTGTATTATGGAGACTTCGGCTGAAATTCAGGATTTGAGCTCCCCCTATGTATAGAAACACTTCTACACTGTTAGTATTATGAGGACACCGGCCCTGTCCTCATAATTGAAAATGTCCTCATAATGTGGTGTGTATTCAGGTCAAATGTCCCCGTAAATCACATAGACAAACACACACACACACACACACACACACACACACACACACTCACACTCATTCACT
This sequence comes from Romanogobio albipinnatus, assembly GCA_023566225.1. Classification (NCBI taxonomy): domain Eukaryota; kingdom Metazoa; phylum Chordata; class Actinopteri; order Cypriniformes; family Gobionidae; genus Romanogobio; species Romanogobio albipinnatus. The sequence continues at coordinate 28,983,546 of CM042246.1, read as the reverse complement.
GACACTCAAACCAACCATCTCATACTGCTCGCTACGACATTGTGACTTGGCTGCTATTTTTTTCCCTTCTCTCTGCGATCTAGCTCTGGTTCCTTTTCTCTATCTAAATTAAAAGGAATTATAACATCCACCAATATACACTCACCTAAAGGATTATTAGGAACACCATACTAATACTGTGTTTGACCCCCTTTCGCCTTCAGAACTGCCTTAATTCTACGTGGCATTGATTCAACAAGGTGCTGAAAGCATTCTTTAGAAATGTTGGCCCATATTGATAGGATAGCATCTTGCAGTTGATGGAGATTTGTGGGATGCACATCCAGGGCACGAAGCTCCCGTTCCGCCACATCCCAAAGATGCTCTATTGGGTTGAGATCTGGTGACTGTGGGGGCCATTTTAGTACAGTGAACTCATTGTCATGTTCAAGAAACCAATTTGAAATGATTCGAGCTTTGTGACATGGTGCATTATCCTGCTGGAAGTATCCATCAGAGGATGGGTACATGGTGGTCCTAAAGGGATGGACATGGTCAGAAACAATGCTCAGGTAGGCCGTGGCATTTAAACAATGCCCAATTGGCACTAAGGGGCCTAAAGTGTGCCAAGAAAACATCCACCACACCATTACACCACCACCACCAGCCTGCACAGTGGTAACAAGGCATGATGGATCCATGTTCTCATTCTGTTTACGCCAAATTCTGACTCTACCATCTGAATGTCTCAACAGAAATCGAGACTCATCAGACCAGGCAACATTTTTCCAGTCTTCAACTGTCCAATTTTGGTGAGCTTGTGCAAATTTTAGCCTCTTTTTCCTATTTGTAGTGGAGATGAGTGGTACCCGGTGGGGTCTTCTGCTGTTGTAGCCCATCTGCCTCAAGGTTGTGCGTGTTGTGGCTTCACAAATGCTTTGTGAGTGGTTATTTCAATCAAAGTTGCTCTTCTATCAGCTTGAATCAGTCGGCCCATTCTCCTCTGACCTCTAGGCATTTTCGCCCACAGGACTGCCGCATACTGGATGTTTTTCCCTTTTCACACCATTCTTTGTAAACCCTAGAAATGGTTGTGCGTGAAAATCCCAGTAACTGAGCAGATTGTGAAATACTCAGACCGGCCCGTCTGGCACCAACAACCATGCCACGCTCAAAATTGCTTAAATCACCTTTCTTTCCCATTCTGACATTCAGTTTGGAGTTCAGGAGATTGTCTTGAACAGGACCACACCCCTAAATGCATTGAAGCAACTGCCATGTGATTGGTTGATTAGATATGAGAAAATATGAGAAATTGAACAGATGATCCTAATAATCCTTTAGGTGAGTGTAATTGCATTAATGAGAAATTGAAATTGAACAGGTGTTCCTAATAATCCTTTAGGTGAGTGTGTGTGTGTGTGTATATATATATATATATATATATATATATATATATATATATATATATATATATATATATATATATATATATATATATATATATATATCGGCCGATTAATCGGAATATCAGATTTTTAAATCACCAACTATTTGTACCGGTATCGGCCTTAAAAATCCTTTATCAGTCGGGCTCTATAGTACAATGATGTCCGAACACTTTTCAAGACATCTAATCTCAATAAAAAAAAAAAAAACGACTTTTAAAAAACCCTTTTGTGTTTATAATTACTTTCTTTCGCCATGGATTTAAATCTGCCATTGATAGTTAAATAGATGTGCCCAATCCTCTATTTTTAGTTTTAAAATGTTTAAGGCCCTGATATTCTCACTGCAAAATAATTTTTCGTTCTTCGTTTAGGGTTCAAAAGTAGTGGAAATATGTGACCAGTGCTATGCTGTGTGTTAGCAAACATTCTGTGGACTCATGTAGACATCCGTAAAAATACATTTGCATGCCACCTCAGTCATAAAACTTGTTCATTTGGATGCTGATTTGTTCACGGTGAAGCAGCAAGTTTTGTGATCATACGAACCTGGGAACACGCTGTTCACGTGGTCATTAGCATGCTCGTCTGCAGTAAATAATATAAATAAATTGTTGCTTGGATAATAATATTTATAATAATATAAATAAAGTGTCGCTTGGAATAATACAAATAAATTCATATTTTATTTAATAATAGGAAATGATTAATTATTTAAATCTTTTTTTTTTTTTTAATAGGAAGATAGGATGTCATTTTAAATATTAGCCTTACATGAGGTAAACATAATACTGCCAATTTAAGGTATATAACGTTAATTACTGCTGTAATAATGGCCCATTTCAAATGTTTACTTTTTTTTCTTCTCTTTTGAGCGGTAATAAAAGATTATTCTTGTAAATACTTTCCAGCATTTCAGTAATAAAAGTGTAGGCATCCAAATTACAGCGAAGCACTATGATACGGTGCTCTTCAGTGGTCAAAAAGGATATAAACAGTGAATTTTGAAGCACTCTTTTTGAAAACTCAGAGATGTGGATTCGGACAGCAACTAAATTACCACACGTCCATGGTGTTTGTCTAAAAACAGTAGGTAATTTGGCCAGGCATTTTTATGTGGGTGGTGGGAGAAAAACACTGACATTCTGGATTCGGATGCAATAAAATCACAGACTAGCCCCTGTAAATAATGAAGGTACCTTACGACCCCACGAGAAACAATTACTGTCTGAATAGGGCTTAAGACATGAAAAATAAACTCTTTCAATTAGAACTAAAACTTTAATTTCTACTATAAAGTGGCTCTCTGGTGTGTTCATTTTACTCGCGGCCATCTGACCTCGACAGACTGATTACCATGTCAAAGGCGGTGGAGCCCTAGCCACACCCAGTGGTGGAAAGAGTACTGAAAAAGCATACTCAAGTAAAAGTACTGTTACTTGTCCAAAAAAAAAAAAAAAGTAGTGCTAGTAGAGTAAAAGTACCGGTCCTAAATACTCAAAGCAGGAGTAAAAAGTAGCCATTTTAAAAAAAGTACTCAAGAGTAGGGAGTATTATAATATGAATGTTATTCCACCTTATACCCTGCAAATTAAAAATGTAGCTTACTCTTTTATGGATGATTCACAGTAAGAAAAAAAAAAAAAAAAAAAAAAAAAAAAAAAAAAAACCCATGTAATATTTGAGAACGCAACCAATAATCTGGTAAAATTTATGGCAACCATTCTGTTGAGGCTCTCTTGCAGTTTGTAACTGTCACCAGCTGGAGTGCCCTTGAGAGCCACCAGAGGGCACTCCACACATAAGACTATGATCACTCACAAACTACATTTCCCATAACTCACTGCCCGGACTCATCATCACTTCTCACTGATCACATTCACCTGTACCTCATTCACTGATTGCATTCACCTGTGTCTCACCATCCTGTTATTTCCTGTCTATTTATACCTTGATCATTCATTCACTCACCGCTAAGTCTTGTCTATATGTTACCCTGCATTTCTGAGCACTCTCCTGATTTTCTTGTTTCTTGTTTTTGATATCTTGCCCTGTTCCCTGGATTACTCTCTTGCCTCTGGTACCTGCCTGTTTTGTTTGTTTCTTTGTTTTGACGGCCTGTCTGTGTATGACCCTTGCCTGTACTTTGGATTACGACTCTGGATTGCCCTTAAATAAAGCTGCATTTGTATCCACCTTCGAGTCTCGGAGCAGTTCGTAACACAGTTAATAAAAAAAAAGAACAAGGTTGCAAAGCATTGTATTTTACGTTAAAAAAGCAGAGTTCTTTTTCAAGACGCATTCATTGTACTGCTTTAATGTCAATGGATGTTTTCTCTGTAAAAAGAATACACTTCAGAAATCAGAATCGAGTAACTCACAATTTTTCACAAATTATTATTTTTTGCCTGCAATTAAAAAAAATAAACCTGATTTAAATATAAATTGTATGTTTTATTAAAGTTGCTATATACAATGGATTCATTTTAAATTGCCATTTAAGAACACATTAAAATATGCACTTCAATAAGCAGGTTAATGCGTTTACATGCTGAGCGAAATCGATGTAAGAAACAAATCTAGCAGTGACAATTGATTAATGCCTAATGCACTTTGAAGCCTGGCAAACAATCAAGCTAAATGAAGCGTTTCCAACAGATGGCACTGCGAGCTTGTGCAGTGCTAACAGAATACGTACCATTTGACCAAAATGTAATATTTTACGGTCAATTTTTGTAATTGTTTAAGGCAATTTCACGATTTCAGTCATCATACACCCTAGAGTCTTGGAGGATCGAGGCAGGAGATCTGGGCACAGATTGGCAAGGAAGCCTCTAGGGTGGTGCCAATGCACAGGAGTCCACGGAGGCGCCGGGAGCTCTGTAGATCACGGAGGTGCCCGGGAGCTCGGGAGACCACTCTGGACCGGAGACGGGAGGAGGAGTCCACTCTGGACTGGAGACGGGTGGCGCTGTGACCATTTGCACTGGCAGCACTGTAACCTCTGGACTCTGGTCATGGGCTGGAGCCCCCACTGGACGCTGGTCACGGGCCAGAGCCATTTCTGGACACTGGTCTGGGGCTGGAGCCATCTCTGGGCGCTGGTCTGAGGCTGGAGCCATTTCTGGACACTGGTCTGGGGCTGGAGCCAAATCTGGACACTGGACTGGGGTTGGAGCCATCTCTGGACACTGGTCTGGGGCTGGAGTAGAACTGGGTGACTGTGGCTGAGTGGCGGTGGTCCTCATCCACCTCACCGACAGTAAGGGGAGAACCACTCAGCCACAGCACATAGTCCAGATGTCCTGTCACTGCTGCTGGTACCTGGCGGAAAAGGTGGTTATCCAGCCCCGTCCAAAAGAAGCCCTTCAGCTTTTCATCACCCCATCACACCTGGTGGGCCAAGACGAGGAACTCCTCCACATACTCCTCGATCGGCCGCTGGTCTTGGGAGATGGTAAGCAATAGCTCAGCTGGGTCTTGGGGAATAAGGAGTCGGTAATCGGTCTGGTCATCTGTTACGGGTGCTGGTGCTCAGGAACAGGCAGTAGACTCAGGAGATCCAAATATAACAAACTTTAATGTGAACTCTCAGGAATAACACGGAACAACTACAATACAACCCTAATATAATGGTGACCAGACAAATAGTGAGTGAACAAGAGGAACTTAAATGCAAACACAGATGACTGAATAAATGAAGCACAGGTAATACAGGTGATGACTAACTAAACACAGCTGAACAGAACTAGACTAATGAGGGTAACTATGATGACAAACAAGTAGCGGGAAACTGAGACAAAGGAAGAAACAGGAAGAAAACACAACTTAAAGTCAAAACAGATAGATATGTAACACACTCTAGGCTGGTTGCTATCATGGTTGATTTGACGGGAGTCACACGCATGATGCATGGAGTCACAGGACTGATTATTCGTCTTAGCCAATCACGTTGACAGGAAAAAAACGCGACGGCAGGTTTAGGGAAAATAGCGCAGTAAAAGTACCGATACAACACGTAAAATTTTTAAACTACTTAATAAAGTACAAGTACAAAGTATTTTAGATTACCAAAGTGATTACTTTGAATTTTAATCTAATTTACTTGATTTAAACATGAATGTAAACTGTAACAGGCAATTCATGTAAACAACAATTGGTAAAGTCACAATTCTGACTTTATAACACTCAATTGCGAGTTTAAATCTCGCAATTCTGAGGGAAAAAAAAGTCAGAATTGTAAGATTCAAACAGTAAGAATTTTTAGATAAAAAAAATCTTTTTTTATTTCTTTAGTGGCAAAAACAAGCTCCCATGAAACAATGCATTAAGAGCAGGTGTGAAAACTGTAGAACTGTGTAGATTTTTCGTATTTTTAGTACTGCCCTTTAGAAACTAATATAAGTAATATGTTATTACTAAAAAAAAAAGTACAATTTACACAGTTCACCAAATTTAAGAAGTTTACACACCCCAGATCTTAATGTATTGTGTTGCCTTCTTGAGCATCAATATTTTTTGATTGTATGCATTTTTTGCTTTAAGAAACTGATTTAGTTAAAATAATATGCAGAGGAAAAAACAGCCCTATGTTTGTTGGTCCCTTTGTGTTGCATGCCTTATTAGTATTCCAAAGTATTCTAAAGTTTTTAGATTAAGTTACAAAACTTGTGTAATCTAACAAAATACATTCCAAATGACTTTTTAAAGTACATATTTTGTAATCTGTAGTGAAATACATTTTAAACGTAACCTTCCCAACCCACGGTAATCACCACACACCAGTGGTGGTTTGAAAGTGTTTACCAGCTAGAGTGAACTTTTCCGGATATTTCACTTTGGCAAACTGATTTTAACTCCCGAATCGAGCACCAAACAAACATAGATTTTGTTCAAAATTATATCACACCGGTTAATTCTTCGATTTCGCTTCTTTGAGTATATTGGGGCCTTTAGAACTAGCAATGACGGCTTAATAAATACAGATAGAGATATAGCGTGTGATTACTTGCTTCTGTTAGAGCTTTCATTCTCTAGATCAAGTCATACATTTGTGAAAAAGAATCATTATGCCATAGCTATTGGGATTTAATGTTACCCCAACGCTGCGTTGCTTGCCTTGTAAGGTGATGTGCAAAGTTAAAATAATTTCCTTTTTTTAAACCTTGTCTTGTTCCTGAATGAATCAGCATTTTTAAATGAATTTACTGAATGAATGGTTTACTTCTCACTCATAAATACCCACCTTATCCCTACCATCAACACAGAGACCGTTTGTCAAGGTTTCAACAATGTTTTTTACATTTTAAATGTTATTCCTTATAATTCCATCAAGGCAGAGAGATGGAAATTGTGTGGTTCTATCAATGCAAAGAAAACCGCATGACTGTCACACTGCTACTCAGCTGAAACAACTTCTTAACTTGATTTTGTTTTTCATTTATTTTTCTTTCAGTGCTTAAAATTACTGTAATGTTTATGCTGCGTGGTAATCAAACTCTTTGAGCTTCTTAGGAGAGGCCTCAGCCCCGTCTCTGGGCTGTAGTTCTGAAAACAAAAAACAAATGTAAATGTAAATTGTGTGCTCTGAGTGGGAGCGCTGACCTGCACACACTGTAATCATGGTGGCTAAAAGTGAGATGCAGCTCATGCTTACACACACAAACACAAACAATGGTGCTTGTGGTGCTAAGTGTTTATGTATTTTACTGTGTATTTGTGCATGCGTGTCAATGTTAAGCACCTTCATCTGGTCAGTAGCTACTGAGAGATAAAGCGTTGGGTCATTAAACATCCATCAGCTTTTCCTATAAGGAGTGCAGTGATGTTTTATATGGCCAGTGGAGCTGAACCTTGCAGCCACATTTATAAAGGACAAACATTTAGAGTAACACAAAGCAATTCCATCCACAGGGGATGAGGACAGCCCTATAAAAACCTCCAGCTGAAATTGGGATTTGCACTTGTGCCCGATTGCTGTGTTGTCCTTGGTTTGGCCTTCTGCAAAGCTATAATGATGGATAAAAAAGGAAATGGAATGAATGCTGGTGGACTCTCCCTAAAATGCTTTGTTTAACCAACAAATATCATTTACCAGCAAAATCCTCAATTTAAAAAAAAGCTTGAATACCTCAATGCCCCAATGCTTGAATTCCTCTGTAATTTATGAGGTAGTGTTTTATTTACCAGCTTTGTTTTGCTTGTATATACACAAACCTTTTATAGACTGAAGTTTGGTGGAATAACTAAAACACAAATTTGATTCATTATACATAGATATTTTTGTTTAATTTGATGTAAAAAAAAAAAAAAAAAAAGGTTTGCCAAAACAGACAGGGTGCAAGTGAGTCATGTTAATTCATTATGGAACCCTAATGCTTTATAGCTGGTGTTCTGTTATTGGACTTTCTACATCCTGTGTGTAGAGATTATGCAATTTCCAGTTAGGTGGCTAAATGGCAAACTCCTTGTCACCATTCTGTTTAATTTTGTTCATAGACTTTCAGTTTGTTTTTATACGTCACATGTTTCTTTGTTCAGTTTCCTGCCACTAGTCTGTCTCCCTGGTTACCGTCATTATGAGTTCATTAAGTTCAGCTGTGTCTGTTTAATCATCTCGTTTGTGTTAACTATTTAAGTTGTTCCTTCTCCTGCACTCCTTGGCTGAATCTGAAATCTCCCCCTATATACTCTCAAATATGGCCATTTGTAGTGGTGTCCGAAACCATATTGAGTGCACTCATTCAATCCCACATTGCACCGCAATAACGAGTGTACAGCCGATGTACACATAACGGCTGTCCGACTTCACGCACTCGTTTTAATTCACTCCTTCAAGTGAACTGTATTAGTCAACTAGTAGGGAATAGTGAACGAGGGTTTAGGGAGCGATTTCGGCTTCAGTGCTTGTCCAGTCACCGTTATGCTAAGTAGTGTTATTGCCTGTCTTTGGAATACTTATAATTAAACTATGTGTATTAATTGTCGTCTTCTTCCTGCCTGCACACACCCGTGACACCTTGTGGATAAGTAAGGGACAGAGGTGGGTAGAGTAGCCAAAATCTGTACTCAAGTAAAAGTACAAGTACTTACGGAAATATTTACTCAAGTAAAAGTAAAAGTAACAATCGTAATATTTACTTGAGTAAGAGTAAAAAAGTATTCGATGAGAAAACTACTCAAGTAGTTAGTTACTAGTTACTTTCGATCTGATTGATAAGAAGCGAAAACCCTGAATTTCTGGCTACTTGGAGAGCTTTCACACACCCCTCGGTAACACTTTACAAGAAGGTTGTATTAGTTAACATGAACTAACCATGAACAACACCTCTGTTCAGCATTAGTTCATCTTTGTCAACGTTAGTTCATAAAAATCCAGCTGTTCTTAGTTTATTCATGTTAGTTCACAGTGCATTGACGAATGTTAACAATACTTGAATAATGCATTAGTAAATGTTTAAATTAACATAAAGATAAATAAGTGCTTTATAAGTGCAGTTCATTATTAGTTCATGTTAACTAATGTAAGCTAATGAACCTTATGTGTGTGTGTGTGTGTGTGTGTGTGTGTGTGTGTGTGTGTGTGTGTGTGTGTGTGTGTGTGTGTGTGTGTGTGTGTGTGTGTGTGTGTGTGTGTGTGTGTGTGTGTGTGTGTGTGTGTGTGTGTGTGTGTGTGTGTGTGTGTGTGTGTGTGTGTGTGTGTGTGTGTGTGTGTGTGTGTGTGTGTGTGTGTGTGTGTGTGTGTGTGATTAATGGTTAAACAGTGTAAATTAATGATGTGTCTCTTCTTAAAACATACTTTGTTCTTATATTTTTATAAGTATATAGGCTATTCTTTAGGTAGGAATAAAATACAATACCGTTTTTATTTGTATGTATTTTCTACACTTCAGACAGGTGTCTGTCCGGATTTGTGTATAAATGCAAGACGTCACATTAGGCTATTCAATTTGTTTCGTTTTGTGAAGAAAAGGATATGTAAATGTGCAGATGTGAACGTTTGTTCGTGGACGTGTGTTGTTTGGATGATTCAAACGATTTGTCATTGCTTGCACAAGAGCGCATATGAGGAAAACACTCGGACAGTGTGTGAAATAGTATTATAATAAGGGAAAATTTCCCATAGTTACCAAATGACCGTTAATAGTGTTCAAATATAGGCATCATTGTGACACTTACCACTACATGTTCTTTTCAGGGTGGAATTCTTGTATGCTGAGAGAAGTCAGTTCGTTTGGGTGCACACAACATGCATCGCATTATGAAACTATTCTTTTTGACATCTTGGAGTGAAAACATAGACTGAACTTGAAGCCACGAGCAATCTGCCTCCCGTAGCTCACACACATCTTCCTCTGCTTCGGCCATCATCTTCCGACTAAACGCGCGCTAATATAAGCGGGTGATGCGTAGCAACCTCTCGCGAAACAGCCTCTCCAACGTTTCGCGAGACTTGCGAAAGTCATATTAACTTATTTTAATATATATAATATAATTATTACCATTTGACAGTAACGGAGGAACGCCACCGAATGTAACTAAGTAAAAGTACAGTTTTTTCACAAGAAATTTACTTGAGTAAGAGTAAAAGTACCCATCTTTAAATCTACTCTAAAAGTACAAGTTACCCAAAAAATGTACTCAAGTAAATGTAACGAAGTAAATGTAATTCGTTACTACCCACCTCTGGTAAGGGATTATTATTATTATGTTTTTTTTTACACTTTCAAACATAATGGTAATTAAGGGCTCTTTTTATAACCTTTCGAGCGGATTTAAGTACCAATTTTGCATGTAAAGGGGGAAATCTTAAAACCAAATTAAAACCATTGGTGGTGGCATTTGCTGTGAGGAAAAGGCTAATTGTAACGTGTATATCATGCAAGTGAGAAAATAAATCATTGATCTTATGTCTTAAATATTCAACAGTGCTGTGATGAGGAGTGTTGGAGGCTAATGAGGATAGCTTTGAAGTTTGCTGCCCTATTAAATCAGCTACAGGCTGATCGAGCAATCAAATCAAAGCCCCTCACTATGTAAATAAACAAACTTACTGAAGATTGAGTTTTAACCTTAACATTGTGTTTATGGCGTTCAGGTGATGCTCAATTCAGAATGAGGAGTCAGTCATGAATATGTGCAGTCGTGGCCAAAAGTTTTGAGAAAGGCACAAATTTTAATTTTCACAAAGTCTGCTGCCTAATTTTTTCTGATGGCAAATTGCATATACCCCATAATGTTCTGAAGAGTGATCAACTGAATTGCAATTCATTGCAAAGTCCCTCTTTTCCATGAAAATGAACTTAATCCCCCAAAAACACTGCATTTCAGCCCTGCCACAAAAGGACCAGCTGACATAATGTCAGTGATTCTCTTGTTAACACAGTAACACAGGTGAAAGTGTCACGAGGTGACAATTCTAGTTTTTTTTCCTTGCAAGGCGGAACTAATGTCGAGATTGCCTCCCGCCGGACCCATAACAACAGAACACCGGGCTAGTTCCGGGTTAGCGCAAATTCCCCGTGAATGGGGTGAGTAGCCAAAATCGCCGACAGCTGTGCGCGATTGGATTGAAGCCCGCGATTGGCGCACGTTGCCATTAGGGGAGGATAAAAGGAGGTAGTTTTGGGGGACAAGAGGGCAGACGGCAGAGGAAGCGTGAGGAATAGAGTCGGCAGAGGAAACGTGAGCGGCGGAGAAGAGGAAGTGGGACTGGCAAACGGGCACGACACTGTGAGCTTGGGAGAAGGAGCACATTGACTCAACCGAAAGGAGGAAATCGCTGGACAGTAAGATCGTTTGTGAGAGACTGTGAGTAGTCCAATCGATCTCCATCTGCTCTCTCTTGTCTATGGGACTCCTGATGTGAATGCCAGGTCAGAAGTGGGCGACGGCCATTTATATATGTATTTTTCCACTGAGTGTTGAATTGCAGTGATGAAGTGATGTGATGCACTGTCTTGATGTGTGAACTTAAACCCGCTGGATGTCCATCACTTACCTGAGTTTTCTATCATGTTCTAAAGACGTAAGAAGAGGCTAACACTGTTGTACTCTGCAGATATTTGAGTGTACTATCTGATAGCCCATTGTGAAGAGGGACACGGAGGTGAATGTTTAACTGACTGCTTTGCAGAGAAATCCTCCAGCCGTAAGTTCTCTGTCTGTCATTACTGAAGAAGAGGATTACGTGTATGTATGTTCATCTGTCTGCTTTGCAGCAACGCCTCCCTGTTGAAAGTTATGTGTCTGCCAGCCCTTTAAGAGGAGTTCAGACCAGAATACTCATCCGACTGCTTTGCAGTGAAGTTCCTCCAGCCGTAAGTTCTCTGTCTGTCATTACTGAAGAAGAGGATTACGTGCATGTATGTTCATCTGTCTGCTTTGCAGCAATGCCTCCCTGTTGAAAGCTCTGTGTCTGCCAGCCCTTTAAGAGGAGTTCAGACCTGAATACTCATCCGACTGCTTTGCAGTGAAGTTCCTCCAGCCGTGAGTTCTTTGTCGATCATCTCCAGAAGAAGGGAGTACGTCACCCGAAATACGCACCTGAACGGTCTTCCAGCAGCCCCCCTTCCCCAGTCGTTAGCCCCGACTTGCCCCATCCCTAGGAGACAGTGAAGCTACTCACCATTTTAGATCCCCCTACCCATCTTTTATATATAATAAAATACTGTTATTGAAGTTCTTGTTGTCCTTGCCTGGCCTCTGTCCGACTCCCCAAGGGTGGTACGGGTCTTAGGGGTGGGTACAGCCTGATTTGGCTCGCCCCGACCTGTGACAAAAGTGTTGGTGAGGACAAGACAGGAGATCACTCTGTCATGCTGATTGAGTTAGAATAACAGACTGGAAGCTTTAAAAGGAGGGTGGTGCTTGAAATAATTGTTCTGCCTCTGTTAACCATGGTTACCTGCAAGGAAACACGTGCAGTCTTCATTGCTTTGCACAAAAAGGGATTCACAGGCCAAGATATTGCTGCTAGTAGTATTGCACATAAATCAACCATTTATCAAATCATCAAGACCTTCAAGAAGAGAGGTTCAATTGTTGCGAAGAAGGCTTCCGGGCGCCTAAGAGAGTCCAGCAAGCACCAGGACCATCCCCTAAAGTTGATTTCAGCTGCGGGATCAGGGCACTACCAGTGCAGAGCTTGCTCAGGAATGGCAGCAGGCAGGTGTGAGTGCATCTGCACGCACAGTGAGGCAAAGACTTTTGGAGGATGGCCTGGTGTCAGCAAAGGGCACCACTTCTCTCCAGGAAAAACATAAGGGACACACTGATATTCTGCAAAAGGTACAGGGATTGGACTGCTGAGGACTGGGGTAAAGTCATTTTCTCTGAAGAATCACATTTCCGTTCTTTTTTTATATATCCGGAAAAAAGCTTGTCCAAAGAAAAGGTGAGCGCTAGCATCAGTCCTGTGTCATGCCAACAGTAAAGCATCCTGAGACCATTCATGTGTGGGATTACTTCTCAGCCAAGGGAGTGGGCTCACTCACAATTTTGCCTAATAACACAGCCATAAGTAAAGAATGGTGCAAAACTTCTCCTGCTTGAGGTCATAATGATGGTAAAAGCACATCACCGTTACACACATTTGAAGTTCTGAGAATGTAATAAACTGATCAGCGGCTGTTTTGGATGCTGGGACCAGCATGGGATGATGATTGCTGGTTTGATGGTCCCCAGCATGGAATGCTGGTTTTCTGGATCCCAGCATGGGAAAATGTTACATGTTAAACAAACACTACTCGTATGTTTTCATATGGTCCCAATCTATAAAAAGTAAAAGTAACACTGAAGCAATGTTGCGGTTATTGAAATAAAGTAATAAAGTATATTCACACTACAAGTGATGACACCTGCATTGCCATAAAAACAGCATTACCATGTTCACTTATTGCAAACCAGTTTGTCTTTATTTTTTTCATATGGTACAGAAATGTAGAAATGTTGTTGAAGTCTGTTTGAAGTCATCATTATGGTGATTAGTGTTCCCCTTAGACTTTAGTTGAATTAATTATCTTCCAGCAAATGTTGAAATGCATGTTATCACTATTTTCAACAATATTTCATGCTCCTGACTGGACTGACATACATTTTACTATAATATGTGCACTTTTTGACAGTTTGAGGCTAAACAAATTACAAAGTTATTTAATTACATAAATAAGTTATGTAATTCAATAAATCATATGTTTTTACCTTAAATTGTACAATCATTAATTGTACATCATTAATATAGATGCAAGCAAACGCAACGCTTGTTTCCAAACACTGCTTTCATACAGAGACCTGGCCTACTCACACTCAACCCTGCAAGACCATGCTTGTGAACCAGCTTCACCAGCTTCGGTTTGCTTGAACAGCATGAATTACAGTAGCCTATTATAGTATTATGACAGTATTATACCAGCATAAACCTACCTGAACCAGCATTATACCAACACTAACCAGCATCCATGCTGGATCTTTCAGCAGGGGGCTCAGATCTTTGAGGTTGCTCAACATGTTTTGTACAAATAAAACTGAATACAATTGTAAAAATGAATGTAAAGTGGGTTATATTTCAGATGGCAGGTGTTTATTAGTTGCCTCCACTAATTGAAATGCATGGTGGACAGGCAGGTGTTCATTGACTAAAGAATTAATGCTGAATCTAAATCAATCTTAATTTTTTCCCAGCATTCTAGTTGACAGCATCTTATCCATTCACATCCAGGGCCCTCCATCCCCGTCAGCTCATTCCCCTGTGTTTTTCAATGTGATTGACATGCTTATACCAAAGGAACAAGCAGTTGTCTAGATTGATTAACGTGTTTATGCTCTAAGACACACTTTATTTTGTGGGATTTTAACCCAAATCAATGGGTCACGACAAAGCTATTTAATTGGTGATAAGGAAGAAACAACAAGCATTTAATGTTGCATCGTAAATTACACTTGTTTGCCTCTGCAGATCAGACTAGACAAGTTCCTTTGTCATCCCTCTCCCCCTTACTCTTGTTCCTGGTTGGATGAGTCTGCTGGGCAGATTGAACAGTAAATTAAATTAATGTAGGCCATTCCTCAATCATTTCTCATTCCTTCAAAATGATTAAAGCTGATGTAAGAAGTTCATTAAAACAGAAAACATTAGACTCATTAAAAAGCCATTAAAACTATCGTGCCGCCATGATTTATTCCATCAGTAGGCTGGGATGTAGAGCGACATGGAACATGGGAGGAGAAATGGGAGGGCAAGCTGTTTCCAAGATGTAGAAGCCCTTTCCGAGCTTCCTAATTTGGAGTTTTTGGATCTGTGTGACTCTGGATCACTATCTTTGCTTGGCCTGGTGCAGATTCATTGAACTGTACTAACATGCTGACTAGCTGATCCAAGATCAGCTCTCTGTGTATGTTTGTTGTTGTGATCACTCCGGGTCTCATTTGCCGTGGATTGAGAGCCTATAATGTTAGAAGCACATGATGAGGGGCTTTATTACCCGTTATTATTGAATCAGCTGTGCTGCCTCCTTTCCTCCCATTAGAAATCCTTCTCTCCTCACCAGAAGCCACTGGCATTTACTGCTTTAAATGTCATAGGAGCTGATATGAGGGCTGGGAGGAGGAGATGGGCTTGCTTGGGTCATTAGTCACAGTGAGGTTTGGTGAACTCTGTTCTTTATCGGATCCAGCAGAACCTCTGGCTCTCAGAGCTTTAAGGCGATCCCATATGTTCCTGAAAGAGACAGTAGCGTCACATGTACCAAAATGTATGCATTCATGTTTTTGTGTTTTATCTGCATTGATCAAAGCTAAGCGATTATAAACCATTAATGCGCTTTGAGATGTGAAATATTCCAACGTATCCTGAATTTTCAGTCATTCACAATCAATGAATACAGTGCATTTATGTCATAATGTTTGTAAGATTGCATATTTTATCTACCTCATCTTTTTAGCTGGCAATAGACATTTCAAAAATAAGAGTACCATGTATTTGGGGCCTGTATATAATTAAAAGTCCCCCATTATGCATACTTTTTTTCCCCTTGGTTATTATAAACATTACATTATTCAATACAGTTTGAAACCCTATTAAATATTTAAAACCCTAGCATACTTAAATAATAATAATAATAATTTTGCTTGTAAATGTCTCCTTGTATTCCTTTAAGAAAAACACAATTTTTTTTTATTTTTATGAGTAACCAAATTTTTCAACCCTGAAGCACATGGTTCTTGGGAAAAATGTTAGCATCAAGATCTATTCTGAATAATTCTATTCTGAGTAATTAAAGAAGTAATGGTAACACTTTACAATAAGGTTTGTTAGTTAACATTAGTTAACTACATTAGTTAACATGAACTGATAATGAACTGCACTTATAAAGCATTTATTTATCTTTGTTAATGTTAATTTTGACATTTACTAATGCATTATTGAAATCTTGTTAACATTAGTTAATGCACTGTAAACTAACGTGAACAAACCATGAACAGCTGGGTTTTTATGAACTTACGTTAACAAAGATTAACTAATGCTGAACAGAGGGGTTGTTCATGGTTAGTTCATGTTAACTAATGCATTAACTAATGTTAACTAATACAACCTTATTGTAAAGTGTTACCGAAGTGATAAAAAAAAAAAAAAAACTGAAAATATATATAAATAAAATAATGGTCCTTTTCACATTTTCCATTTGTTTTGTGTATTGTGTATTATAATACACAAAACATGAATTATATTTATATTTTGTATTATTAACTTTTTTTAAAATATTTCATATATTTTTTATATTATTATTATTGTTATTACTACATTATTACATTTATTGAAACTATTTGTTATTTCTACTTATGTTTTGCTATTATTTTTTGGGACATTTTTTTGTATTATCACATTCAATGACTCCAACTCCTATTGTTGCTAAAAGAAAACAAATCCCATGGAGAAAGCCTGGAAAGTCATAAACCTGAATGAGGCAATACATGGGCTGTGGTATCCATCTACACACAAACCAACCACACACAAATCTCACAAATAAATTGTCTGCTCACAGCCCTTAAATCACTGTGGTAAATAGTTGCCATTTGAAAATAAGTGAATATGAGCTGCTTCATCTTGGAGCTGCACACTTCAAAGAGGCCATTCAGCGGAAAAACAACCAGCAAACAAACCCATAGACTGTTGTAGCCCATTCAGCATCTCACCGGTTAAATGGAGTGGACCAGGGGAATGTTGGATCCGCTTGAAATCATGCTGCAGAAGTTTCTCTGCCACTGTGTCCCATCTTTTCTTTTAACACATGAATTTGATTTCCTGTCAGTTTCTTTGTCTGACTAATTCTTTAATTCCAAACCATCTGCTTCCTGCTCCATTTCTTCACATTCCTCTCTTTCTTCCCCTTATTTCTTAGTTGCATAGCAGTATCAGGAAAAGTTTGCAACAAAGGAGCCGGCTCTTATTCATTCAGATTCTTTATTAAGTTAGCCTGTCAGTTCTATGCATATTTAAATATTCATTGCATCCTTTTGAAAAGCAGACGGAAATGCGATGCCTTGCCTTGCCATTATAGAATATTCACAATGTATGCATGAGCGTCAAGCTCTGTTTTTTCCTCATGCTTGTTATCTCAGACACATTCTTCACCTTTGTCTTTGAACACAAACTTAAACGTGTACCAAACATCTGGAAATTCACACGCATCAAAAATATGCGATCATTAAAGGGAGATACCTTTATTCCCCTTCTGACCAAAACTCTTTGCTCATGTTTCTCAAAGAGAATCAAGAACTGTGGGGAGCACGGCTTGTGATGTATATCTTTTATGCAAAATGGGCCTTGTGCAAAGTGGCGTAATTGCGTGTGATGTGGCCAAGTGGCCGGCCTGAGGAAGAGAAGCAGTTGATGTATTGGTGGCTGGTTGAGCTTGTTAGCGATGACATGCTGAGCGTCGGAGGGGAAAGAGAGAGGGAATCAGGGACAATCAGAGGGAATAGATTATGAAGGCAGCAGTGTGGAGCTAAGTGTCGCTCCCTCTTGTTGCTGCCATGAAATGGGAAATGGAGGGTGGCGCTAACAGTATTTTATTAATTACATCTCAGTTTGTCTCTGTGATGACAGCGCTTCCCCATCCTCCAACTTTCATCCTGTGCCATTGCAGCATTTTTTCCTCACCAAGTTCTGTCATGTGTTTTTTTTTTTTTGTGCATACAATATGTTGGTTTGGTCCTTTGATAGTTAAAACTGTCCATTTTTGCTGTGGCACAAGTGTAGCCACTGGAAAATAGTACAGGAAACAATAGCATAATGTGATATTTCTACAGTACCTGTTAGAAGGCTTTTAAATGCACAAATCACCAATGGATTTACTTTAGTAACACTGACTGTAACCATGGTATTGTGGCAGAAATGTGGGATATTAAATGTTAAATTAATATAGTCGCTTATAAAAAAATTTGAGCGTGGCATGGTTGTTGGTGCCAGACGGGCCTGTCTGAGTATTTCACAATCTGCTCAGTTACTGGGATTTTCACGCACAACCATTTCTAGGATTTACAAAGAATGGTGTGAAAAGGGAAAAACATCCAGTATGCGGCAGTCTTGTGGGCGAAAATGCCTTGTTGATGCTAGAGGTCAGAGGAGAATGGGCCGACTAATTCAAGCTGATAGAAGAGCAACTTTGACTGAAATAACCACTCGTTACAACCGAGGTTTGCAGCAAAGCATTTGTGAAGCCACAACACGCACAACCTTGAGGCGGATGGGCTACAACAGCAGAAGACCCCACCAGGTACCACTCATCTCCACTACAAATAGGAAAAAGAGGCTACAATTTGCATGAGCTCACCAAAATTGGACAGTTGAAGACTGGAAAAATGTTGCCTGGTCTGATGAGTCTGGATTTATGTTGAGACATTCAGATGGTAGAGTCAGAATTTGCGTAAACAGAATGAGAACATGGATCCATCATGTCTTGTTACCACTGTGCAGGCTGGTGGTGGTGGTGTAATTGTGGGGGGATGTTTTCTTGGCACACTTTAGGCCCATTAGTGCCAATTGGGCATCGTTTAAATGCCACGGCCTACCTGAGCATTGTTTCTGACCATGTCCATCTCTTTATGACCACCATGTACCCATCCTCTGATGGCTACTTCCAGCAGGATAATGCACCATGTCACAAAGCTCGAATCATTTCAAATTGGTTTCTTGAACATGACAATGAGTTCACTGTACTAAAATGGCCCCCACAGTCACCAGATCTCAACCCAATAGAGCATCTTTGGGATGTGGTGGAACGGGAGCTTCGTGCCCTGGATGTGCATCCCACAAATCTCCATCAACTGCAAGATGCTATCCTATCAATATGGGCCAACATTTCTAAAGAATGCTTTCAGTACCTTGTTGAATCAATGTCACGTAGAATTAAGGCAGTTCTGAAGGCGAAAGGGGGTCAAACACAGTATTAGTATGGTGTTCCTAATAATCCTTTAGGTGAGTGTATGTTTTATATTTATTGAATTAGTAATGAAATATAATTACAGTAATTTTTGGAAGGTAAGCCAGATTTCTTAAATATTTATACTAAATGTGTTTAGGCTACCATTTTTCATCAATGCCTTAGTTTTATAACTAAAACATGTAGTTTACCACTTCTTAAGATGCTACTGTTAATATAAGTATATTTACATCTGCATCTCAACTCAGTGCTTTTCTTTCAAATTTCCATTTCTTAATTATATAATTTCATAAATTATTTAATATTATTAGTTGCATACTGACTAATAGAATAAGTGTTCTTCAGCCCTGCCTTTGGAGACCCACTGTCCTGCAAAGTTTACTTCCAAACTGTTTTGACACACCTGCATGTGATTTTCAATTGATCCTGAAGTTGTGTTTGAAATCGCCTCCTATATATCCTCATTCACTATTCGCTACATTCGTCCACTAATATAGTCCACTTGAAGGAGTGAGTGAATTCGGACACTGAGTGCACCGGTAGGGCTGCCGCATTTGCCGCAACCCTTAATTAAAAAATTTAATAATCATTTAAAAAGGAGTTTATACCTGTAAGATATTACGCTGTACCCACATTGTACCAGCGGTACCAAGCAGGTGTGACAGGTGTGGCAAATGAACCAATAATCAGATAACAAGGGTGGGGTTACAAAAGAGACATGCGAGCACATTGCACAAACAAAAGGACATGGGAAGCCAAAAACACAAGCACATGGCCAGCAAAAACAATCACAAGCCATGAGCTCAAAGAAAACAAGCAAAAAACAAATGTGATGTCAGTACACTGATTAAACTGCTCCAATCTATTGCATTGCAATGTTTCAACCGATAGGTCTTCGTCAGGCAGGCTTCGTGCTGCCATGTGCTTGTGTTTTTGGCTTCCCATGTCCTTTTGTTTGTGCCATGTGCTCGCATGTCAGTTTTGTAACCCCACCAATTATTTTGTCCTTCACCTGAGCACCTGTTTGAGTTTGAGGATGTGCACACTTTCTTTGTATTTTTGACTCAAAGAAAACAAGACACGAACACGCAGCTAATGAGAACACTCATAAGCCGCGTGTTCACACAAGACAGCAAGAAAGCATGCAGTCGATGAAAACACAAGACAGAAGAGCGCACAGCCAGATCGAACTCAAAACTGCACGTTCACACAACAACACAGAGCGCACGGAAATTGTCATTCCGTGCCTCACAACAGAAGAAAAACACACAGAGCATGAATGTCTGAATCCTGACACAACGCATTCAGCATGAGCGAACTCTGAACCACATGCTCACCATGACAAGACAAGACAAGAGTGTCAGAGCTCTGTCACCAAATCAAGAATAAACAGACCAAAGTGACAGAACCCTGACAATAATATAGGTAATTTTGCTTCTACTTATCTCTATAGAAGCAGCTCTCATTCTTCATCTCTCTTTGCATATTAAGATGATGATGATGCTTTTGCAATAGAGTGATAAAATCAAGAATCAAACGATGCTTCTCATTACTTTGTTGCAATGGTAATGGTCTGCCGTAGTTTTCACACCTGTAGCATGGTTTGAAATCAAATGGAAAAGACAACTGTGGGAGTATGATAGGAAGAGGAACTCTAGTTCAAACCGAGTAGAGTGTCTCTCATACACATTCAGAAATGTTATCCTTTCTTCTGTGGCTTTGCATGTGTGTGTGATCATGTGTGTTTGTGTGAGCAGTTTTGTATTGTGCTGGGAAAGGGTTTCGTGCAGCCAGGCATAGCCGACTTGTCCGGTCTGTCAGGGTCCAGAGCAGGCAGTGGGATAAAAAGTGGTCAACACCAAGGGAGAACAGCTGCAGTCTCCCACTGCTCAGCTATGCCTGACTGGGCCAGACCATTGCTCGTGCTGCCCCCTTCTCTCCAGGGCCAGACGTTAAGACCGGCACACTCCCACACTCCCAATGAACCAGCCTGACAACCTGCCTCTAGCCCCACATGAATAAGTCAGGCCTGCCATTGCCAATCAATCCATCAGTCAGTTAGTCAGTCAAGCAGAGGAACACATGAATGCAGTACACACACCTCTAGTATACAGAATAAGAACATGGCCCATTCTTATTCTCAACATACTGTATGTGCTGTAATAATGCCAATGATTTCTAAACATGCTCAGCTGGAAAATATTCTCTCTTAACACAATGATAACAAAAATCTAAATGTACTGTAACGCCATTTGTAATTATTTTAGTTGTAGGTGGAGCATGGATACAGGAGGACTCATCATCTCTATAACTAGTTTTCACGGGTTCACACTTACAAATGATTAAAGTAAAAGAGTATGCGTATTTGCCGTGCTGTCCGAGGGAGGGCTCTGAGCTCTGAGCTTGACTAAGGTGCTATATAGCACCACTACCATATACAGAACATGTTAAGATATGGTGCTATATAGCACCAAAATTGGTTCCTCTATGATTACGACGAAGAACCTTTTTTTTTTAGAGTGTAACCTGGCAAGTGTGAGGAGCAAGTGTGAGGGCAAGTGTGTTGGAGGGATGCAGAAAAACTGTCAAGGAACATAGGTGAGTCGGCTACTTATTCATAGGCCTCCTCTTATGCTGATTAAGTAGATCATTTGAACGTGCTCCTCCTGAACTTTGTTAATAAAACATCTCTTTTCTGTGTTGGTGGCCGACATTGGAAGTCAAAGGTTGGATATTTAATCCTTGTAACAAGGTTAGTTGTTAAGGGAAGGAGGAGGTGGGAACCGGCGAATGTTTCACGCACTTTAATAATCACAAAATAAACAAACACAAAACGTAAATAAAAGCGCAAACACATAATAAAACATAAACAAAACACAACGTAAAGTCCAGAGGCCTGTTGCATGAAGCTAGCTGAACAAACTCTAAGTTTCAGAGTAAGTTTAGAGTTGACAAATCCAGCGAAATCCAACCTGGTTTAGATCAAGTTCAACGGTCTCTCAAAGCTTGGTATAAACATTCTCTGTCAACTCAGGTTTAATCTAGAGTTTGCGATTAACTCTGAAGCGCACCTGAAAGTGTGTCACGTGTGGCAAACAGCCAATCAAAGTGTCCGTTTGATTCACTTCGCAAGAGAGATGGCGCAATTCACTTCTCTTGATCATTTTGAAAATTACATGAAATTAAATTTGTTTACAAAGCAGGAATAAACACTGCTGCTGCAGCGAAAGTTTGAGAAGGCAGCTCAATGCATGATGTGAATCAAAGAAATATGCCTAAAATTAAAGGTTCACAAAGAACTCAAATGAATGCACATTGTTTAAAAGAATAATGAATGCATGTATTATATTTATATTAAATTTGGCTACTTTTTTGGGCTAATTAATATAATAATTATAGGAATATATTGTATGAATTAAAAGTAATTATAATTCATATAGCACCAAAAGATGAACAATTTTGTCTCTAAAGCTTTTTCTATAAACTGATTTAATTTGGAACGAGATATACAGGGGGTGTGGTTTTATTGCATCTTTACTTGCAGCTGATTGGTCCAGTTTGGGTTTGTGATCTCTAACCCAGAAGAAAACCTGCTCCAGAGCAGGTTAGCCGTGTAGTGTAAGTTACTATGGTGATGAACACTGCTAAAACCCAATCCACCTTCTTGAGCCCGAAAAACCAGAGGTTGCTCAAACTAATCTCGAACTTACCTGGGTAGCAACTAAAACCATCTTTTTCCAACAGGCCACAGGCCTGGTCCTCTCTCGTCCTTCACTGTCGGCGCTTCCGAAGCTCCTCAGTGAGAACCTCGAGACTGGTGCGGCCCGCAGGTGACGCTCATTATCAATCACACCACCAAATAGTCACTACGAGCAAGGTAAATAGTCTCTAATGTTATTTTGTACAATAATGTAAGTAGTATTTTATTGCTGGTTGTACTTCCTCTCTCTACATTTTTATGTCTGATTCTCAAACCTTTGTGAGGGTAAAATTGGTTTCTCTCACTTTTCAGTGCTGTTTAGTTTAATAATTGAGATCTTAAAATAAAAAAAAACCTAACAACCAAAAACATAATTTGACAGATTTTTTTTTTTAATTCATGTACTGTATTCCATATTTTAGTGTTTAATAAGATAACCTTAATAAGCCTTAATAAGATAATGTTTTCTGTTTTTTACCTGACTCTTGATTGTTAATTTATGACAAATTGCATGAAAATTAGACAACAAATTTGTATACAAACACATCCAGCAACAAATGTTCCAAAACACATCTTCATGAACATTCATGAACCTAAACATGAAACATTCACACATTTTCAAGGAAGTTTAACCAGTGTTTCAAGCAGGTTGAAAATCAAATGCGGTCAAAATGACCCCAAAACGAGAATTATTTCTGAATGCCACCAACAGTATACAGCCCAACATTCTGTTGTTTGATGCTCAGACAAGGCTCGAAATTGTGACCATATTGATCACATATGTGCCCAAATTTTGAACTGTGCGACCTCAAAAATATTTGGCAGCATTTGTGCGAGTGCTTCAAATATTTGTTGAGGTGCGACCGGTTTTCCTTTCTCTATAAAATGTTCGCTAGTTACTGCACAGTATGTGCTGTGAACTGATACAGTGGCCAATCCACCGTTCTATCTCATAATCAATTAAACTTCCTCTTTACACTCTAAATTTTAAAGCAGACTTTAGGTTGGTTAATATCAGCCGTCAATCACTCCCTTTCACTGCGCTCACGCTGCGTTGTCACGTGATAGGGATCTAACTAGCGTGTAACATGTAAAGATCTGAAAAGAGAAGGATTTTTATGAAGGGGAAAGAGAGAGAATTTTACTTGCCTGACCGGACAAACGTCAATAACAAAAAAATAACTAAGGAATCACCAAAAACGCATGAATGATTCTGATTTTATTTCATTTAGTGTAAGTGGCGATTGATGGTGGATAATAATGTACGTACTATAATGTTACTGATGGTAACAAGGTTACGCTGTTGAGGCTCGCACAGCCTCTGGAGGAGAAATCAAAACAAATCAGCGCAAATCAGAGCTTCGGCTGCCCGCGAGTACAC
This sequence comes from Romanogobio albipinnatus, assembly GCA_023566225.1. Lineage (NCBI taxonomy): Eukaryota > Metazoa > Chordata > Actinopteri > Cypriniformes > Gobionidae > Romanogobio > Romanogobio albipinnatus. Next base: position 28,959,597 of record CM042246.1, on the reverse strand, counting down.
TGTGAGGGATTGTTTTAAAAGGCAACCAGAATAATTTGTCCCACAGGGCTCGCAAAACGTCTTTATCAAACAAACACAATGATTTTTCTCTCATCCACCCACGATTGATTGGAATGTTATTTTATTTATTACTTGGCCCGCCCAATTGGTGGATATAAGCGTGAACTGTGCATCACATAGTACGTTGCAGACTGCATGATCAAAACTTCCGCGATTGTATTTATCCTTCAAATATCAAGTCAAGAGAGTGAACAACGCACATCAATAACCACAAATAAAGGATTCTCCAGTCTTTGACCACGTGCTAAGGTATATTAAGTTAGACACGTACACGATCAATAGATCGTGGCTCAAGGGAAGCAACAAAAACAAGGGACACAAACCAAAAATTTTGGCTCAAAAGTTTATTTACCACTAAATTAAGTAACATTGAATGATAGAATTAAATCAATTAAAGGAAATAACAGTGTTTCTGTCTCTATCATTAACATCAGTGTGTAAGGCAAAGTGCACGATTGAAAATGTAATGTAATGTTGAAGAATAAGTGCAGCAAACAATAAAACAAAACATAAGCAAAGGCCAAATCCAAACAAAGTCCAAAACCAAAGTTCCAAAGTCCTCAAAGCCTTCCTTGGCTCAACTGGAGAAACTCTTTTTAAAGGAGCGCCTGAAGCACTGGTCACAGGTGTATCCGATTGACTGATAATTTGTGGAAGCAGGTACCAAACAGCAATACCCAAGACCAACAGTAGAGATCGTCACAAGATCGATATCAAATAATATCACATATAAAAAACACGTTTTACTCACATTAATGTGTTGCTTCATTCATTCATGTAATCTCATCCTGTCTGTAAATCCAGTCTCTTGTTTACAAATGAATCCGTGATCAGAAATTAAGGAACAAACGCAAAGTCTTCCCCAAGTGAGCTGGATATTCATTAAAAATAAAGTTCATCCATGCATTCATAATATTGGAGTCAGAATGAAGCTAATGTGGTATGTTTAGAAATTCAATGCTGTTTAGCTCTCTCTATAGGCCTATGTCATGTTAGTGGCACGAGTCGGTGGGCAGGGCTACAGAATCAGGTGTTGTTCTTCTTCTGTTGAGGCGGTGCTTCACTACACTCTAACGTCATAGCCTGGCACATTCTGAGATTGATCGTTTGCTCGGCCTGGTGTCTATAAAAGCTTTTCTTTGACTAACAAGGAAGTTTTCAGCTCTGAAACTTACAGGATATTCTTATATTACCATGACCTTTTATATTTCAAAAGCTCAAGGGAAAGTTGATTTCTCAGTTCATCACCCCTTTAATAAGATTGGGGAAAAATGCCCTTTATAAAGGTAAAAAAAAAAAAATTATTATCACTAATATGTAGATTTACATTTTATTCTGACAATTGAATGACCGATTAAATTGCACATGAGACAAACACACACACAGACACCTACATGTTTTGCTGGTGCTCCTAACTTAACTCCCAACTCCTACTAATTACCAAGTAAAAAAGTTACTTTCGAGCCCTGTTTGATGATGTACAACAGAATGAAATTGCTATCTGTTTTTTTCCCTGCATAAAGGTTTTATCATTTGCAGGTTTTAGCATAATCTAATGGAGTAACTGTTTCTCATTCATGATTTTATTTGCTAAACATAGAATGTTTACCGTTAACTTTGCACATTGCAGTGACGTCATATTCCTGGCAAAGTCACATTTTCCAGTTTGTACGTCTGACCACAAGTAGCATTCTGTTGAATTGACGAAGCAACAATAAATTCTTTAAATAGATTCTTTAAATTATTGTTGGTAATTTATTTTAATGAATGTGCATGTATTAGATACCAAACTCCATTCATGACATTTTCTGCAAGTTTAAAGCAATAAGGTGCACAAATTGTGTTGTATTTTGGCGAAACCTTTTGTTCAGCAGCATATCTTCTGAACTGCTCATTTAATTATTCCGGTTCTGTGCGTCTGTTGACACTGGTACAGACCAAATTAATTATACATAAAATATAGTCTACTGGTTATTGAGCATAATTTTGTGTACACACCAGATGTTTAGTGATGATTGTATGAAGAAATGTTGTACTCAGAACATTGACTAGCCAAAATCCCTAATACAACAAATGGTAATTTCATTTGTACAAGGTAACTTGGGAGATTATCTGCCTTAAAACACCTATCTATGCAAATTCTCTCAGAACAAGAAAAAAGGTCAGAGAGAATCATGTTACTATGTTGGATATTCCAGCCACCTGCTAAAATGATTACAACAGGCTTTAGAATCCTGGGTCGAGTATTGAAATATAATTAAAAAAGTGTCTGTTCGGCCCCCCAATAAAACCCCCAAAACATGACATACATTTATACATTTCACACCTTGCCTTCCTGTCTAGTTTTGAGAGCATGAATAATTAATAAGGATGAATAGATTGATCATGCATTATTGATGTCAATGCCTTATTTCTGCTCTACATGCAGCAGTGCCAGATGATCCTCTTCCTCCTTATGTAAATTCTCATTCTGTGCCAACAGCCAATGAGCTCTTTGTTCATGCCCAGAAATGTTTAAGAATACATTTTAATTAGCATTCTGCATAAATTAAATATAGAAAGGTCTATACATGTGAGGGATATCATATTACTAGTTATCAGGGATCATGATGACGAACTTAGATGTCAGAGGTCATTAGCACATTTAATCCTTCCTGTACACTCCCACAAAAATAAAAAATAATTTGTTCTTTCCATATTTAAGCAGTACATGTTGAGCTGGAGCGTAAACACCTTCCTCTGTTTAGCGTACAGCCGCAGTGCTGTTCCCCAAGTCCCACCGTCCCTCCCTACAAGATGCAATGAAACATTAATCAGCAAATTGTGCATTACGTTTGTAATTAACATTCAAGAGAGTTTAACTTTGCAATGTTTCATTAGTTTATATGCAAATAATTTTGAGCGATTGCCTCATTTGGTTTCGGAGTGCAGTGATGTATTGGCCTGGCAGAAGGCATTGGAACGCGAGTGAGGGAGAGGTAAGTTCGAGTGTGTGTATAAGCGGATCGGTGAGTGTGGCTGTATGCCATGATGAATGTTCACCTCGTCTGTCCCAGGCCTCCATTTTAGTTGCGTTTTACACTGGCTCTTTAAATGCAGAGGAGAAATGTTAACCTTAGCCCCGTTCACAGCACAACCAATTCTCTTGTCACACTACATCAACCTGAAATATACCTGGGTCTTGATCGCTCTTCAGGTGCTCGTGTGCATACGTTTGTGTGTTTGTCTCCTCTGTGCCCTTTAAGTCTGTTTTTGTTTATGAACCTGTATTTATGAGAAGCAAATCACAGTCCTCTGCGCATCTCTGCGGCCAACTCTGTGTGCTTGCATTTGTGTGTGATGAGCTTTTGCACTGTGAGTAATGTTTACTAACCTGAGTGGGCAGCAGATTGCAAAAATGCATCATTACACTGTTATTACCGGGTGGTGACTGCATGTGGCGGCTCAGGCGCCCTGCGTACACTGCTGATTACTCATTCATCATGGCCTTACAAATGCTTTTGCAAAATTGAGATCATTCTACCTCATCGTAATGTCGTTCCTCATGGTTTAAAAGTCATTTTGATTCATCTCTGTTTTTGGCATGCATTTTGATTGTGTTTTACCTATTAAATTGGCTATTGGGCTAACCCGCTTCTAGTCTCGTTAAGCCTTTTTTTGGGTAAGGAAAACACATCCATCTGGGTCAGAACATGGAATCTCTTTTCATTCATTATTCAGTCTGTCACGGGCCAGTAATGTGATTGGATGTGATGCGTGTCAGGATTTGGTTCTCCGCAATGACTCACTCGCAAGCCTAACGAGAAACAACGGCTTTCTCTGCGGGACGGCTATTTCAGCAGCTCTTAAAATGAGTTTTGCATGTTAAAAGGTGCACTTAGGGAACTTAGTCTGGTCAGTCGTGATGTTTGCTTCTTTTATTCTAGTGTGGTCATGCAGTTAAAAGGCTGCTTTGTAAGTCGTAGTAGTAGGTTTTTGCATACTATAGATGTTAGAATGAGTCTCTAAGCTTGTTTATGATGTATGGCTTTTCATATGGCAAGAATTATGATGTTCTAACTTCTAATACTGTTGAATGGATTTTAGTTGCTGTCTGTGATTGAGGAGACTCTATTCAAGCTCTAAAACCATTTCTTGGACAATTGTACAAGTTGGCCATTCAGCCAGCCCCAGTGTCTTCTCTGAGGGTTAAGCTGCGCATTCCTTCTGCGCTGTTGACTGTTGTGTTTTTTTAATTGATTTGATTTGATTTTTGTTTTGTGTGTGTGTTTAGTCCAAGCCAGTGTTGTTTGTTCTGTTTTAACTTGAAACATCCTTAAGATAAAGTATTCAAAAGCTCTTAAACCGGATCTTACTTCACCACATTAAAAGCCAGGTGTACTGGTGACACATTGTGATCTTATAACAAAAAATACATTAAAGTTCAAAAGTTTGGGGTCAAAAACATTTTAATGTTTTTAAACTTTATTGTGATCGTAAACATGATTGTGATTGTGAACATTTTTTAATGTTTTTGAAGGAAGTCTCTTATGCTCGCCAATGCTGTCAGGTTATGGACAGAGACAGAGGATGAGGTGAACTCAGTGATGTTTATTGACAGAGACACGAACACAGGTGGAACTTGGGAATATAGGTGAGTATAAGATCAAGCACTTCCGAACAGTCACTTAGCTGAGGATAATAGATTTTGTTGAAGGAAAATGGAGAACACTAGGAACGAGGAACTGAAGACGAGGAATCAGAGTTTGGATGCTCTGGTGAGTAACGGGTAAGGAGTCCAGGTACATATGAGGAGACCAGACGCTGTTGTGAAGGGAGTGAGAGTTTATATAGTGTCTGTGATGATGAGGTGCAGGTGATTATTATTAAGGAACGAGTGGAACGATTGTGAACGAGTGGACGGAGCGTGGAGATCTGGTGACGATGCATGTACGTGGTGGGTGTTGGCTGTGACTATGTGACAGTACCCCCTCCTCCACGGGCGGCTTTTGACGACCGGATAGTGGAATTACGACGGCGTTTACCTCAACCCTAAAGTCTAGGATGTCGTTATGGTTGACCCAGGAACATTCCTCTGGGCCGTAGTCCTCCCAGTCAATGAGGTATTTAATACGGGGGCCCCTTTGTCGGGAGTCAAGGATTGCCCGCACCCGGTACCGCATCGTCACCAGGATCTGTGGAAGGAGAGGACAAGGGTTCAGTGTAGGGTTTCAACAATGACACATGGAATGAAGGTGAGATACGGTACTGTTCTGGGAGGTTGAGACGGTAGGTGACTTTGTTGAGCTGCCTCTGTATCGTGAATGGACCTATTTACCTGGGACTCCGCTTCCGGCAAGGTTAAACGCCGTGAGCAAACGCAGGATTTGACAATTTGACCTCAGGTATCTCCCGATTTCCTGGATCTTGCACTCAGTTTGGCCATTGGTCTGTAGGTGGTATCCAGATGACAGGCTGACTGACACTCCTAGGATCTTGAAGAAGGCATGCCATACTCGGAAGATGAACTGTGGTCCACGGTCGGACACAATGTATTCTGGAATGCCAAAGTGATAGAACACATTGTGGAATAGGGCTTTGGCGGCTTCGAACACATTGGGCAGGCCTTTGAGAGGTATGAGCTTACATGCCTTGGAGAAACGGTCCACAATAACCAGAACGCAGGTAAAGTTATTGGATGGTGGTAAGTCAGTCATGAAATCTATGCCCAGGTGGGATGGCCAGCGAGGATGGCCAGCGAGGGATAGGTAAAGGGACCAGTTTACCTTCTGGAGCCTCCTAGGAGTGTTGGCAACGGCACAAACTGAGCAGCCTCTGATGTAGCGGGATACATCCAGAGGCATGGAGGGCCACCAGTAGTGTTGCCGGCAGGGCAGGATCGGAGTGGTTGTCTTGGGCGATCCGTTGGTTGATGGACCATTTGATAGGGCTTACGATCATGGCTGGAGGGAAGACAGGTTCTGGATCGAGTTCCCAGGATCAGGTTGATACCCAATTCTTTGTTCTGGGCTGGTAGGAAACAGTGAAGTTGAACCGAGTGAAAAAGACGGCCCAGCTTTTATGGCGAGGTTTCAGTCTCTTTGCGTCGCGAAGGTATTCTAGATTACAATGATCGGTGAATACTTCAAATTGGTGGTTAGCTCCCTCCAGCCAGTGTCTCCACTCCTCCAAGGCTAGCTTGAAAGCCCACAGTTCCCTGTTCCCAATGTCCCAATGTAGTTCTGCTCCGCTGGGGATAGCTTCTTGGAGAAGAAGGCACATGGATGGAGTCGTGAAAGATCACCCTGCCGCTGGGATAGCATCGCCCCGACCCCCGTAGATAAGATGTCGACTTCGACAGCAAAAGGGAGGTCAGGGTTTGGATGAATGAGGATCAGGGTAGTCTGGAAGGCTTCTTGGAGCTGGTGGAAAGCTTCTCAGGCATATGGAGTCCAGGACAGAGACTTGGGCCGGCCTTTGGGGAGCGAGGTGAGGGGTGCACTGAGCAGACTATAGTTGTGGATGAAGCGACGATAGAAGTTTGAAAACCCCAGGAAACGTTGGAGCTCCTTCACGGTAGTGGGTAAGGGCCAGCTCTGGATGGTCTCCACCTTCCTCTGGTCCATCTGGATGCCGTGTTGGTCGATGACATAAACCAGGAACTGCATGGAAGGGATATGGAACTCGCACTTCTCCAGCTTGAGGTACAGATGGTGTTGGAGTAGCTTCTCAAGGACCTGGGAAGACGTGTTAACGATGTCCGGCCAGGTTCCGGGAGAAAATGAGGATGTCATCTATGTAAACTACTACAAAGGGGTGAAGGAACGCCTGGAACATGTCATTCATGGAGTTCTGGAACACGGGAGGGAGAGTTGGACAGGCCACATGGCATGACCCAGTATTCGTAGCGCCCTGATGGTGTGATGAAGGCAGTCTTCCACTCATCCCCTCGGCGAATATGAATGAGGTTGTACGCGCTCCACAGGTCCTGCTTGGAGAAGACCAGAGGAAGGGGATAGCTGAATTTCACTGTTTGGGAGTTCAGGTGGCGGTAGTCTATGCACGGCCTCAAGCCTCCGTCCTTCTTGGCCACAATAAAGAAGCTGGAAGCAGCAGGAGATGTAGATGGTCGGATGAAATGTTGCTTCAGAGCTTCTTGCACATACTCCTCCATGGCCTTCTGTTCCCGGGATGGACAAAGGGAAAACTGTACCCTTGGGTAGAGTAGCTCCAAGCAGCAGTTCAATGGCACAGTGGCCAGTGAGGGGGTAGCTGCGTTGCCAATCGCTTGCTGAACACATCCTTGAATGCCTGGTATTCATATTTCGATGGAAGTGGAGAGGAGAGGAGAAGAAGGACCTTAGAGTCGGGAGAAGAAGGCCGGAGCTTCACTGAAGATGTCTTGATGGGAGATAAACAGTTTTGAAAACATTTTTTACTCCACTTGAGGATCTCACCCGTGCTCCATTGGATATCCGGCTGGTGTTGTGTGAGCCAGGGGCGACCCAGGATGATGTCCGTGGTGGAGCCTTCCAGCACCATGACATTATAGTATGTAGACAGCCTATGTGGAGCGTGGGGGAGTAATGCCGGATATGGCCACGACCCAGCGGTTTTCCTTGGATCAAATGGACAAGGAGATCCTGTTGGCAGCGTTTACGATGGATGTTCATCTTTTGGAGAATTTGAGGGCTGATGAAGTTCCCTGCAGAGCCGGAATCGATGAGGGCTTGTGCTTAAATACATGAGAATTAAGGATAATTACATGAGAATTAAGGAGATACACAATGGTTCTGGTGAGAGATGCAATATGGGCAGGTAGTTGGATACTCACCGCTGGGCGTGGTGGCCGGATGGGACAGGCGACGATGATATGATCCTCTCCCCCACAGTACAGACAGAGGTGGTGTAAGATTCTTCTCTGACCCTCCGCACGAGTCAGGTGATTAAAATCCACTTGCATGGGTTCTGGAGCTGGAAGGGCGACAGATGGTGTGGCGGGCAGAGGATTGGCAGTGGGCATGTAGTGCATGCAGATTAAGGTTGAGCTACATGGATGGTTTTCTGGATCAGGTTTCCCAGCACCATTGTATCATCGTACACAACCATTAACTGTTTTACATGAGGATTAAGGTCATGTTGAAAGGCTGTTGGTGAAGGCATCTGGTGAAGAAGCAGCGGGCGCTTGGTGCTGGAGTGCATGGCGAGCTGTAGGGACTGTGGGAGAACTGCTGGTGGATAGCGGTTGTAATGAGGCTTGCACCGCTTGGTGGGTGTTGGCTGTGACTCTGTGACAAATGCTGCATTTATTTGATCAACAATATAGTAAAAACAGTAATATTGTTTTTATTGTAATATAGATTGTAGCATTTTCTCTTTAATGACAAAGCTGAATTGTCAGCTTCTATTACTCTCAAGTCTTCTATGTCATTACTTTAGGTCAATTTAAAGCTGTATGTCCATAACTTTTTTTGGGTAAAAAAATAAATTAAAAAAATATCATACATAACCAGCCAGTGTTCAAAACTATTTCCTTAATCTTAGCCCGATTCACAACAGTAAGCTTGTAATAATGTGTTATAATTTGAGTGGCACATCTGTATACATAAAGTAGGGGTCCCGGGTAGGCTATATCGCAGGTGAGGATGCTGCAGGTGGCGGATCATTTATAGCCTTTTCTCACAGCATCTGGAATAATTAAACATATAATTTTGATGGCGGATTGTAATCCAGAAAGGTCCACATCATCATTGACAACTGGAGATTCACCCGTAGTCAAAAGAAAAAGATTTGACTACGGAAATTGAAATATACAAATAACGCTAAAACACACTAAATACATGTAGTCACGCAATTCTGATGTTGTTAACATTAACAATTTGAGAACAAAGTATAACAATAATAATGATTTGCACGGTTTGATGTGATATGAGCTAAGTGATCATTAGATTTAATCACCGTTGGTAGCACGATTTATTGTAATGCTTTTTTTTTAGTTGGTCAGATCAAAACTGGCAGACATGTTATTTGTTCAGATGACATTTTGCAGGGAAAATTCTTATTTTGGTTATACTTCCAAGACGTAGAATCTGTGATTCCGAAGTACAGTATCCACACCGGTGCGGTGACTGACAGCCAGCCACACATACTCTTCAAAACATTAGATTAATCCGCGCTGAGGAGCTGCACCGATGCACAACCCATGTAAAGAAGATAACTCCACAAATAAATGCACTTGCAGGTTTCAAATAGAGATGCAGACAAAGAGGCAAAACTTATGGACTGCAGCTTTAATGTATCCTTTAAAAACAACACATTTTGAATGGTTGTGAACATTAAACATATAACTTTAAAAAAAAAAATGATTAATGTATTTCCCCCTCTCTTTTAATAAAATAATATAAGTTATTTTTTATGTGCCTTTTATATCACAAGAACTTCTTTGGCAAGTGCCATTTTTTTTGATGGAAAACATTTTGAATCATCCATCAATGTTTTTTTTATTCTGTAAATGGAAAATTTGATAAAACCTTATGTAATATGTTAATGCCATTTTCATTTTGTGTATGTAAGTTCAATTGAATCTTTATATGCAATACAAAAAGAATATCCAGATATTATTAGGATTTTAAACATGCTATTACCAGTTCATAAATTAGTTGGATTAGTGGTTGAATGGTGGAGGAAGTGAAGTTAGGTAAGGAGACTCTTATCCTTGTGATTAGATGAACAGGCTCCTCCAAACGGTTTAGAACATTTAGTGCAAACTGCATTTGCCTCTATTATCCAGTGAGTGTAGCAGTGAACAAATGCAAGATCTCAATTTGTAAATGGTCAGTCACTTTTAGCCCATCACTTTATAGTATTAAAAACTTTTGAGGGGGTTCTTTTTCATATTAAGAAGCTTGATGGTGTCTGTGAGCATATTAAAGAGTAGCCGGCCATTACCTAATGCAGATACTTCATAATGCTCCATGCTTGCTCTTGCCTTTGATATATCCCCTTAGGTCTGACATAAGTGCAGTATCACTAAATGACAAGTGCCAATATGTTGATTCTGCATGATCCATGTGAGATTGCTCAGGAAAAGTGCCTTTCCATCAGAGGCTTAGGAAATAAGTTGCTACTGGTCCATGACAGGTGTCCGATATACACAATTTATGCTTTTATGCTGGAACAGAACAGAAATGCTGGAACAGAACAAAAACCACAACCATTTTTAATGACAATTAATTTGCAACTTTGGGCTTTTGACTTGAGATGAACGCCTCACATTTTTGGACTTTTAATACAAGTAAGTGCTTTTCGAGCATCTGAAACCAGTTCTCTCAGGTGAAAGCTTTGCTAATTGCGTAAAGAAGTCTCAGCTAGAGTTTTAATTAGTATAATGACTGTATATCTCTTGATTAGAGAGTGAGAAGGTCAGTGATAACTTTGCAGCGTAATGAGATTACAGTATAATGCTGATATTGCAGCAGTGATTACAGAGAATTTAGCCTCTCGCTCACCAGACGATGGCCCGTAACTGTTTGGTAAGAGGTTGTCTCAGGCCATCTCTTATTCAAATGAGAGAAAAACAGTGCAAACACTGTTGGGCACTTTCCGTTTTATCTTTCATAATGAAATTCTTATTAAGCAGCTGGCTTATTCAGGACCCTGCAAAGCTTGATTAGTTGTTTCATTTCATATTTAAGATGGCCAGACAGTACTGTTTTAATTACACTGCAGATGTTAAGAGGCGTACAGGCATCTTCTCTCAACCAGTCTCTCAGGAATCGGGGGCAGATTTTGAAAGAACTTGTTTTCTCTATCTTTCTTTAATTAGGATAATTTTATTTGCATGTCTGTTTTTGTAGAAGTTGCTAAAAGTTTTATGGAGAAAGCAGGCACAGCTGGCTACTGCTTAGAAATACCCAACGGCAGATTAAAGCTTCTAATTTGGGATTAAACAAGGAAGGAAAAAAAATCTCTAGTTCATGTTTCTTAATCAAATAGGGTTGTTTCTGAATCTCTAGAATGAATGAGTAGTTGAAAATTAAGTGAATTTTACATGGAAAATATATATCCTGACAAAGGAAATTATGGACTGCTATTTGTGAAAATAAGAACATGTACATCAAAACTTGTGGGAATAACTAAAAGAAAATCACATGTTCCGTACATGTAAATCAAAAGCTTTCTCCATTGTTTAATCTAAGAGGAGTGATTGCAAGTGCGCACTTTACTGCATGTTAATGGAAGACCATGCTTGCAAAGCCAGAAGGGCTCACTTGTTGTGGAAAACAACGCCATGCAGGGTTATGTTCAATGGAGTTATGAATGAAAGAAGATCATATCATCTTTACCACTTGCAACTCACACGCTTAGAACTTTCACAAATAGCGGACAACAAAGATGATGGCGATGATGCTATTACGCTTTCTAAGCGCAAGCGAGGGCCCACTGACAAGGGTTTGGAAGAGAAGCTTCACTACAAGATAAATGCCAGAAGAGTCAAGTTGAGATGACTGAAAAATCAAACGAGATTGAATTACTTATGGAGAGTGCTTGCCACTTGAATGATGTTGCAAAAAATAGTTTAAAATCTACGAATGGCTGTATTTAAAAGATGAAGAGCAAGATGCCGATCAGGACTTCTGATTCAGCCGAGAAAAGTCAAGTTCATTCAGTTGGTGTACTTTGATCACCAAGCAAAGATAATATCAAACCCATTTTTGGAAATCTGGATACTTTGGCATGTGATAAAACATATCAATAAGTCTCTTCAAGGAACCAAGCTGAAAGGGAAAGGAAAAAGAAGTAGCCGTTTTGCAATTGATGTCAAACTGGTTGGTGAAACTCACGAAAAACAACAATGCATCAATTATCAGTGCTTTTACTAAACCTTGTGCATTCTGTGAGAAAGGCCTTACCTTGGAGCAATGTTACCAGTTTGTGCTACCATATAAAGACAAATTGGACTTTCTAAGAAAGAATGAATTTTGCTGTGGATGAAAGGACACTTAAAGGTAGGGGTAGGCAATTTGTTTTATAACCACTTTTTGTTATACTGGTTGAAACTCTCTTCACATCCTGATAGCAATCAATAATAGAAGTGGTCTTAATATTAAAGTACATATATCCTCTGTGGAAATCTCAGGACCAAAACATTTTAGTCTAATCATTGAATTCTGTCTCATACCTGCCTGTCAACATATGTATTTCCATACCTCTGCAAACCCTGCTCACTCAAACATGACACATCATCAGGTAGAACAGCAGTCATCTTTTACAGCCATGTTGTAACTCGGATTCATGTGTTTCTATGTCAATACTATCAATGCAGAAATGCATCTGCAGCAGTCAGGTGGTACAAGTAAGAGCTCTGTAAGTTGTTTGCATTCATTTTTATTGTAATGTTATGTGCTTTGAGAAATGATGTAATTTATTGCCATCTCTCGGCTCATGGAGCTTTGCAGACTTGACTGTGTCATGTGTTTTGAAGGAGGCCTGGCTTTGGAGAGCACTCTAAAGGGGTGGGATCTCATGCTTTCAAAGCTAGCTTGCTATATTGCTAGCCACTCCAAAATTCCCTACCCTACCTTTAGGCAAAGATTGTTACAAAATAAGCACATCAGTTGGCTCAAAGAAACATCCTAGTATGAAAATTGAAGTTACCACTTTACCTGCCACAGTGAGTCATGAGACAAGTGCCTGCACTTGGGCTGGAGAAAACTGTGTTCTTGCCATAGTGCATGTAAAAGTCCAAAAGACTGATAAGTTTATGCCTTTATGGACCCAGGCAGCTTTGCAAGCTTTTCTACTGAGGCACTAGCAAGGTGGTTGAATGTCCAGGATAGAAAGATTGGCATGATGCTGCTAAGCACCATGAACTCGATGAAATGAGTGGAAAGCTATGTGCTCACTGACTTGGAAGTGAGTGGATTTGAAGAGAACAACTTTGTTGAACAGTGATTACACAAAAGAACATACAAGTGTTAATGGAAATGTTCCACAACAACGCAATGTTGATAAATGGCCTTACCTCAGTGAAGTGAAATTGCCTCATATTACATGCTTCTGAAACCATGGAGTATAATTATTAGTAATTACAGTAGGCCATATGCAGTAAAGACTACACTTGCATGGATTTTGAATGGACCTCAGAGAACCTCTTGAAGACAGTAGGGCTGGTCCGAATAGCATTTTTTGAGCTTCGGAGGGATGGTGCTGAACATATTCTTCTTTCTAATAAAGGCAGGAATCTCAAGAAGCAGTGAGCCTCATGCGGGCAGGGCTTATATGCTCTGAGAACGGACACTGCCCAAGTGATACAAAACACACTGGTCTGTTACGTCCCAGTAATAAGCTCCTATATTTCACAGTAGATTCATTTAGATTGTATAATAACGGGTAATAGACTTGCTGCGATAGTCGGTGTTACCGGTGTTCAGGCATAACACTGGTTACATCATTTTCCCACCACAGCACCGCCCCCACCATAATTTTGATATTTTATAATAGTAAAAATAATTTAGTTCAGTTAGAGAACAGATTAACTACAATTAAAAACTGAATGGGAAGTGTGAGCCGAACGAGAATCGCAATACAGATCGGCAGCAAGAGTCAGATCTCATTCATCACGAGAGTCAGCTGAATGACAAGATGATCGCGGAAGATTTGGTTTCAAAGCTAAATGTAAAAGTGCCTATTTAAGGGAGTTTGTCATTGTAACGTTTCTTGTTGTGTTTTAATTAAGATGCTAATGAACCCACCATTCAAGTAACCTGCAGCCGAATTGGCGCTAATTCAAAACCGAAAGTAAAATGTAATTTGTTCACAGCTGCAAAGTGTACAAGCACTATAATGTGACGGTGAGGGAAACATTACTCACTGTCACATCCCTAACGGGTAGAAATGCTAATACATTTTGATTCTATTATTCTATTTTCCACAATGTCAAACCAACGCACCTTAACCCAAAATGCAAGCTCAGCCATGTGCCTCTTCCATATAAGCTTGTGCAGTTGTGCGCTCAGACAAACTCAGTTGCAGCCTTGCAGGGAACACTTAGGCTGAGAAGAAGCAAATATATGTGTTAAGTATAATGAGGTAGGATTCCTATTCAACTGTCGGCTAGGCTATAAGATAATTGTAAAAAAAACAAAAAAAGAGTATTGTATTTTGCCAGATTTTATAGTGTAAACATATTCAAGCGCGAATGAGAACCGCTTTGAGGGGGATGCCAGGTGTGCAGAGAAAAAAACAATAAATTAATATTCAAATCCCAAAATTGAAAATCGAATACCAACCCACCGAACAAATATTTGAATATTCGAATATTCTGGTACAGCCCTAGAAGACAGTATGTATGGTAATGCACAAACAAGCATTAGAATCTCCATTGAAAGTGTGGAACAGATGCTGATACAACAGTGCAACTACAAATTTCCTGAAAGAAATTGTGATGACAGCTGAATTGTTGCAGATGGATCACCAATTTTTGGAGTCTGTATCTAATTCAGTGCAGTTTTCCAATGGCCACAATGATATTGACCAAACCAACAATAAAACTAACAATCGGAAGTGCAGCTTCCCAGCGGGCATTGAATCTCAAAAGGAAATTCCAGAAAAATCACTCCTTTCATGAAGAGTACACAAACTTCATGAACGACATGTTCAACAAAGGTTTCACAGTCAAGGTGCCTACATCACACTTAAGTCGTCAAGATGGTCAAGTTTGGTATATACCTCACCATGGAGTATACCATCCTCAGAAGAAGAAACCAAGAGTGGTGTTTGACTGTGCTGCCAGTTTCCAAGGAATACCTTTGAATAGTTTTATTTATTTATTTATTTATTGGTCAACAAGCAAAATTCCATTTGCAAGCATTTTACACAGGAAAACATGAAACATACAGGTGCATACATACAATTATGTATATACAAGCACCCATAAAATTAAAAAGTAGAAGTAAATAAAATAAACAAAATAATAATGTTTACATTCTTATTGACCAAAGGTGTAGGCTGAAGCTAAAGCTTATATTATGCCTACCCTTAACTCCACACAAGCAGCACTAATTAACACTCATTTAATATGACAATTATAGGATTTTCTCAATGTATATTTTATTATTATTATTATTATTATTACCACCATTACCACTACCAACACTGTCATCATTACCATCATTACTACTACTATTATTAACATCACTATTCAGTATATTTTTTCATTACCAATCTTTTATAAAGTATTTTAAACTGTATTAATGAATTAACCTTTTTTAATTCATCAGGGAAACTATTCCAAAGCTGAACACCTTTATTTGATGGGCAGTTTCTTCTTAAATTAGTTCTACAATATGGTATATCAAACATATATGTCCCTCTAAGATCGTAATTACTATCTCTCAAGCTGAACATAGCTTGCAAGGAATGAGGGAGGGATTGTTGTCTTGCCTTATACACAAGTTTAGTAGTGTACAAATCTACCAAGTCGTAGAATTTTAATGTTTTCAACTGGATAAACAAGGAATTCGTTGGAGTATTATATGGGGAATGTGTAATTATTCTGATGGCCTTCTTTTGTAGTAGAAAAACTGGAGTAGTTCTAGATTTATATGTATTTCCCCAGATTTCTATTCCATATGTTAAATATGGAGTGATGAGAGTACTGTACAATATATATAATGCACTTTTGTTCAAAATATATTGCAATTTATATAAAATTGCAATTGTTTTTGATATTTTCTTTTGAACATTTTGTATATGGTATTTCCATGCCATTTTATGATCTATAATCACTCCTAAGAACTTAATGTAATTAACTCTTTCTAGTATATTATTATCAATTTTAATTTTAATATCATTATCTATCATTTTATTACCAAATACCATGAATTTTGTTTTAGATAAATTCAGAGATAATTTATTTGAGTCGAACCAGCTCTTTAGTTTGCACAGTTCTCTCTCCACTACCATTACTAACTCTTCCAGATTTTGACCTGAGCAATAAACATTGGTGTCGTCAGCAAACAAGACATAATTGAGTACATCAGACACCTTACAAATCTCATTAATATAAAGCAAAAATAACTTAGGTCCCAACACCGAACCTTGCGGAACTCCACAACTTATTCGCTGCAAATTAGACTCTACACCATTTATATGTACATACTGAAACCTATCTGTTAAGTAATTTTCAACCCAAGAATGTGCTATCCCCCTGAAACCATACTTTTGCAATTTACGTAATAAGATATTGTGATCTATTGTATCGAAGGCCTTCTGTAAATCTAAAAAAATTCCAACTGTGTACTGTTTTTTATTCATTGCTTGTGTAATTTTTTCAACTAAATTAACAACTGCCATTGTTGTAGACCTCTGTGCTCTAAAACCAAATTGTTGTTCTGTTAAAATATTATTTAATTCTATATAATTATCCAGCCTTTTAACAAATAACTTTTCTAATATTTTGGAAAATTGAGAAAGCAAAGAAATAGGTCTATAATTAGAAAACAAATGTTTGTCTCCATCTTTGTGTAGCGGAAGAACTTTGGCTATTTTCATTTCATTAGGAAAGATACCAGTTTTGAATGACTGGTTGCAAATGAAAGTAAAAGGCTGAACAATATTATGCATTATTTTCTTAACTATACACATATCCAACCCATTGTTATCTACCGATTTTTTTCCTTTGCAACATCCCACAATTTTTAATATTTCGCTTTCGTTGGTTGGACATAAAAAAAATGAATTTGAGCTCTTGTGGATAGAATCGATGTTTATGGATTTATTTTATGGATGCACCATTTTATTTGCTAAATTAGAACCAATTTTAACAAAATAATCATTAAACTCATTTACAATTTCATTAATATTTTTTATAATTCTATTATCTTTAAGAAAATGATTTGGATACTCCCCCTTATATTTTCTTTTATGTATTACACTATTTAGCACTTTCCATGTTCCTTGTATATTTTCTTTATGTTCTATCAATAATTTTGTATAATATTCTTTTTTACTGTTTCTAATTATGTTTACCAATTTATTCTTATATTCTTTATATTTATTTTCATCATCTATTGTTCTAAATTTCAAAAATGTTCTATACAATATATTTTTCTTCTTACATGCTTTTATAATGCCTTTAGTAAACCAAGGTTTCTGTATTTTATGATTAACTTTAATTACTTTAAGTGGACAACATTAATCATAGATCTTTAATATTTTTTCCAGAAAAATACCATAAGCCTCATTTGGGTTTTCATAACTATTGACCTCATCCCAATTTTGCCTGCTCAGTTCCTCTTTAAATATTTCTATTGCTTCTGGTGTTCTGTGTCTCACAATTCTGGACTCATATGTTGGCCTAGAATTTACTTTAAATACATTTTGGAAAACTGCAAAAACAGGTAGATGGTCACTAATGTCAGTTATTAAGAGCCCTGCTTCTACTTGATCCATTTCGTTAGTGAAAATATTATCTATTAATGTTGCTGATGATGCTGTTCCCCTTCGAGGGAACTCGCACTGCGTCGTCGAGTGACAACACTCTGGGAACGCCCACAGTGTTACGCATCTGAAGCATGAATGAAATCAAGCCAATCTGATTGGTGTCGCGTCGTGACGTAGTAGATGACGGCATACCCGGAAGATACAAAAAGGAAGCTGATGCAAACACACACTAGCTTTTTTGCTCTTCAGCGAAGCGCTCTGTTTTGTCAGTCTTATTTGATGTTGTTTGTCTACCAACGTTGTTCACAAGCAGGGCTCGCGAACCCCGTGGCTGGTACCGTGTCTGTCGAAAAAAAAAAAAAAAAAAGACAGCACGGTTGATCAATCATGGGACTCGCAGATGGGCTGTCAGGGGAACTTGAGAGGGTGCTGAGGCATCTTCTCCTTCCCTGTTTGACAGTTCCATTGTTCTCCTTCCCCGTGTGGAAGCCCGCGCTGCGGCTTCTTCCCCCGGGGTGGAGGACCCGATGCGTGAGCTGTCTGATTCTGAGGAATTAGACGTGCTCCGTATCGAGGCTCGCCATTTCCTATGCTAGATTCAATCTCGCGTTGCCAAAAAAAAAAAAAAAAAGGCAGTGCGTAGGTTCGAGTCTGCTAGTGAAGTGATACAACGTGATACGGTGAAATGTGATACTGTTGGGTGCGAGGCATGCGGTCAGCACCTGAGGGTGCTGGCTGTTTTCATTGAGAAATATCTCGACGCGTACTGCCGTGCGCTTTTCGGGTGTTTCAGCCTCGCGCCTGTTTGGCTTATTTTCCCGAGGGATGAAAGCCAATTGTATTATAAGGGCTCGAGCCACGTTGCTGAGGCAACATGGTTTACGAGTCCGTATAAATACAATAAAGCAGTATCGTCTGGTGTTATTTCCGACCATGTTTCACTGTATTGTGGATACTGTTGGGTGCGAGGCATGCGGTCAGCGCCTGAGGGTGCTGGCTGTTTTCATTGAGAAATATCTCGACGCGTACTACCGTGCGCTTTTCGGGTGTTTCAGCCTCGCGCCTGTTTGACTTTTTTTCCGAGGAATGAAAGCCAATTGTATTATAACGGCTCGAGCCACGTTGCTGAGGCAACGTATGGTTACGAGCCATATAAATACAATAAAACAGTATCGTCTGATGATTTGGGCTGTATTTAATTCTGAGGAATTAAATAATATAGGATCTGACTTTGAGGAGTTAGATATTCAGCCTATCATTCAGACCATATTATGGCTGCATTTAATTAATATTATCTAACGTGAGGAGTTAGATGTATTTTTTATTCAGCCTGTTATTCAGACTAGGTTGCACGGGTTGGGTGATTATGATGACATTTAATTCTGAGGAATTGAGTGTATGTTATCTGACTTTGATAAGTTAGATACTTTAATCGGTCTGTCACCCAAGCGTGTTTGACTTGTCTGGATATTCATCTAAGAGGGAGCCCTCCTGAAGTTGATGTCGTTCTCGCCGCCTGGTGGCCTGCGGGACACATCAGTTTCAGGCGGTTGCTAGGCGCAGTGTCCGCCCTAGTATTGCGGCCCTGTCGAGCTGCTCCCTTAGATGAGGCCCCTGCTGGCCAGCCCCCTCTCCCGGGTAGGAGCGACCGAGGTCGTTTTCCCCCAGGAGCTCTCGGGAAATCAGTGCTGTGTTCCCGCCGTCAAAGACGCTTCGGGCCTCACTGATTTCCAGCGCACACACGCTGCCTTCGTCGCCTCCAAAGGGACTTGCGACTGGGCAGCGAACGTGTGCGCCCACCGAAAATCGTTCTCGACCGCTCCCTGCCGGTTAGCCGCTTCAGGGGGGTCGGGAACGAGTTTCGGTTGACACCCGAGGCCAGCCTCGAGAGGCTGGTTCCCTTAGTAGATTATCTTGGCGCATGGTAATGCCTTCCGAGTGTATCTACATGGGTCCTGCAGACTGTAGAGCTGGGTTACAGGCTGCAGTTCGGTTCTCCTCCCCCGAGTTTCAACGGGGTGGTCCGGACTGTGGTCGGCCCAGAGCAGGTTCGGGTTATGGAACAAGAAGTACAAGCCCTGTTAGCCAAGGAAGCCATAGAGCGGGTTCCTTTGGCGGACAGGGACTCCGGGTTCTACAGCCGGTACTTCATAGTTCCAAAGAAGGATGGTGGGTTGCGTCCGATTATAGATCTCAGGCTCTTGAATCGGTCTCTGAGGAGATTCAGGTTCAAGATGCTCATAATTCCAGCCATCGTGAGTCAGATCCAGTCCGAGGACTGGTTCATCACGATAGATCTAAAGGACGCATACTTCCATATTTCCATCCTTCCATGTCACAGGAAGTTCCTGAGGTTCGCTTTCGGGGGCGAAGCGTACCAATATCGGGTTCTTCCCTTCGGCCTGGCACTCTCCCCTCGCGGTGGCGGTTCGGCATCGAGATGTCGTTCTGGCCCACATCAGATGCTTGGGACTGAGACTCAACACGAAGAAGAGCGTGTTGACGCCCTCCCAGCGGACTACGTTTCTTGGGGGTTGTATGGGACTCCACGTCGATGCGGGCACAAATGTCCCCCGCACGCGTGGAGTCCATACTGGCGATGGTCTCCTGAGTGAAGCCGGGCCGCAGCCTCACTGTGAAGCAGTTTCAGAGACTGCTGGGGCTCAGGGCAGCAGCGTCCAAGGTGATACCTTTTGACCTGCTGCACATGAGACCCCTACAGTGGTGGCTTAGGGCCAGGGGGTTTTCCCCGAGGGGAAATCCGTTTCATATGATCAGGGTAACGCGCAAATGCCTTCGTTCCCTCGTCATATGGCGGAAACCTTGGTTCCTGTCCCAAGGACCAGTGCTGGGAGCATCATGTTGCCGGAGAGCCGCTTCAACAGATGCTTCCCTCACTGGTTGGGGCGCGGTCATGGTGTAACAATTCGTCTAGTATTCACACTCAGACCAATTGCCACAAGATTCATATTAGGGAGGGAACCACCGGCTATGGTCTGTATTAGTTCAAATACTCAGAAAAACAGGCAATATGCAAAAGTGAGTATTATTCACAAAACAAGAGGTAAAGAATACATACGCCCGTCATTACATGATAGGAAATCACACTTATCATAACATTATTTACAAAAGTAGCACAAAAGTTATTATCTGGATAGGCAGAAATGAAAGTCCTTCAAAGTCCTTTCTGCCGCACTCAAGTGCACGGAAGTCTGTACCTCACAAGGCCGGAATCAATCCACTATAATCCGTCATCAAGCAACGAAACATTTGTCCTTGTACATCGACCCAGAGGCTAACGAGGAGAATAGAAGTAAGGTGTCCTGGGGTTAAACAGTCCTTTTGTGGTACAATCCTCCTGGATATTATCAGGAAGGACTAAAGAGTCCTTCTACAAACAAGTAAACACAAATCAACATCATATCATTTGTGAATCCACATAAGCCCAAATAACCATGAATAAAACAAACAAAATAACAAATCTTACATTGACTGAGCAGAAAATCCCATAGATTCCCAGTCTGGACTCTAAGAGTGTCACGCCATGCTGTTAGTCCCCCAACATCTCTCTCTCCTTCTATCATTGCCTTACTGATATCCTAGCGCAATAGGCCCGCTACCTCCCCCTAGTGTCAGGTAGTAGCCTTACATACCAAAGGGAAACTAATGTAACAGGCCAAGACTGTTACATACCCTCCCCCTCAGAAGAAGGTTGGCTATAACCATAACATGGCTTCAGATTTTGTACATGTAAAGTTTCCACAATATCAGGATTATCAATGTACCTCACAGAACAATTAACTGGCCCAAGTACTTTTACCACCTTGGCAGGGCCTTTCCATTTTGCTGCCAACTTAGCCATATACCCTTCGTCTGCTCTGGAAAGAGGATGGGTCCGAACCCAAACCAAATCTCCCACCAAAAACTGCACTGATTTACGCCGTTGATTATAGTACCTTTGCTGTTTTCCTTGAGCTCGTTCAACGTTAGATTTCACCAGGTTAATGAGCTGCCGTTGTCTATCAAGAATAACATATGCAGGATTTTCTGGATCGGGGGGTTCGTGGATGGCTCTTTCTATGGGCCCTTTCAATTTTCGTCCCAATGCAACCTCTGCAGGGGTGAAACCTGTGCTCTCATGCCATGCAGTGTTAAGAGCAAAACGAAACTCTGCTATCCATTTATCCCATAGTCGATGTTGATCACCGACATAAGAAGCAATCATTGTTTTGAGGTTGCGATTAACTCTTTCTGTGAGATTGGTCTGTGGGTGGTAAGCGGTTGTCAATTTCTGAATGACCCCCCATTGCTTGCAGACTGTACTGAGCAATTGAGATGTAAATTGTGCCCCTCTATCCGATACCAAGTACGTAGGTGTGCCCCATCTGGTGAAAATCTCCTCCACAAGAATCCAGGCTATTTGTGGTGTCTTGGCTGTACGTAATGGAAACACTTCTACCCATTTAGAGCAATAGTCAACGATCACGAGGAGATATTCATTTTGTCTACTGCTCTTAGGGAAAGGTCCCATTAGGTCCACTCCTAACATAAACCCAGGTTCGACGACAGGAGTAGACTGGAGATAACCAGACAGCTTGGTTATGGTGGGTTTGTATTTTTGACATGTGGAACATTCCTTGCAATACTTCCACAC
This sequence comes from Romanogobio albipinnatus, assembly GCA_023566225.1. Taxonomy (NCBI): domain Eukaryota; kingdom Metazoa; phylum Chordata; class Actinopteri; order Cypriniformes; family Gobionidae; genus Romanogobio; species Romanogobio albipinnatus. The sequence continues at coordinate 28,937,459 of CM042246.1, read as the reverse complement.
GTCATTTCTCACATTAGGCCAATATGCAATATCAAGTAACTTTAATAGAGTTTTCAATCTCCCCAGGTGTCCACTAAGGGGACTGTCATGCGTGTAGTGTAACAGAGCTTCACGATGACTGGACGGGATCATCAGTTGGAGTTTTTGTCCTTGTTGTCCTTTAGGTAGACTACGAAACAGAAAACCGTTCTTCATCACGTAGTGGATGCGGGTAGGATCAGCAACTTCATTGCACTGTGCCTCTTGAATCAATTCTTGTAACTCTGGATCTTTTTGTTGATCTGTGGCAATTTGTGCCAGATCTACTTGCAAGTTGCTTGGTAATACATCGGGGGCGTTGATTACTGCAATCATTTCCTGAGGAGAGTGGTTGGTATGCATTCTGGACAATATGTCAGGCACTACATTGCATTGACCTTTACGATACTTTATTGTGAAGTGAAAGCCTTGCAATCTCAATGTCCAACGGGTAAGGCGTGATGATGGCTTTGGGTGCTGAAAGACCCATGTCAGCGCTGAATGGTCCGTTATAACTGTAAATGGTCGCCCCTCCAAATATGGCCTCCACTTTTCTACAGCCCAGATTACCGCTAAACACTCCTTTTCAGAAACAGAGTATGCCTTCTCTGCTCCTCGTAATAAACGTGATGCATAGGCGATGACCTTTTCTTCACCTGCTGTTTCTTGCGTAAGCACCGCACCTAACCCAATCTCACTAGCATCTGTTTGCACTGTGAATGGGCTACTGAAATCTGGGGGTGTCAACACTGGTGCTTGGGTTAAATCTTGTTTTATAGTGTTGAATGCATGTTGACATTGTTCTGACCATAACCACGTGGATTTTTTTTGTTTCAGTGCATGAAGTGGGGCAGCTTTCTCAGAGAAATTAGAAATATAGCGGTGGTACCAACCAGCGAGTCCTAGAAATCGTTGCACGTCTTTGACTGACTGAGGGGTTGGAAAAGAAGCGACTGCCTCTACTTTTGCTGGATCTGTTTTAATTCCACTGCTTGACACAATGTGCCCTAGGAAGGTGAGAGTCTGTTGCATGAAGTTACACTTGTTCAGATTGAGGGTTAGACCAGCTTTATGGAGACAATGGAAAACTTGCTGCAGGTGGCAAAGATGTTCTTCCTCATTCTTGGAGAACACCACAACGTCATCAATGTAAATGAAACAGCACTTACCCTTGATTTCTCTAAGGGCCTGTTCCATTAGTCTCTGGAAAGTTGCAGCAGCATTTTTAAGCCCAAAAGGAAGCCGACAAAATTCGTATAGCCCAGATGAAGTGACAAAGGCAGTTTTCTGGATGCTGTTAGGTACCATTTCCACCTGCCAGTATCCACTTTTTAAGTCAAGTGTACTGAATATTGTGGCACCATGCAAGGCTTCCAGAATATCTTGGATCTGGGGCATAGGGTATGCATCGAGGTGGGTTTTAGCATTCAAACCCCGATAGTCCACACACAACCTTGAACTACCATCTTTCTTTGGCACTACTACGACAGGTGCTGCCCATGGAGAAGCTGATGGCCTGACGATCTTCTTGGTTAGCAGATCATTGATTTCAGATTCAATGAACTGCTGCTTATCCAGAGACACTTTATATGGGCGTTTTCTGACTGGTACTTCATCAATTGTGAGGATTTGGTGCTTTACCATGTTGGAATGTCCTATTTCATGAGTGCATACTGCGGGCCATTGTAACATTAACTTTTCCAATTGTGTTCTGACCTGACCACTAGTATTAGCTTGTTGAACCAGTTTTTGGATGCTCAACTGGGTTTCGTTAGATGTAGGAGGGATGGGTACAGCTATATAAAAATGTACCGTCGCTTGGGATCCATGTGGCAAGAAAGGGAAAGTCTCTTCAGCTCTTCCTTCTCTGGCGGGTATGATGTATTGTGATCTCTGAAAGTCTAAAGTCAACCCAGAATCCATCAGAAAATCCATCCCTAGGATGATTGGTACAGTCAAATCTGCATCACTCATTATATATAATGTTAGCTCCATCTTACATCCTTGGATTTCACACTTCCAATCCACTCTTCCAATTGCAGTCTGCTGCTGTCCATTGGCGAGAAGAAATGCTTGACCACCACAGGGCTGATATGACTTGTTCTTACTCATCTGGTTCCAAGTTGACTCTTTAATGAGAGAGAGTGTACTACCAGTATCTACCATCGCTGTACAGTAACGATCTTGTAAAATAATAGGGATGGTGACCGTCTTGACTCCCGTCATGGCTGGATTATGGGAAGGTTGGACTATGCTCGTACTGGTATGACAAGGTCCTACTTGGAGACAACGAGCTGGTTGAACTTTCTTCTTTTGGTCAGCTGTATTAACTTGACTCCAATACTTCTTAGACTCTTCAAAATCCCTTTCGATTTGTGTGCCAATCCTTACTAGTTCAGCAACATCCTTCACGGTCCCTCTTAAAAGACTAGCTAGACGAGGGTTACAGTTTCGTAGGACAGCCTGGACAATGTCTCTTTCACTCATTCCACTTTTCCATTTCATACATAATGCTCGATACCGGTAAGCAAAGTCCCGAATACATTCCTTCACCCCTTGTTTCCTTTCCTGCAATCTTCTAATAGCTACATCTTCATAGTCTTCACTTAAGAAAGACTGCAAGAAAACTTCACGAAACTGCTTCCAACTCCTCACGTGCTGCCGTTCTGCCAGCCACCAGTCTTTAGCAGTACCCTTGAGAACGGCAGTCAAAGCAGCCAGAACTTCAGCATCACTGAGAGGTCGAACTGCAAAGTACTCTTCACATCGCTCAATGAAGTTGACAGGATCCTCTTCTTGAGCGTCACAGAAGCTAGGGAACTCAAGTTTAACCGGAGGATTGTATTGCAAGGATGTATGACTTTCTGAATACATTGATGGAATGTTCTGTACCTTATAAGTTTGATTTTGAGAAGCTGTATGAGGAGTAGAGCAATTGGGAATAGTCTGTGTGAAGTTATACAAGCGAGCATTGAATGATTTAAATTTTTGTTCAATTTGGACATCCCTCCGTTTCAAACAGTCTACCATGGATTGTCCTAAGTCCCGTATTGCTAGTTCCAACTGTTCCTTCATTCTATCTCTCTCTCTATCAAAACGGTAGCTCATTTTTTCCTTCAGCGTTTGAACCTTAGATTCCAACAACTCTTGAGAAACACACTCATTTAACCTCTGTTTATACTCTTCCCAGCTGCCTTCGAGTGTAGTTAGTCGATCTGATAGCCTCTCTGCTATCATTGTTGTTGATATTGGTGTGGCTTGGTTATGCTCACTTTCCCATTCAATTGGGGGTGGAGGTAGAAACCTTTCCTGCACATCATCTAAGATATTTTCCTCCTCTTCTTCTGGATCAATGTACAAGTTGCTGAATGTGTGCATTAACTCACCCACTGGGTCTCTCCGGGTAATAAATGCCTCAGATGAGAAATCCAGTTCAGGACCATGTTCACCCTCTCCCAGAGCAGCCTCACTTGCCATACTGAAATATCTGAAATCTACACTGAACACAAGAGCTTAGAAATGCCTGCCGGTCCCTGTTCGGGCGCCACTATGTAACAATTCGTCTAGTATTCACACTCAGACCAATTGCCACAAGATTCATATTAGGGAGGGAACCACCGGCTATGGTCTGTATTAGTTCAAATACTCAGAAAAACAGGCAATATGCAAAAGTGAGTATTATTCACAAAACAAGAGGTAAAGAATACATACGCCCGTCATTACATGATAGGAAATCACACTTATCATAACATTATTTACAAAAGTAGCACAAAAGTTATTATCTGGATAGGCAGAAATGAAAGTCCTTCAAAGTCCTTTCTGCCGCACTCAAGTGCACGGAAGTCTGTACCTCACAAGGCCGGAATCAATCCACTATAATCCGTCATCAAGCAACGAAACATTTGTCCTTGTACATCGACCCAGAGGCTAACGAGGAGAATAGAAGTAAGGTGTCCTGGGGTTAAACAGTCCTTTTGTGGTACAATCCTCCTGGATATTATCAGGAAGGACTAAAGAGTCCTTCTACAAACAAGTAAACACAAATCAACATCATATCATTTGTGAATCCACATAAGCCCAAATAACCATGAATAAAACAAACAAAATAACAAATCTTACATTGACTGAGCAGAAAATCCCATAGATTCCCAGTCTGGACTCTAAGAGTGTCACGCCATGCTGTTAGTCCCCCAACATCTCTCTCTCCTTCTATCATTGCCTTACTGATATCCTAGCGCAATAGGCCCGCTACCTCCCCCTAGTGTCAGGTAGTAGCCTTACATACCAAAGGGAAACTAATGTAACAGGCCAAGACTGTTACAATGGAAGGCCGTTTTGCGAGAGGTCTGTGGGAGACCCGGCATTTCTTCAGGGCACATCAACTGCCTGGAGATGCTGGCGGTCTACAAAGCTCTGAGGAGCTTTTACCCGGACCTCCGCGGCCACCATGTCCTGATACGCTCAGACAACACTTTGGTTGTCGCGTATCTCAATCACCAGGGGGGTTTGAGGTCGCGCCCTCTATGCAGACTGGCGCATCAAATCCTCCTGTGGTCCCAGGGGAAGTTATCGTCCCTCAGGGCGATGTACATTCCCGGAGACCAAAATCAGGGAGCAGACATCCTGTCGAGGCAGGGGCTGAGGCCCGGGGAGAGGCGACTCCACCCAGAGGTGGTGGAGGCCAGGTGCGAGAGATTTGGCCCAGTGGAAGTGGACCTGTTCGCGTCTCGAGAGACGTCCCACTGTCCACTGTGGTTCTCTCTCAAGCATCCAGCTCCGTTAGGGCTGGACGCCATGATGCAGACGTGGCCGAGGCTGCGTCTGTACGCATTCCCCCGATCGCTCTGCTCCCGAGAGTTCTGGAGCGGGTCCGCCGGGAGGGCAGCAGCCTGCTCTTAGTAGCACCCCGGTGGCCCACTCGAGTATGGTTCTCGGACATCATAGTTCTGCTAGACGACTCTCCGTCTTTTGGAGCCTCTGGGCCTGGCCCCTGAGGGGGCTCGGTACCTAGAGGCGGGCCTGTCAGCAGAAGTGGTCGAGAACTTACTCAGCTCCAGGGCTCCTTTTACCAGGAGACTGTACAGCCTCAAGTGGACTGTATTTTCCACTTGATGTAGAGAGCGTGAGGTGGATCCAGTTAACTGCCCAGTGGCTTCAGTGCTGGAGTTCCTCCAAGATCGCTTCTCCGCTGGTCTTACCCCGTCCACCCTGAAGGTGTACGTGGCTGCCCTTGGGGCTTTCCACGCACCTCTAGGTGATGGACCCTTGGGGAAGCACCACCTGGTTGTACAGTTCCTCCGTGGGGCTCGGAGGGAGAGGCCTGCGGCTCGCTCCAGAGTCCCAACCTGGGACCTGGCGGTGGTTCTGGAAGGGCTGGCTGAGGCCCCCTTCGAGCCACTGGAGCTGGCTGAGCCTGAGAACCTGACCCTGAAGGTGGTCTTTCTACTCGCCATTACCTCTCTGAGGAGAGTGGGAGATCTCCAGGCCTTGGCGGTCACGCCAACTTGCCTGGAGTTTGCCCCCGGCTGAGTAAGGGCCATCCTTCACCCTAGACCGGGTTACATTCCCAAGGTTCCATCTCAGGGAGCCCGGTCTCTGGTTCTTCAGGCTTTCCATCCCCCTCCCCACCTGACGGCGGAAGAGGGGAGACTTCATCTGCTCTGCCCGGTCAGAGCCCTGAGTATTTATCTAGAGAAGTCTTCCCATTGGAGAAGGTCAGACCAGTTGTTGGTGTGCTTTGGCTCACCCAAGAAGGGGCTGCCTGCGTCAACTCAGACGATCAGTAACTGGATCGTCCAGGCTATAGCCACGGCTTATAGGGTGCGCAATTTGCCTTCACCCATGGCCGTGAGGGCCCATTCCACCAGGAGCTTGGCTTCCTCAGTGGCCCTCCTTTCTGCGTCTCGCTTCAAGAGGTATGCGAGGCGGCCGGGTGGGCCACCCCGCACACCTTCATAAGATTCTACAGTCTGCACCTCCCGGTGACGCCTGGTGCTCGAGTTCTTGTGTCCTAAGTGTGCCTGGGTACCCAGCTTCACACTGGGACGTGGGGTGATTTGGTGTGGCTTAGTGGGTATTAACATTCCCAGAGTGTTGTCACTCGACGACGCAGTGCGAGTTCCCTCGAAGGGGAACGTCTCGGGTTATGACTATAACCCTTGTTCCCCGAGAAGGGAACGAGACACTGCGTCTCGTCGCCACACCTATCACGGCTAGAGCGCTTGCTTCATCGCAAAAGAGCTAGTGTGTGTTTGCATCAGCTTCCTTTTTGTATCTTCCGGGTATGCCGTCATCTACTACGTCACGACGCGACACCAATCAGATTGGCTTGATTTCATTCATGCATCAGATGCGTAACGCTGTGGGCGTTCCCAGAGTGTTGTCACTCGACGACGCAGTGTCTCGTTCCCTTCTCGGGGAACAAGGGTTATAGTCATAACCCGAGACGTTATCCTACTTGGTTTTACTATTACTGGAAATAATGTAATATTATAGAAGGTGTTAATAAAATCTGTGGTCCCTCTATGTTCTCCCGGATTAAGCAGGTCAACATTAAAGTCCCCACAGACAATATAGGTCTTGTTTCCACTTTGCCTTTGATACAAATCTGATATAAATTCATTGAAGGTTTCAAGTGGTGAACCAGGAGTCCTATATGTACAACTAACAGTTACATTTTTCCGTTTTTCAATTTTAACTTCAACAGTCACACATTCTAAGACCTTATCAATTGTTGTTGACATGTCATTCACTAGATTGCATTGTAAATTTGAATCCACATAAATAGCAACTCCACCTCCTTTTTTGTCTTCCCTATTTATTACAAACAATTCATATCCATCTAGCTCTACATCTAATACCTTATCCTTATCTAGCCATGTTTCAGAAACCGCTATTATACTAAACTTTGGAAAACTATTTAAATAGTCTTTAATTTTAGCAAAATTATTCCATAGACTTCTACTATTGAAGTGTATCACAGATAAAGATTGCTTCATATTGATTTTACTATTAAATTGTTCTTCTGTGTAATACTGACAATTTGGTTCATTATAAAGATAGATTTCTGGGTCAATTTCTCTCTCAATGTCATACTTGTTGGGTCTGATAAATTTAAAATTATTAAAATTATTCAAGTCAAATAATTTGTTTGATGTGTCAGATAAGTCTATGTTATCAGCTTCATAAATACCTAAATTAGAAATTAGGTTTATATCATTTTCAGGACCTGTACAACTCATTACTGATAATCAAACTTAATCCTTCCCTATCCCCCCAATCAAAATAATGAACATAAGAAAATAGATAAATAAAATGTCTACAAACAAAAAAATAAAAATAAAAAACAAAACCAGGTAAATAAGCATTATACTGATAAATATCCAATACATTTAAGCTATATGATGAGAATTGATCCTTAGTCTTTAGGTCATTAAACAGACTATTTTTAACAAAAATCTTATATCCAAGTTTACAGGTCTTTCTTTTAACACAAAAAGCATTCTTACTAGAGGAAATCAACTTGACATTAATTAAAGTACGCTTAATATAACTAAATTTGTTTAACAATGTCCCCATAATATTCATTAGAACTTTTCCAAATCGATGATTTCCTTTACCGTGATCACTCTTGCTTCTTCTGGCGTTCCATTCAATCGAATCATCACACGGCCATTTCTACTCCACGTTGCTTGTATCTTATTTTGCTTCCATAAACTCCGCGCTTGTCTCGCAATATCGGCGTTCTTTTTAGTGAGGTGTTCATTGATGTACACCCCAGTCCCTTTAAGCTTCCGGGCCTGTCGCAGTAGCTCAATTTTATTTCTTCTGCTCACAAAACGAACTATTATTGCTGGTTTGGAAGTGCGATTCTTTCTAGGAAGTACGGAAATAGTGAACAACTACAGGGTCCAGACATGACATATTCATTCATTGGAGTGCTCACTCACTTCAGACAAGAGTTGGTTGCCTTGATGGCAGATATTGAACCTATGTACTACCCAAGGGGGTAATCCAGCCCCCGGAAACCGTACCTTCCATAGGCGAAGCTATTGCTAACCAAGCCATCACCTGCTGTTAGCATCCCATTGACTCCCATTCATTTTGGCCTCACTTTGACAGTGAATATCTTTACATCTGAGGCGTTTAAAGACTCAATTTGTCCATTGTTTATTTCTAAACAAACACGACAATGTATAAAAGGTTCCATTACCTTGTATCTTCCAATATTGCCCCGTTGAAGCTGTTTTTGTAAAATATAGGCTAATGATTGCGTCATTACCACGCGACTGTGTCGCGCTGTTGAGCAAATTACCGTATAGACCCGAGGAGAAGCTCGTAGGCAATCTTTTACTGTCTATGAGGCAATTGGGGGGACATGGAGGCATAAACGCAGATAGAGATGTTGCAGATCCTGCTTCATTCATAAAAAGTTGCTCCTGCTCACCCTCTCTGTCTCCACAAGATTCAGTGATTCAGATTTCACTTTGCACAACTACTAGAAGACTTGCCACTGTCGGACAGGTTGCTCACGTCACATCTACGTCGTCAAGCTCAGTCCGACGCTGCACAGTATGCTCAGCCATCAGGACGTGAGTGCTTCTATCTGACTTCAATTATCTCCGTTGAAGTCTGTGGGGTCGCTCTGTCCATTTCTTTTACTGTCTATGGTACTACCAGGTGAGAGTTCCTGAAAAGGATTGACATGCTCCGCTTTCTATGGTGGCCAGTTGGAGATCAGAACTTGGATGAGTTTTTGGACAACAAGATTGCTGTCCATCTCTTTGGATAAAATTCATTTCTCTTTGATCTGTACTTGAAGATTTGAGGATTCATTGTAAATAAAACAAAACTAAGTCATTTTTACTTGTAAGATAGAGCATTCATTTCCACATACATGAATTGTAGAACTATAGAATTGGCTTATTTTTTAAGTTCAAACTCACTCTTATCTGCTGCATTCAGCACTTTTTTTCTCAATGTGAGAGATCCACTACATTCTCAAGAATCTGTGTTGTGGGCACCACATTCTAGGATGAACAATCAATCTGTGTAAGATCAGTAACAAGAGGTTTTGCAGTAATTAAAAGCTCTCGAGTCAGCACAAAAGCAGGGTTAAAGTCCCCACGAGAAGGCAGATAGAAGAGATGTCTGAACAACACAAAGGATTGACTGCAAACATGAGGAAGGAGGGACACTACAGTGCAGTGTGCTAGTAAAGCTTGACCCTAAGCACTAAAAGAAGAGATAATTAGGGAGACAGAGGAACTCAAAAGTGATACAGCGATTCACCAGACCCCAATTTACCATAATTCAACACTTCAGTGCATTCTCTAATTAGAAAAATTAAACCAAAATGTATAATAAAGATCACACAGAGGCCTTTCAGATGCTTAATCCATGATTAAGAAAATTAAAGTGTTTAATTTGATTAAGAGGGAACAAATACCTCCCATCTGTTAGTTTCTCTCCAGAGATTTTGTGGTACATCAGGGAGAAAGATGTGCCTTGAGGATAATGTCTGTAGGGACTATGCCGATTATAGAGTCTCCCAGGAAAAACGGAAGCTATTAAGTGACTGAAATAAATTATTACACCAATATATAAACACGTCTGTATGGGTTCTTATAAAGTACAGATGAATGCCTTTTTTCTTGATCATGTAATGGTTCTTTATTAATATCATTCTGCTAAACATGTGATGAAGCTGTGATTTTGAGAAATTCAAAATGTGGTGAATAGGTTCAGTGGTTCATAGGTGTGTGTGTGTCAATATCACACTCTTGGTGTTTTCAAGGGTCACCCCTTTACTGCTGTGTACTTTTTTTCAGCATTGTGGCCGATTTTGTAGTTTGTACAAAAAAAAAAAAAAACAGTGCATTTTTGGGTTTTGGCCGATTTGCCATTAATTTCCTATGGTCGGTCATTTTTGACCGAAGAACACAAAAGTTAGTATTTTTTTCCGACCACTTAGCATGCTCGAATCATGCCTTCACATTTGTTTTGTGTTCACAGTCCTAATGCCATAAAAGTCACCAAGTTTCATACCATTCCGGTGAAGCTGTGATTTTTAGAATTTCAAAACAGAAATGACTGAAGAGCACATAAATTAATTTTGGCTTGATGTTTGTATGTTGTTTATAATGACTGCCACTTTAGTCTTTTTATTTTTTAATATATAATTTATAGCTACTTATTTTTCATTCTTGATCTGTTCTGAATACCATTAAATTTAAAGGATTTATTATGGAGTCAAGGGAAAATAGCCTAGGCTATAGTGTTTATAATATTTGTAAATGTTACCAGTATTCAGTATGCATATAAATGAATGTAATTGTTTGCAATTATGAGGTTAACAGGGTTTTTTAGAGTGAGATCAATTTCTCTTTCATGAGATTACTTCCTCTTCTTGCCGGGTAACATTTCTCCATGTCATGAATCCTAGGGGCAAGGCTTCTGAACCGTGAAGTTTTAGGGACGTGATATTTAAATGACAATTGTTTTCAGCCGCCACATTTATCAATGTACGATCATTTGAACAATGGGATTGGCGGCATACAATGTTTCATGAATCACAGGTGAACCCTGTCGTAAGATGATTTCTGCACTCGGTTCTACGGTAGATTGATAAATGAGGTCCATTAGCTAGTAAAAAGTTATCAAAATAATTTTTACCCATTTAGCAGATACGATCTGACATTTGGTAGATGTTGCTCATTATGACTAGTATGCCTATATCCTGTGTGCACAATCCAAACTTAAAAAAAATTGTACATATGGCGAACAATTCATTCTGACTTTATACTAATCTTTCTAATCTTTATTCAGCTCTGAGTTTAAACCTTGATGAAACTCACATACCTGCAATTTTCTAGTAACTCTGAAGACCTTGATTTGCTTGCCAGGTGTCTTTAATTAGTATTGGAGCTAAACTCTGCAGGCCAGTGGCCCTCAAGGGTTGGATTTGAGGAACCCTGTTCCAAACTATCAGCCATTTCAAATGAAAGTTGAAGGCTGTGATATTTATTTTTTTACACATTGCTCTGCATCTAATTTGCACATTTTTACTATTCATTTCTGAGAATTAGATAATGACCATTCTAATAGGAAAAGTTGCAAGTCATCATTTACCCCATTGTACATAATTCTGCAATTGTTTTCCAAAGTCTTGTTTGAATAATTCAGTCATGCCTGTCCTATGTAAAGAGGGCTGTTTCTATTTGTAGTTATTTGCATAACTACCATGTTTGAGTGCAATTATTTTTTGCATAGAAAGCAGAGTAAATGACTAGTTTAGCGAGTGTAAAGTTTGTTGGTGAGATGACAGAAAGACAGACAGAAAATCGCTAACTCTAATGTACTCATTTCCCTATCTGTATCTACCATGACTTTCAATTACGAAAGTGTTGTGCCTTTAAGAGTACTGCGTTTGCTGTTTGCACACACAGGCTGATGTTACATCTCGAGAGGTATCGTTTCATTCTCTTCTTTTTCTTAAAATAACCATATGAGATTGATTTCTTTTTAAATTTTATCAAAGACAGGCCCATCAATTATTCTTTGTTATTCCTTCAGATGAAAGTCATATCAGTCAGTTTGCTGTTCAGTGGGGAGTGTAGTCCACTTTGTTGTAGCTTGTTTCTTCATGTATGAGAACCAACGGAGCTTTGAAGGTTCAGTCTGGTTCTTTCTAGTCTCATGTAGACCTTTAATGCAGCATTTTGACTGAAATGATGGTTTGGTGATTAACACCAAAAACACTGTAAAGATAGCTGAAAATGTTTATAGACTCTTGATCCAAAAGTATTAAGTAGTATAGACTTTCACAAGTATAACTCATCAAACCAAATATACAGTTCTGCTCCAATGTAATTGTGGCGGAGGGGGAGTGGTTTTGCGAGGTCTGTAGCGGGAGAGAGAGCGGAGCCGAGAGGTGAGTAAGTAGGTCAAGCGCAGATGAATAACACTTGTGTCTGATTGCAGTAATTGGCGTGGAGAGACTGCATATAAGCCGCAGCGGGGAGAGAGATGGGAGAGAGAGTTTTGGACTGGGACCTCGCGTGACTGCCTGCCTGAGAAAAGCATTTGAAACTGAGTGATTAAGCTGACGTATTTTTGAGAGTGTTTGCTGTGTTGATGAGCCCACGAGCGCCTGTTTTGTTTGTATATAAAGTTTTGAGAATAAAATTGCGAGTTCCAGTCACGCCGACCCCGCCTTCTTCCTTTCCTCACCCACATACATAGAACCTCATCACACTGGTGCTGAAACCCGGAAAAGGAAGAAGATCGCCATGCAATCTCCGCCGGGAACGCCACTTGCCGAGATCGTACGATCGCTCGTGGGTCTTCGCCAAGAACACCACCAGGAACTGCTGGCTGTGAGGGAGGAGCATGGGAAACACTTCAAGGTCCTCCTCTGTGCCCAGCATGAAGACCGTGAGCTGTTACGGAGCTGGATGGACCGGGAGATTGGGGCCGTCCCCGCCCCCGCCAAAGACTCCATCGCAGCGCTGCCTCTCAACAAGTTGGGTCCAGAGGACGACCCGAGGCTTTCGTCGACCTCTTTGAGAGGTCCGCTGAGGCACGGGGATGGCTCAGGACGGACTGGCCAATGCGGCTCCTGCCATTGCTGTCCGGAGAGGCACAGGTAGCCGCCCACCAACTGCCAGTCCAGAATCTCCTGTTCTATGACGACCTGAAGCGCACCATCCTACAGCGGGTCGGCCGGACCCCGGAACAACATCGCCAGCAGTTCCGGACCCTGGCCCTCGAAGAGTCCGGTCGGCCCTTTGCTTTTGCGCACCAGCTCCGGGACTCGTATCGCAAGTGGCTGATGGCCGACGGGAGTGACGTCGAGGGAATCGTAGATCGTGTGGTGCTGGAGCAGTTCGTTGCGCGGCTTCCAAGGAATACCGTGCAGTGGGTCCAGTGCCACCGCCCGACGTCGCTGAACCAGGCCATCCAGCTGGTGGAGGATCAAATGATGGCGTGCCACGGGGTCGGCGAGCCCCTGCCACCGGCATCTCTCTCTCTCTCTCTCTCTCTCTCTTCCCCTTCCCCTTCCTCTCCTCTCTCCAAACCTGTCCCCCTTCCCAGGTCTCCCGCTGCCCAGACCAGCGCCGAGATGGAGGACGGGTGCTCCGCCCGAGGCACTGGCAGCTCCCAGACCGGCGCCCAGGGGAGGGGGAGTGACCACCGACCGTTCTCCTCCTCGTCCTCAACAGCACTCTCTCCACGCCAATTCTCTGATCTACTTCCAGCCACTAGGGCGGCGGGGAAGTCTGGGCCGGCTTGCTGGCACTGTGGGGATCGAGCCGGGCACTCGATCGAGCACTCGATCAAGCCGGACTGTACCAGATACTTGTGAGTATCAAGGGGGGTACTTATCAAGCTTTGGTGGATTCAGGTTGTAACCAGACCTCCATCCATCAAAGCCTGATTCAGCCTAAGGCGTTGGGTAATAGCCGCATGGTTAAAGTGAGGTGTGTGCACGCCGAAGTGGTGAACTATCCGTTGTTGCCCATGGATATTCAATTTCGGGGACAAACGTATAGTGTTGAGGTTGCAGTTAACCCGAACCTCCGGCATCCGATAATTTTGGGAACCAATTGGCCAGCCTTTAATAAATTATTGGGGCACTTGTGTGCGGATGCCTCTTGGGGGAAAAGAGTAAAAAAGAAGGTGACGGTTGCTCAGTTGGGGGAGGTGGATTCAGGACCTCTGGGGTCGGTTCCGGGGGAACAGAGCGCTCTGGAGACTCCCATTCTCACAGACCGCAAGGACTTTCCCCTGGAACAGTCCCAGGATGAGACGCTCAAACACGCATTTAGTCAGGTCCGTTCCATCGACGGCCACCTCCTCCACCCTGACCAGCTGCTCTCCTATCCCTATTTTTCAATTTTAAAAGATAGGTTGTATCGGGTGACCCAAGACGCCCAGTCAAAACAAGATACAACACAGTTGTTGGTACCTAAAAGCCGCCGGGAAATGCTTTTCCAGGCGGCTCATTCTAATCCAATGTCCAGGTATTTAGGACAAACGGCTACACTAAACCGTCTCATGGCCCGGTTTTTCTGGCCGGGCATTCACGAGAATGTACGCAAGTGGTGTGCGTCTTGTTGTGAATGTCAGTTGGTGAATCCACTGGCCACCCCAAAAGCACCATTGTGCCCCCTTCCGTTGATGCAGGTCCCCTTCGAACGAATTGGTATTGACCTCATTGGGCCATTAGAATGGTCAGCACGAAGGCATCGCTTTGCGTTAGTCCTCGTCGACTACGCAACACGATATTCTGAGGCAGTTCCGCTCCGCACTATTTCGGCGAAAAGTGTCGCGAGCGTGCTGTTCTCTTTAATCTCCCGGGTGGGAATCCCGAAAGAGATTCTCACCGATCAGGGCACGGCGTTTATGTCATGGACAATCTGCGAGCTTTATGAATTGTTGGGCATTAAATAGATTCGCACCAGCGTCTATCACCCACAAACGGACGGTCTGGTCGAGCATTTTAATCGCAGATTAAAAGCCATGATTCGTAAGTTTGTCCACGAGGACGCCAAACATTTTCCCCCTTTGAATTGCTCTATGGATGCCAGCCTCGGGGGGTGCTGGATGTCCTTAGAGAGGTTTGGGAGGACGGACCTTCCGCGAGTAAGAACGAAATTCAGTATGTCCTGGACCTGAGAACAAAACTCCACACTTTGGGGCGGCTGTCTATGGAGAATTTGTTACAGGCTCAGGACAAACAGAGACAGCAGTACAACAGACGTGCTAGGCTCCGTCAATTTTCACTGGAAGGTAAAATGCTTGTGTTACTCCCTAGGTCTAGCTCTAAATTACTCGCAAAGTGGCAAGGGCCCTTTGAGGTCACTCGGCGAGTGGGAGATCTCAACTATGGCGATCAGATAGGGATGGGGCACATCAAATTTACCACCTCAACCTGTTAAAGAAATTGTCTGAGGCCGAGTCAGTGTTGCTAGCGATGGTCGTGAGTGGAGAGGAGGATCTCGGGCCAGAGGCGGTCCAAAAACCTCAATCTCTCGCTCTGGCCTCTGGGGGAGACCACCTCTCACCCTCACAGCTCACTGACGTACAACGGTTACAAGCAGAGTTTGCTGACATATTCTCGCCCCTACCTGGCCGGACCGACCTCATTCAGCACATTGTGGTTCGCAGCCGGCCTTATTGCTTGCCTGAACACAAGAAAAAGTTAGTTCAGACCAAATTAGAGGCTATGTTAGAAATGGGGGTAATAGAAGAGTCCAACAGTGACTGGGCGAGCCCGATACTTTTAGTTCCTAAACCTGACGGCTCGGTCCGGTTCTGTGTGGACTATCGTAAAGTAAACGCGGTGTCGAAGTTTGATGCTTACCCAATGCCAAGGGTTGACAAGTTGCTTGATCGGCTAGGGACCGCTCGTTTTTACTCGACACTGGACTTAACAAAGGGATATTGGCAGATTCCCTTGTCTCCTATGTCCAAAGAAAAGACCACTTTCACCACGCCATTTGGATTACACCAATTTGTCACCCTTCCTTTCGGCTTATTCGGGGCTCCTGCAAATTCTCCGGCCGCATGCTGCATATGCCACTGCCTATCTAGATGATATCATCCTCTACAGTGCTGACTGTGCTGACTGTAGATGATAGCTCCCCGGCCTGAGTCGGGCGGTGGGGGTATGTAGCGGAGGGGGCATGGTTTTGCGAGGTCTGTAGCGGGAGAGAGAGAGCAGAGCCGAGCGGTGAGTAAGTAGGTCAAGCGCAGATGAATAACACCTGTGTCTGATGCAGTAATTGGCATGGAGAGACTGCATATAAGCCGCAGCAGGGAGAGAGATGGGAGAGAGCGTTTTGGACTGGGACCTCACGTGACTGACTGCCTGAGAAAAGCATTTGAAACTGAGTGATTAAGCTGACGTATTTTTGAGAGTGTTTGCTGTGTTGATGCGCCCACGAGCGCCTGTTTTGTTTGTATATAAAGTTCTGAGAATAAAATTGCGAGTCCCAGTCACGCCGACCCCGCCTTCTTCCTTTCCTCACCCACATACATCGAACCTCATTACAGTAATTTTAGTATTATTTATATACAATTATAAATAGTTTGTTTTATGTGCTTTTGTAATTTTTGTATTTAAAAAAGTATATATTTCTATTTAGCTTTAATTTAATTCATTTTTAGCTGTGCGTTTCCCTGAAATTAATTGCAAATCTTGGAACATTCGTCAACTAATCAGATTCAAGCATTCAACTGCCCTGTAAGTGTGTGTATGTGCGACAATAAATATTTAATTTAACCATTTTTAACAGTTAGTTAACAAGTGAATGTCTTTAAATTAAAGGCATAACCACATGTCTATTAGCTTTTTTTCAGATCGAGATAGTTGTTTCCAGTTTTTGGTGCAATATGCCCTTTGAGGCTGAGACTAGAGGGGTCAGGAGTTGTGGACGGATGACCTTGTACCCTTTGGGGCATTAAGGACAGATCGTTTAAAAGGAGTTTTAGAGGTTTTGTGATTGATAGAAATGTGTTTTTCATGTGACAGCTGTTCCCTGTCTGTCTGTCCTGTGACATCCTCTTCTCTACCTGATATGTGGCACTAATAACACATTCCATCCAGGGTCACCTTCTCTTTCTCTCTCTCTCTCTCTCTCTCTCTCTCTCTCTCTCTCTCTCTCTCTCTCTCTCTCTCTCTCTCTCTCTCTCTCTCTGAGTAACTCTACAAAATGCTCTCAATTTGGACGTAAGGACCTGAGACGCACCAATGGAAGTGTCAGAACAAATAGTCTGAAGCAAAGTCTTCATTCAAAGCGATTACTATTGTTTTCTCTGTGCGCTTATTTCATTTCCTCTGCTTTTCCGACTAACGGAATGGCTGTTTTGTCGCTGAGGGTAGATGGAGAGTAATCAGGGTGCAATTTGAGCAGCGAGGGGCTCAGGAGTAGCCGGAATGACAGCTTTGTCTAAAGGGTTTGTGGGTAATGGTGGTTAACTGGTTGTAAGGTGATTTGCTCAGAGTGGCTGATTTGGGGGCTTGGTGTCAGCCGTTGTCTGGGCTGTCAGTGAGATGCTTAGTGGTGTCAGAGCTAATGTGAGGCCGTCCAAGCGGAGCGGGTAATGCCGATCTCCCTGCAGACCTGTGTCTGTCACAGCTAGGGAGCATCCTGTCACCCCATCAAATCTGTCCCGGCATGATAAACGTAGCCCAACAGCTCAGCCACTTACGACCACCCGGCCTGCCTATCCGAAATGAATAAATGTTCTTGCTTATTTATTTATGCAGTGATATTGCCATATTTATTGAAAAAGTAAAATGAATGTACAATCTCCTGTTTGAGGTAATAAATCAATCACTTACACAGAAAAAAAAAACATTCCACGTCTTTAAATATTTACCATCTCTAGTCTCATTTCACCTTTTGAAAAAAATATGTTTTATTTGTTTTGCAGCATTTATAATTAAAGTATTTGATTAAAGCTGTATTTTTTCTAATTACCAAAATATGCCAAGCACTTTTTACATAGCATTTTTTATATAGAATAGATGTAATAAGAATGGTCGCTACACTTCTTTCTCACACACATTTATCGTTTAATATTGCAAATATCCATTTAATTTTTTTCAGACCTTGTGAAATGATGAATGAATATGTGAAAATGCATTTGAAGCTTTACCACAATTAAATGTTCTCTAAGGATTCTTCAAGTAACGCTTTGATAAATGTTCCTGTTCATTTTCCATGTATGTATCTCCCAGAATGCCTTCCTCTTTCCCTCTCCACTGATGAATTAATTAATGTGAGACTGAACCATACTTGTACATGTGAAATGTTCATATGCATTATGTATGATTCCAGTGTTGCAGTTAATTTTTATTTCCCAGCAATTCATTGCCCCTTCAATATTGCTCAAGCTCTCATATTATACCTAATGTTTGCCTAATGAAATGTTCATGTTAATGGATGAGGCTGGGAATGCGCTGAAAATCACATAAATAACAATAGATTTCACTCACAGACCGAGCATACACACACAGTTGTGCAGATGACCCGTGAAAGACATGATTACATTTTTCTTCTTTTGTAGTAATAGTAATACAAATTTGAGTTAAATGAATAATTTATCATTATTGTTTTTATTATTTAATTAGGAAAAGATGAAGAAGAAGAAACATAACTTTTGTTTCTTCCATTACTGATCCTACAACAGTTAATGATATGTATTTTGGGTTTTCACTCTGGCAGATATATATATATATATATATATATATATATATATATATATATATATATATATATATATATATATTTTTTTTTTTTTTTTTTTTTTTCAACACTTTGGGCCCTATCTTGCACCCAGCGCAATTGACTTTGTACACCGACGCATGTGTCATTCCTATTTTGCACCCGCGCAAAGCGCGCTTTTCCCTCCACAGAAGCACGTCGCTAAACTAGTGAATGAACTTGCGCTCCCTGGGCGGTTCAGCGCAAAAAAGGAGGCGTGTTCCGGCGCAAACAATCCCTGGTGCTATTTTGCTGTTCCATTAAACAATTGCGCCACTGACCAGAAAAAACCTAGTCTAAAGTCAGTGGCGCGTTGCGCGTTGTTCATTATGCTATTTTAAGGGCGCATGCTTGACCATAGCGTGCACAACGCGCATACACTTTGCTCATGTAATCTACACAGATGCAACAGTTATTTTTGCAAATCATAAATTGTTACACTAAAAAAATATTAACACATGAGATGACGGAAATCATTGTGGTGTGCCACGAAGATGTGAAAAAATAGGCATAAATCTAGCTTACAAATTATTCAGGCTAATTATTTATTTAACCGACGCTATTTTGGGTGGGTTTCTCCCATCCCCATACAACACAACTTCTCTGTCTTTCACTGCTCTTACAAGAACATCAGTATCCTCGGCTGTGAACCGCTCCTGGCGTGCGCCTGGTAAATACGCCATAATAATAGCAATCCATAATGGAACTTGCGCACCTGCTTTTAAAGGGAATGTTGGATGACGTTCTGATTGGTTTATTCACGTTACGCCCAAACCACACCTATGAATAATGAAGCTACTTCAGACCAACCCATTTTAGATTTGCGCCAGGCGCAAGAGCCATTTATCCCGCCGGGAAAATAGCAACAGCGCCGAGACCCGCCCACAAAGTTACTTGCACTTTGCGCTTTGACACTTGCGTTTCAGATCGTTAAAATAGGGCCCTTTATCTGACAAAGCTATTATTGGTAATTTATTAACACCTAGCTCTTTATATTCTGTTTTTAATTATCTGAGGCCATATTCACAAAACCCAATCAGGAGGAACGGCCCCCCTGATCTGAACCCGAGTGGTGTTCAGTTATTGGACTTCTGTGCTAGTTACAGTTTGTCCATAACGAACACCATGTTCAAGCATAAAGGTGTCCATCAGTGCACATGGCACCAGGACACCCTAGGTCGTAGGTCAATGATCGACTTCGTGGTCGTTTCATCTGACCTGCGGCCGTATGTCTTGGACACTCGGGTGAAGAGAGGGGCGGAGCTGTCAACTGATCACCACCTGGTGGTGAGTTGGATCCGATGGCGGGGGAGGAAGCTGGATAGACTCGGTAGACCCAAACGTACTGTGAGGGTCTGCTGGGAACGTTTGGCCGAGTCTCCTGTCAGAGAGATCTTCAACTCCTGCCTCCGGCAGAGCTTCGACCGGATCCCGAGGGAGGCTGGAGATATTGAGTCCGAGTGGACCATGTTCTCCACCTCCATTGTCAAAGCGGCTGCTCGGAGCTGTGGACGCAAGGTCTCCGGTGCCTGTCGAGGCGGCAATCCCTGAACCCGGTGGTGGACACCGGAAGTAAGGGATGCCGTCAAGCTGAAGAAGGAGTCCTATCGGGCCTGGCTGGCTTGTGGGACTCCTGAGGCAGCTGACAGGTACCGGCAGGCTAAACGGACTGCAGCCCGGGTGGTTGTGGAGGCAAAAACTCGGGCTTGGGAGGAGTTCGGTGAGGCCATGGAAAAGGACTATCGGCTGGCCTCGAAGAGATTCTGGCAAACCGTCCGGCGCCTCAGGAGGGGGAAGCAGTGCCCTACCAACGCTATTTACAGTGGCGATGGGCGGCTGTTGACCTCAACTGGGGATGTTGTCGGACGGTGGAAGGAATACTTCGAGGATCTCCTCAATCCCGCCGTCACGTCTTCCATTGAGGAAGCAGAGGCTGGGGGCTCAGAGGAGGACTCGTCCATCACCCAAGCTGAAGTCACCGAGGTGGTCAAGAAACTCCTCGGTGGCAAGGCACCGGGGGTGGATGAGATCCGCCCTGAGTACCTCAAGTCTCTGGATGTTGTGGGGCTGTCTTGGCTGACACGCCTCTGCAGCATCGCGTGGCGGCCGGGGACAGTGCCTCTGGGATGGCAGACCGGGGTGGTGGTTCCTCTTTTTAAAAAGGGGGACCGGAGGGTGTGTTCCAAATACAGGGGGAACACACTTCTCAGCCTCCCCGGGAAAGTCTATGCCAGGGTACTGGAGAGGAGAATTCGGCCGATAGTGGAAACTCGGATTCAGGAGGAACAGTGTGGTTTTCGTCCTGGTCGTGGAACACTGGACCAGCGCTATACCCTCTACAGGGTGCTGGAGGGTTCATGGGAGTTTGCCCAACCAGTCCACATTTGTTTTGTGGATTTGGAGAAGGCATTTGACTGTGTCCCTCGCGGCGTCCTGTGGAGGGTGCTGGGGGAATATGGGGTCCGGGGTCCTTTGCTGAGGGCTGTCCGGTCCCTGTATGACCGAAGCAGCAGTTTGGTCCGCATTGCCGGCAGTAAGTCAGACTTGTTCCCGGTGCATGTTGGACTCCGGCTGGGCTGCCCTTTGTCGCCGGTTCTGTTCAGGGCTCTGAACCGGTTCAAGGAACGAAAACGAAAACCGGAAACGAAC